>JAHWFO010069864.1:708742-791590 GCA_023313115.1 Rhysida immarginata | reverse complement strand
AAAGTAGACGAAGAATAATGGTGCTTGTGAATCGATACAACACATTCACGAACGCCGAATGCAATGCCTGTTCATGCACAACATGAATTACTCGTTCATGCACAATTATGGGAGAGTTATCATACAAAATTGTTTAGAGGTTTCAATTAATAAACATTTTCTCCAAATCTATAAAGTCTTTAAATACGACATAATACAGAGCTAGAGCTATATAATTATATATAAGGGTCGTACAAATGAAAACGAAAATTTGTGTGGGAATAAAAAGACGACGTGTAGGATCGTAAGTTTTTGTTTTCAACAATTGCGAAACCCACGTGCAAATTTAACAATAGGTTGCCAGTGTTGGATCACGTGAGAAAGAACGATAGCTCGCGCTTCAAAGCTCTGCGTGTGATCGCTTCGTCCAGCCCGAAAGCAAACGTCAATAGAAACATTATGGGTCTCCACCCCCGAAAAAATCAAAAGCAATCGCAAACAGCACGGGGAAGGTGCTGATGACTGTGGTTTTTGATCGCAAAGGCCCGATTTTACTGGACTTTCTTGAAAAAGGCACCACAAATAACGCAGCTCGATATGGGGAAACATTGAAAGCACTGCGCGCGGCCATCAAATGCAAGCGTCCAGGGGCGAGTTTTTGGACATGAGATCGCGGTTTAGTAAGCATCGCTCATACGTCAAAATTGCGTAATATAAAAGCCTTCCAATGGTAATTGCTCTGAACTTACGCAATTTTTGACGTATGAGCGATGCTTACTAAACCGCAATCTCAAGTCCAAAAACTCGACCCTGGTCTTCTTACAGAAGGAATGCTTCTTCTCCACGACAAAGTGCGCCCTCACACCGCGAAAGCAACGGTAGACCTCATCAAAACGTTCCACTGGGAAGCAATGCAGCATCCACCTTACAGCCCTGACTTATCCCCATGTGACTTTCACGTGTTTGGGTATCTGAAGAAACATCTGAAAGGCCGCAAGTTTCAGTCCGACGATGAAGTGAAGGAAGAGGTTTTAGAATGGTTCTACACGCAACCGAAGACTTCTTCCATCAAGGAATTACACGCCTTGTTACAGAGTGGGATGTAATTTTGGCCTTAACGCATTTGGAAAGTATTTTTAAATTCCTTTTATACATTTTGGATAAAATAAATAATTTTCGTTTTCATTTGTACGACCCTTATACTTTATTAACATTTCTGTGACACATTAGTGCCAATATTCTACTCTTATTGATAAATCCTCAATGCACTGTTCTGAATGATAAGCATATTCTAGTCGAATGTGTCTTTATTGAAATTTCTATAGTTGAAATAGAGATCCCTAGTGCTTGATAGAATTATTGTGTCAATTCCAAAGTAAAGTACTTTCAAAGGGGCCAGAGCAGGGCCATCGCTGCAGTTGTGCTGATTGTTTATCGCACAAGGGCGCCTTATCACAGTGCGCTAAACTGTTTGTTAATATCGCAAGGACGTTTTAAAATACGCTAAAGTATACTTTTGCATAAGAACGCTTGTTTTCTAGTGGCGGGCTGGACAAGAAGAGCAGAAGTTATATAGTATCTCAAAAATTCGTTAGTTAACAAAAAAGATCGTTTGGTATTGATATTTAATATTTATTTAATTAAATATGCAGAATCCGTTTCTATAAAGAAGGCATACATAAAAATGCTGTTATAATTTTTATTTATGCCATTTTTTGATTAACACTAATAAAGTTATTAAGATTACATAATTGCATACATGTTTCTATAAATTTCAATACCATATAAACTTTAAAAAAGAATATCATTCCAAATCTCTTCTTTTACCTTTCTCGTTTAAGATGGCGATGAAACGATTTAGATCTTGGGACTCTCCACGACCACTTATTGATATAACGAAAGATAAAATGAAAGTTAACGAAGAAACAGCAGAAATATTGGCATCGATTGATATGCCTCTAGTAGTTGTTGGCGTCATTGGATCGTATAGAGAGGGAAAATCATACTTGATGAACAGAATTGCTGGAAACAAGACAGGTTCGCTTTTCTTTTAATTTTTCTGATTAAAATATAACTGATATAATTCCCTCTTACATACGAGGTAATATATATTTAAAAATTAAGGTAATGCTATAAGACGAGATTAAAAGCGATTCTAGTGCCACTACAGTTGGCTCTCCTCTACTTTATAGCTGCCGTTGTATCTATGAACTCTCTCTCTACGAAACGTCTGATTACGTGACTGTATGGCAATAATTTACCGATGACTTCACTGTGGGTCCAGTTTTCATGAGGGGCTGACACCTTGAAGTTCTGGAACGTGTTCTGTTACGAGCGCTGAACATGACAGTTACAGGTTTAATGACAATCAACTCGTTTTTCAGCATGTGAACGAGAGGACTTACATTGGTCAACAAGTTAAGGAACTTCATGCCATGATGATCTTGTCATTTTCAGAGGTGTGCAGATGCTCCCTGCTCTCTGGACCGGAACCATTGTGATTTCTGGCTGTTGGAATATCTGAAAGGTTGTGTTATCAGGGAAGCGTCTGGACTCTAATGAGCCGACAGCCAACATTATTTCGCTGAGATTCCTCAGAATCACTTCATGAGCAAGCTGTAACTATGCTTCCAACATTTAATTAATGGCGTATATGGTGAACGTATGTTGTAACTGAAATAAAGTTTTTAAATTTTCCACATGCGTAAAACAATCACAGAAACTACAATGCAGAAAAATTTTATGACCTCACTTCCTGCCCGGCAGAAAACTTTTATCTTTGTAGGCTATAACTCGAAAAGACAAGAGTTTTCTGTCAGGCAGAAAGACGAAAGCAGGAAGTGACGTCAAAAATGTTTTCTGCCTTGTGCTTTCTGCAGTTTTTTTTACACGTGGGAACCAGGCTTTACACTACTGGACAGAGAAACTGAAACACCCTGTATGAGACATGGAAGCTCCATGAAAACTATTTATGCAAGAAAAATGCATTGTAAGTAAGTTGTGATTTACAAATCAGACACCCACACGAGAGGAGCATGTGTAGATCCTAATTGGACAAGGCAGAGTCTACACATGCTTATTGGTGTCGTGTGGTGTCCTGAGACGCATTCCACTATTCTCTTTTCAACTAGGCCTATATCCGGAGTTCTGCAAACGTCGTCGCAGATCGAAGACACTTGCCCAGATGGTCCCACGTGTGCTCTATTGGTGAAAGATCTGGGGACCTCGCAGGCCCTACTGTTGAACAGTGGCTGAGGCATTTGGGCGAGCATTGTTCTGCTGGAGTATGCGTTGGAGAAAAGAAAGAAAATGGGGCTGAAGGATCTCACGGAATGTCATTGACTCTTGACAAACACCAAACAGATTCTGGAGTTGTAACCAATGGCTGCCCACACAATATCTCCAGATATCGGACCTCTATGGCGTGCCACAGAATGTGCCAAAAGGCTACGCATATTTCTGCGACGCCATGTACTTATGCGTCTCTCGTTGCGACGCCATTCCTGCTTCCAGACCACAGAAGACGTGCTTGACGATGTATAAATCTCAATGGCAATGCTGCAATACATTGTGTGATGATCCTCATCCCACGGTTACCATCACACCAATTTGTCTAGCAGACCAACCACCCTCGTTCAAGGACACTATTCGGTTCTTCCAAAGAGCTCCAAATGATGATATAGAGGTCGCAGACATCTTCTACGATCACTCAGTAATATTAGTAGTCAGTACCAGCAGTAATTGAGATTTTGCTGTCTATGCAGTGGCATTTTATGTGCGTCTGAGTGAATATCACACTTTTTGAGGGTGTTTCACTCTATCTGTCCAGTAATTCCTGAAATCCCCCATTTTAAACTCATGACGAAAATTTGATTTATCTTACTTTGGAAATTTCTTTGCTTATATGCCAAGTTACACAAAAACGCATTGATTAGAAGAGGCTCCAAAGGACTCTGACAAAGAGTAGATAAAGTATTCATATATCCTCAAGACTTTGAATATGATCAAGACTTAAGAATAGATAAAGTATATGTTAACCAAAAAGCTGTGGATATTTACACTCCCAGACAAAAATATGGAGATTTTTGAAAAACATGAAAGGTTCATATGAAAAAACTCTTTTAAAAAAAGAAGGACTTGTTCATGCATTATACGGTGATTTATTCGAACGTTACTTAGTTTCTTCTCTATACATAAAAAATTTTATGTACAGTCAACCAAAGGAAATAATCCACACGAGTTTAATACTTAATATTACATTTCATTCTAATGTGTTGTTTTAATAGCTTTTTTAATTATAATTATTTAAATTTAATAATCTTAATAATATTAACTCTAAATATAATATTAAATTATTAAGAATAAATTAATATTGAAACGCTAAAACTTAGAGTAAAATTCAAGTGTGGATTATTTCCCTTTGATGATTGTACTTCAACCAATTTCTTTCAACAAAACATACAGAAAAACAAACAGTATTGAAGCCAAAAGTTTGGAGATTTGTCTATGCTAGGACATAAGTTTGGAGATTCTTTCTTTAGTATTTGGTCCAGCCGCCTTTAACATTAATATCTGCTTGCACACATTGTCTCATAGAGTCTATGAGACACTGACAATCATCTCTCGATATTTCACACAAGACATGGTACACAGTTTTGAATAAATCCTTGTTTGTTAAAATTTTACATATGGTAACGTTTCGCTACCATTTTACCCCAAATTGTTTCTATAGGATTAAGGTCAGGACTATTTCCTGGCCATTTTTGAAGGTGAATATTTTGTTCTTCCAACCAGTACAGTGTCGCGTTTGCTCTGTGACAAGGTATATTATAAAGTTACCATCAGGAAAGTAAAAAGCAGCACCTGGTATCAGATGATCAGCCATTATTTCCGTGTAATAGGAACTGCTGAAGTTTCCTTTGACAAAAGCTAAACTTCCAGTCCCATATGCATTTATTGTTCCATAAGCTAAGATGCTTGGTAGAAATTTGATTCTATATGGTACACATCTAAAGTCCAGCTTTTCTTGTTTCTTGCGCCACAACTTTTTGTTTATTATCATTCAGTGGCTAAATCTAGCTTATTCCGTCAAGCTTATTAACACACGTACACCGTTTTAACTTGGCATAACGAGTCTTGTATGGCTATGTACGCTAAAAATTTTTCGTTCTCGCGGTTTATTTTCAAAATAAGAAAAATGTCGTGATTTCTTATTTTACACGCATCAAATAGTAGCTTTAAATGAGTAAAATATTTCAGTTTGCTATGAAACTGTACAATCTAGGATTTAGATGGTTCTCTTGTCAGTGTTCATATTTAGATTTAGTTAATATTTATGAATATTGTTTATTATATAGGGATCGAAAAAAGTTTCGAATGAAATTTACACCTCCTGCGGGTGGGGCAAGGGGCAACATTAATTTTGAAATGAGATTTCCCATTTTTTTATTGCATATTCAAATTCCCTACGAAAAAATGCATAAGATTGCTCCATGATATTTATGTTTTACTCTTGCAGATAACGTTGGAATCGGTAAAAATGGAAGTCAGATAGAAACCTTCGGAGAAAGTGGAATTCCTCAATAAATAAAATTTAGATAAATGAAGGAGTTTATTTCATTTACTTCATCACTTCCATCTTTGTGCTATGTTGGTGCTCGATTTTCCCGGGGAAACTTGAAAATTGATCACCCTGTATAAGAAATAATCATCTATAGCACCTATAACTTCACAAAATATTTATTTTTTTAATGTTCTTAATGCAATACAAATATTCTTGATCAGATTTTAATGACAAGGAATTCTTGTAAATAGGGTCACTTTATCTATAACCACTTTGTACCAAAACCATTATTTTATATTTACTTGGAACTGCAATATATTTTATTTTTCTTAATGGATTATTAGGATTTTCTACTAGCAATCGTCTGGACACTTGCTCTAAAGGGATTTGGATTTGGTGTTTAGAGCACCCAGAAAAACCCAACACTGTATTGGTGTTAATGGACTCTGAAGGAATGAATAATCCTCAGGAAGTAAATATTACTTTTTTTTAATACAGAAACTTACCATAAAAGTTTGAACGATTTCCATAGCTAAAAGATTCGAATATCATATTTCAGTATAACAAAGAAACAAATTTGAAGCTTATAGCATTGGCAGTGCTTCTTTCAAGTGCATTTATTTATAATATAAAAGGAAACATTGATCGCACATTAATTGAACAAATGTCGTATCCTTTTATGATCTTTAATATGAGCACCTATATGATAAATAAAAAAATTGTTTTTCAAACATAATTTGTTATATAATTTTTTCCTTTATTCGATCCAGGTATCTTTTGACTAATATAGTAAACAAAATAACCGTTAATACATCAAACGACCGAAATTTTACATTTTGTGAATATATGTGGCATCTCCCTGTCTTCATTCTATGTGTGCGGGATGCCACTTTCAATTCAGATCCTCAAAGTGTATCAATCTTTACAGATATATGCTCTCCAGATGTTTATTTAGATGAGATTTTAGAGCTAAGGAAGGATGAGGATTCCCATTCCGAATTTAATTTGCCAAGAAAAATTCTCCTAACTGCTTTCAAGGAACATCGTTGCTTTGCCTTTCCTTTCCCAGTGAAATTTACTAATCTCATAAATAAAGTGGATTCATTATCAGACAGCGAACTTAACGAAGAATTTTTAAGTGAAATAGCTCGACTAAGACAATATATTTATAAGAAGATTTCTGTGAAAAGGATCTCTGTGAATAAACCTGTAACGGGAAAACGTAAGTGAAAAAAGCAACATTCTTTTTTCATCCACTTTCCTAATCAATTGAAAAAGGATAAAAAAAATATAAATTGTAGCATGAGTTTACGAGAGGAAATCAGTAAGTAAGTTACAAATGGATATAGTAACGAAATAAATAAGAGTACTGATTTGAAAACTACTGTTATTTCTCCGCATGATCTCCCTGTACAATGAAGCCTACTGTTATTTTTCCGCATAACCTCCCTTATCCCATCGTTTCACAGGGAGGTCGACGGTCATTGGCTACTGGAAGGTTTAGAGCAGACGAACGCCATAGAAAACTATAAGAATAGCGGGGAGACCCTTATTTTCCATACCCTTTATAGAAATATTTTATTAGAATAATATGTATTTAAAATTCAGAGATTGCAAATATAAGGTCTATTTATACATATTTGGCACTAACATACAAAAGCAAATACTGCAACAGCGAGGCCACCTCGTCAAAGCAATTCTTCAACTATTCACCTGTTACAGTATTCAATCATTTAACATTAAGTGCTAGTACACCTTTAGAACATCTGTTAATACTTGTATGGCTGTAAAAATATGATAGAAAAAAAATTAATGCCTACATACAGATTACTTTCTGTTTGAGCCTGAACACTTTTGCTTTGCTCAAATTACAATTTGAGAGTGAAAGCGTATCCCACCTCGTCGTTTTTCCGAACGTGGTTTATAGTCTTCAAATGAATCTGAAGCCACTGAAGGACGTAAAGATGAAAGCGAAGATTGTTCTGTATATTTCATTTTCTAAACTTCTCTCTCAGGTTTCGAATTTTCTCTTAATTTTCGATTTTCTCGTAGTTCAATTTGATGGTTTTTGCGTTATAACACTCGTATCAAGAGCACATTAAGAATTCTCCTGCTCGTTACGAATGTGCTCTTTTTCATTATAAGGGGGGAGGGGTTGTGCATTTAATGAACTTTTGCTCGCATCTATTGCAATGAAAGAATAAATGCATGGAAATCTAATAAATCCACTTTAGATTACAATATTGGACTAGAAATAATAAATAATTGCGTTTATTATTAGCAAAAGGACATGGAACTCCAGCCATCTCAGCTTTTTTATGTTAAAAGAAACGGTTCGCCTGCTGCAAACCTTCCAGATGACGTCACAATCCCAGACGGCAATGCGAGTGCTTTTGAGAAAAATTGGCCACCTTCTTTTTAACAACCTTGGGAACAAGTGATAATCGGAAGAGGCCAGGTCCTGCGAATACAGCGTGTGCGGTAGCAGATCCCATTTCAGCGATTTGAAGGTCTCCTGGAGCGCTCTTTGCTCGCAGTGTTAAAATCGCCACTTCTGAATCATTTAAGCCAATCTTCACAGGTACAGGTAGATCCCGTTATATACGATTTCGGTATCCGCGATTCCGGATATACGCGGTTTTCATTTAATAGCACCATCGATCGCCAACATGCGAAAGCTCTTATTTTGTTAGGAGTTGAATTCGTTTTTGAGTTTTGTTTTGTTCCTATCCCTGTGTTTGTGCATATTTAGCACATCACTGGGTATCTATAAATGATAAGGTTGCTATACATCAGTTTGGATAAGATCAGCTGAGTTTCTATTCTGTTTGCGAAAAGATTTATTGTTGTAGGACTTAAAATATAGAAAGTATTATTACCGTTAGAAACTGAGTTGGAGGTCCTCGATGAAGACGAAGAAAACGTTACAGCCGACCATCAAGCAATTTTTAACCAAACATCCTGCCAGTTCGAACGATCCCTTAACATCCAGTCCGAGCTTCTCTTACAAACTCTCTTCGGGATTCCACCAGCATTATTACAGGAAGGAAACTGTTAGAAACAGCATCAAAATCTTCTGGTGCAGATGAACCCAAAGCAATGTAAAGTTTAGATTGTGGACACTTCTTTTTGTTTTACGTGTACATGTATTTTGAGTATTTTAGTGTATCTTGAGTTTTATAAAATAAAATAAGGTGCTATTTTAAGACTAAAAAATAGAAAACTGTTGTATTACTAATCCTATAGTTCTATAACGCAATTATTTACGTTATATCAGGAAAATAATTAATGCTTATGAAAACCAAACTCTATTCTGTACATGTTAAATGGAACCCGTTTTACGCGAATTCGGTATACACGGCAATTTCGCGGAACATATGGATCTACCTGTAGTTTTCGATGGTGCATGTTCGCCATAGGCCTCCTCAAGCAAACGACGTGCTTTAATTGCATTTTTTTTCAGGTTGAAGCAGAAAAGCAAAGCTTCCCTCAAATGCTGTTTGTTTGGCACAAAAGCCGACATCTTCGTTGTTGGAAAAATATTTTTGCGTTGCGTTATGTGTTGGTATTACGGCTGGTTATTGGTTAAAGATATCCCCGCTATGAAGAAACACAGCTTCTGGCATGTATGTCGACTACATGTGTCATTACCGTCGTCCATGTGTGAAACCCGGAAACTTAGTTGCACACCTGGTACTTAATGACTTCCCCTCGTAGAATCGGCTAGAAACAATGTTTTGTTTTACTAGCTTACTTTTACACTTTTTCAGTTTTGGCCATGTTAGCAAATGAATATGTCGATGTTCTCAATACTGGAAGGAACGTCTCCATTGAAGATGTCAGTACTGAACGTGTTATAAACCAGTCTTTCGATAATATGCAACATGTTTCAATTCAATCACAGGTAAGATAGAAGTAATAAACATTTTCTATTTTTTTATGAGCTTTGGCTCCGAAGATTAGAATCCAAGATTAGAAAAATGTGATATCCAAATCTGTTTTTCACCTTTCAAAGTTGATGTACGTGCCAGAATGATATTTTCGCCTACGGGCCAACTCCATTGTGGTCTCCACTAGGGTTTTTAACCTATGTTCACTGTTCGAACCAAAGACAGCACTAATGATATGACATGACAAAAAATACATATTGAGTATCTCGACAGACACATTAGAAATTAATTTAAGCGTTTTAACTCGCTTTCTGTTACTTTAATTCTGTCTTTTTTTGCGTGCTTGTGTAAAAGTCTTATACAATTATTCGCCTTGACCGAACACCTTTGAGAGCTCTGTTTAAATAGCCTCATATTGCTATTAGGTTTGCTTGCCCCAGAAGGAAATTCCATTATTTGCTCTGCTCTAGCGAGTACTTGATTTAACCTATCTAGTATTTCAGATAATATTTCCGAAACCTTTTTTTGTTCACTACCATTTCACCTATTGAGGGCTTCTCACCTTCCGCCTCTTTTTGTAAAGATAAATTAACTTGAGGGACAGTGCATTGCCTCTTTTTTCCCACATCAAAAATATGTCCAGCAATAGAAGTTTGTTGATGAGACTCTGTCACTACTTTTGAGACAGATACGGGACACTGCTCCTTATTAATTTGTGTGCTCATTGGCTCCTCTATAAGGGAATTAGGCAATGTTTCTGCTGATCCCGAATTATATTGTTCCTCTTTACTAAGAAATGTTTGCAACGTACGTGGTTCCTTAGTAATGGCGCAAGACTAAAAAGAATCGACAGATTCATACTCCATCTTGCCTGAATTCATTTTGCGATTCTTATGCCTCATCCTTTTCTTTTTATTTTTATGAAAACATCCGATAGACCCATTATGGCCAAGAGAACCTATAGCCTCTTTGAAACAATTTATTCCTGAGGTATCATTTGATTTATGCACCTCGCTACCCCTAGGTTTCTCAGCCCACTCAAATGAACCCATATTTTCCTCCGGGCGTAACATGGCTTGGGTAATAGCCATAGCTTCTGCTAGGCTACTCGGATTAGTCTCCTCCAAATACTCTTTCATCATGTCGGAAAACGAGTTAATATACAATTTCATTCTCTCTTCATCGTTTAACGAAAGAGCTTGACTAGCTGCAATTGAATAATTTAAATTAAAGGAGTCAATATGTGTGCCACTAAATGTTAATTTATGTAAATCAGTAGGTCCTCCAAAATTTGTCTTTCCTCCTTTCCTTTCTTTACTTTTATCCATGGTTATAATAATAATTGAATAACCCTTAATAAAAATTTGTGTAAGCTTTCTTAATTTTTCTTCAGAAAAATATCTACAAACCAAAACGCCAAAGTAGCCCTGAGCCGCAATGTGATCGCTCAAAATTTACGCAAAACACACAGTTTCGTCTCCACAGAAAAAAATTACTGGTTCCCAGTTCTACTCAAGACTCTGACTATCAGAAAAATATATGGCAGCTTGACAATTGCTGGCCATACTCCCCGTCCGGGACCATAACGCTCTCTACCAGAAAAATATCTACAAACCTGTCACGTATATTTTAGGACTTGCAGTGGAAGTAACAGAAAATATAACTCAAGTGACAGTTTAGAAATATTAAGTATATTTAAAGTTGAAGAATATGATTATATATAAAGATTCTTAAAAATTATTTTTTAACTTCAACAGGTTTTAATATAAACAAAAAAATTATAAGAAAAGATTATAAAACTGACTACATCTGCTATCGTACAAAACTGTTTAAATATAGGAATTTAATACTCAATATAGTTGAGCCGTTATCATTAATTATAAAAACCTTCCATCCCCCGAAATATAAAAATCCTATATCCAATATTTACATTTAAAATGAAAACCATCCCATTATCTAAAAACCCTTGAGCAGCACTTTAAAATATATACAAATTATATGTTTAAATTATATACAGAAATATACTAAAATATACATTTAAAATCAAACCATAGATTAATATAAGCTACACTGTCTAAAATCCTGATAATTTTAGCACTTGACTAAAAATTCGGAACTTGACTTGTGAAAATTTCCTTTACAGGACTTGAAGAAATGTTACACCTTGCAAGTGGCGAAAAATCCGTTTTATACGATAGAAAAATGTCCTAAGTCCAAGATATATTCCAACAAATGTTATCTTTGAAGTCAGTTGGAGAATCATAAATAATAAAAATAAAATTTCATCATTTTCACCATGGACTTAGGACATTTTTCTATCGTATAAAACGGATTTTTCGCCACTTGCAAGGTGTAACATTTCTTCAAGTCCTGTAAAGGAAATTTTCACAAGTTCCGAATTTTTAGTCAAGTGCTAAAATTATCAGGATTTTAGACAGTGCAGCTTATATTAATCTATGGTTTGATTTTAAATGTATATTTTTGTATATTTCTGTATATAATTTAAACATATAATTTGTATACATTTTAAAGTGCTGCTCAAGGGTTTTTAGATAATGGGATGGTTTTCATTTTAAATGTAAATATTGGATATAGGTTTAGAAATATTTTATTAGAAATATTAAAACTTTTAATATTACATACTACCCTCTGAAACGAGGATAGTGAGAGATAATTTAATATCTCCTTACAACAAAAATAGAATGAATTTTGGATAGACTGTATTAGTCTTCACACATTAATGTAACATACGGAGATGCCATACACAGCTTAATTCCTCGTTACAGTAAAGAAAAGAAGTTGACTGTCCCTGACTGAAGTGTAATCCCATGAATTACCTACCCATTTGGGTGATTTTCGGTGAAAATCATGAAAGTTTGGCAAAAAGTGTGCAGGAAATTGTAAATCCAACCATTTTTGACGTACCGCTTATAACTGGAAGGCTGTTATGCTTTGCGTTTTAATTGAATAAGAAGAAACTGTGGAAAGAGACAAGAATGAAGAGCATTCATTTTACGCGGAAACGTCCTGAGCGTAAGGGGAGTGAGTGAGAACAAAGTTAGCAAATAAGAAAGGCCTACCTTGTATGCGATTAGTAGATGCAACCAAGTCCTTCTCGGAATACTCCTTGGTTTCCCCAGGGCGCTATTAATGAATTGCTTTCTTTCCCACGTGGAACTGGTATCAGATCTGTCAGACCTCATTAACTCTCCTCGGGATGCAACGGCATATACTGCAACCAGACCAAGTTCTCACAGACGTGGCGGCGCAAGCAGAAACGTTCTCATGCTGATAGCAAGCAGGTGTTGAGAATCCGACCTCCTTGAATCACTCAGCCGCAAGCGTTTTCCAGCTTTGAGTCGGCCACTCTATTTGGTTAGACACTAAGTTCATACAGAACACATAATTAACAAATGAATTATAATATGCAGTTTCGCTTGCGAGCATCTGTTCTCCAGTTTCTAACTCAGACGGAAGCGAGCTGTCCGTTTTCACTCCGCTGAATCCCACCTCGCTTGTATCCGCAGTGTTTTTAGCTACTGCAGACTCAGCGGAATTGAACAACTCGGAGTTATTTGCCCGTTTGGACGTCGCTTCAAATTTCGCGGGCCTTCTCCCCCTTCGTTCTTTCTTTCTCCCCTGAGGCCTGAAACGCCCCCTGGCAGCGCTCCTACGCGTGGACGTTTCCTTCTCGCTTTTTGTAAGATTATTCTACTTATTGCCAGAATATTAATTTTATCTGCAACAGATGGGCCTGCAGAAATAACGAGCTATTGCACGAACTTTAAGGTTTGCTACATCTTCGTTCTAACACATTTTCTTCTTTTGAATCGGTGTAGTTCATGTTTCCTACTTTTTATTTTTTTTTGCTCGACCGTAATGGCGGCGCCCATGCGATGACTTAATAAAAACATGTAAAATTTTGGAAATCAAACATTCAATATCACATCTTCACTACCTCTGATTCCAAAACATTCGCATTTACACAGATGTTAGTCAAAATATATCGGGAATTTTTTCAGGAAATGTTTGGATCTGCTGTGCTACCAAATAAGCTAGATGATCCCTAGTGTTGCTCGGACTCTTTTATGATTAAATTTTGTAATAACTGAATATGATATACAGTAAAACTGAACACATTAAAAGGCTTAGAATTAATACAGTAAAAATTCATAATGAAAATTCGAAGAACAAAAAGGTCATGCAAATAGCGGTTTGCTTTCATGGCCAGAGTGGCGCAGTTGGTTAGCGCGTTGGCGGTCCAAGCCAAAGGTTCCTGGTTCGATCCCGGGCTGCGGAATTTTCTTTCCTATTTTTCATCATTATTTCGAACAGCTGAGGTCGGCGTACCATGAAAACCCTCACAGATCAACTAATGATTTATTCTTTACAAATTTTTTAAATGCTCCCAATGTGTCGACTTCTTCAGGTATAGGACAACTAGCAGAAATAATTTCTTGATCACGTATTACACTTGCCCTGCTGTGGTAAACTTCGATGATAAAAAAATCTCTTTATGGATAGCAGTGGATGTACCTGTTCGTCTGTGCTCTGTGCGTCTGCAATCCCAACAATATGAATGGGGTTATTTACTACTTGGTAATCTGTTATTACAGTTTGCACTTTTGGCCAAAACTTCGCCATTCACCACTTTGTGTAGGCTAGCAGTCGCTATTTCTTCTGTTGATACGCTTGCATCATCGAGGGCTGCCTGGGAACTTCGATGGCTACTTGATCACTCACCACTTGCTCAGTTCCTCAATATTCTACTAACTCTCTATTATCTCCCGTTAGTGATCATTATTAAAGATTTTCAAGAAAATGTTAAGTTCTAAGAACTATGAATTCTAAGGAAAGCCCGAACAACAGAAATTCTATGCATTTTTACTAATTGAACCTTATTTATAAAGCACAAACTTCGCCTTGCATTGTTGGTCATGAGATACCTCTTATTAATATGCCCTACCATCAAAATGAATATAGATTTGTTATCAATAATTATTATTTTTTGAAATCTGAGGTAGACAGTGACCTTCCTCTAGCTTGAAGATCAATTGTGCAAAATTTCATCAAGATCGGAATAAAACTGCAGATTTGTATAAAATACAAACAAACAAACAAACAAACAAATAAATAAATATTCTTCTTTATTATATACATGATGATTTCACCTTCAGCTTAAACAAGGTGTGTGTAAAATTACAGTTATGAAATTTTACACAGTATTTATAGGTTTTGTAATTCAGAAATTTTTTTTATTCTTAGGAGAGCAAAAAAGAATTTGCAGAAGATATAATTGTGACAGAATCCGGAACTTCAGAAGATTCATTAGTGGATTTACTTAAGGCGTATGAGAAGGCACTGCAAAAATTTCAAAAATGTGATATAAACTTCGTCAATGAATGTAATGAAATACAGAAGAATATAGATAAAGTAAAAGGACATTTAAGAGAAAAGGGAATAAAAATAGCAAATGGAATTTGGTATCGGCGTCTACGTACCATTCTATATTATTTGGCATACCCCGCGATAATATATGGGCTAATTTTTCTTTATGGTAAAGTGATTAAAAAATAAGAAAAGTGATAATATGAAATGGTAATTTAAAAATTGCTTTATTCTGCTTTTCTGGTAATTCTAAATGAATGAAACTACTTTGCGTTTAGCATAAAGCAATTTTACTGGCAAGCCAAAAAAGAGTAAGTCCCTACGATACTGCTATAGGAAGGCAATTTCCCTTAATAAAAGTTTTAGGTATTTGTTTAAAGTTACTGAATTATTAATCTTTAAATAATAAAAAAATTCGATCACCTAAATCTGGAAAAGAAGCTGTCAAGTGCAGAATTCTTAGTTGGGTCGATTTCTTGCTCTCTAATATATTTATTGCAGAATAGGCTACCGTGTAAGATTTCAATGAATGAGAACACTCTCAAGTTTACTTATACCAGTATGAAGCCCAAGTATTCAATGGGGAAGTTGCATGAAAATTTTAAATTATTTTTTTCTATAGCATTCGTTATCAATATCAAGCAATAATAATTGTCTATGGAAAAAGTTTATAGTTATTTTTTTAAAAATATTAAAGTTGAGACCACAAGTAAACGGTACGGGAGTTCATAGCCTGTGAGTCGTAGCCAACGAGAAAGACAGGCCCCGGGGCGGAAAAATCACCTGATCATAATAGTCCGGCCAACGATCCAACCTTCATTGATTCTAAAATTCAATAAAAATATTGGTCGACTTATGATGATGTAACAATGTATGACGTTTCAGTGTCGAGGCTTTCTTTATAGGAGGCATTGGCTGGGGCCTGTCTTTCTAGTTAGCTTTGGATGTGAGTCGTAGCCAACGAGAAAAACAGGCTCCGGCGCGGAAAAATTACCTGGCCATACTAGTCCGAGTAACAATGTAATCTTCATTGTTTCCATCTTGGATATTAACAATATTTTTTCGTTTGTTGGAAACAGAAGGTTGGATTGTTGGCCGGACTACTATGATCAGGTGGCTTTTCCGCGCTGGAGCAACACCACCTCTACCAACACCACCTCTACACAAAGCCTGAGCGCGAAAATTTCATACATTGTTACATCATCATACGGAGTCATGTTAATCGTATTTCTACCAATAATAAACCCTAAATTATGACTAGGTATGATGATGTAACAATGTATGAAATTTTCGCGCTCAGGCTTTGAGTAGAGGTGGTGTTGGCTGGAGCCTGTCTGTCTCGTTGACAACGGTTGTGAGTATTATGATGTCGCTTGCCTCCTCTTCGAGGCCAACGATATAACAAGGCCTGGAACCGAAATAGTCACCTGACCAACTAGGTGCTAGCAACAATCCAACCTTCATTGTCTCCATTTTGGATGTTTACAATCAATGTTTTTCCTTTTGTTGGAAACAATGAAGGTTGGATTGTTGCTAGCACACAGTTGGTCAGGTGACTATTTCGCTTCCAGGCCTTCTTATCTCGTTGGCCTCACCACTAAACGCAATGATTTTATATGCATGTGAAGCTCGATCTGATGATTAAGCATTGTTCGCTGTAAACTTTAACCATTGTCGGCGATAGTGATGAGCAGGCGAGGCCAACGAGATAACAAGGCCTGGAAGCGAAAATGTCAGATATTGTTTTCGTTGGGAGGCGTGGTTTCACGTTTCTAGTTCTAAATTTAATAGCTTTCTTTAATATTTCTAATAAATTTAACAAAGATTTTGTATTCAGCATAACACAATCTGTATGAAACGGTGCTTTAATTTGTAAAAAAATTCATGCAACTTCCCCATTCTTGTTACAGGGTAGCTTATGATAGGATAAAATATCCAGGTTAAAGTCTGGCAGCTCATATAAGGAAAGCATATTCTCATCGACGTTTCAATGGCAACAACAATTCGCCACCGTAACTCGATAGATTTTGTGGCTTAGGTCTAAAAACCGGCATCCTTCATATTCACCGACCAGGAAAACATTTTCAGAAGGTTGTTCTGTGTAGCGAATTGTTGGGAGTACCCGACAGTGATGAAATAATTGCGCCCGATCACATAAGCATGAAGCACAGATATAAACTATGGGCGTTTTCCTATTCATTGATACTTTAAAAATTATTTTGCAATAAACTGTTACTCTTTGTTAAATACGTTAACCAGCTTTATTCATTTATTAATAAACCCATAGTCCCAAACGAAAAGCGACGGAGCCACAGCATGTTTGATGCTCTGTTTTGCGTCAAGCCGTGGAATGGCTGTCTGAATTACTGTGTTGTGACTGCATTGGAATTTCAAGCGTGAAACCTAACGCGCGAACGTATTTCCAATGGAACCGTCCAGCGACCGTTGTATGATTGGTCAGGTGCAGCACTTTTGCTGAAAGGTAGGATAAAGGCGGGTAAGTTTGCCAGTCATGTAAATTGGCCGCATTACGTGTTTTTTTTTTAATTTTAATTTTTAAAGCTTTCGAAAAAAGCAATAAAGGAAAAGGAACAATAAATTACAATAAACAACAACAATTTACAAATGTTGAATACCAATTTTTTTAAAAAGAAGAGCAAAAAAAAACAAAAAAAAACGGTGAGGAAACAGCCCGTTTTCTCATCGAGATTTTTACAATTAAACATCAGGAAATACGTACAACAATCTCAGTTATAAAGCGTACATTCTTCCTCACAGTAAAGTCCATTCCTGAACCCATACAGCACAAAACGTAGAGCGCATAAAAACCTTCACCCTTAAGGAATGTTCCAAACTAACAACGGGAATTTCGTACCAACCTGATATGCAAAATTATGTGATTGGAGAATGTGCTGTGCATCCGGATGATACCATTTGCAAATAGCCTGCGAGCTGACAGTCTGCATAAGGCCTACAAGATGCAGGGGACATCGTAGTAAACGTGCCTAGTTCAATGCTTGACAAACCAGGACATCAAACAAGCTGTGGCTCCGTCGCTTTTCGTTTGGGACTATGGGTTTATTAATAAAAAATGTTCACCACATCATCCTCTACATATCCTTAAATTTGTGAAAAGTCGTCCATATACACCCTGTATATTTTCATTTTATGTGTGTATGTCTGCCCATGTAGGTAATTGAAGTTTGTCCAAAAAATTGCATTGTGTACATTGTTTTTGCGCTTAGATGTTTTACGTTTAGTACTTAGAAACTCCTAATGACCCTTAGATGGTTACAATATGTACATTTTTGTAAGAATTCAGTTATCAGGAATTCATTTTATACACCCTTAAACCCTTTCATCAAATAAAGCTATTACCTTATCTATCTAATAGATTAATAATTTTCTAGACTTCATCGGCGTATTTTAAGCATTCAGTACTGAATCATTTTTTCTTCATATTTTTAATAGCTACAATGTAATGTTTCTACTTTATTAACTTTATTAGCTCATTACGAATTTAATAAAAATGCTAACATTTATAAATATTTTGGTTGGAAAAGTAAACAAAATTTTTATTGATTTCTTTTATAATTGTGTATACAGTATATCGAAGTAAAAAAAATTGATAATTTTGTAAATGTCCTTACAGTATACAAGTAAATGCAAATCATGAATGCTAAGCTTATAAAAAAATTTAAAGTAAAAGAGCATCTTGTATCTTTCTTCTATTCTGTAATGAGGAAAGCTTGGACAGGTTGAAATAAATGCTGAAAAGATGATTCATGAACATAAAACCAAAACAGGCTGGATAGTTAAGAAACGAAAATGAAAAATTCCGTAATCTGGATTCGACTCAGGGATTAAGATTATCTAACTCGTAGCCTCTCTCAACTGGGCAACCGCAGATGCGGTACAGCAAGTGTCTTAAAGACTCCTAAGTAGTCAAACTGGAAACAAATAATGAAACAGGCATTCAACTCGCAAACATGGAATTTCTCTTCATAAACCACCAAAAGGTTTTTCTGGAAAGAAATAGAATGTAATTAATTTTGTTATCCGTTAACAGTAAATGATAGATTTACTGTTGAAATTAATGTGAATTTGTAGAAGTTCTAAAATTCTAGGAACTGCATCTTCGTTTCTAAAAAATTTGCCATAATCACCTACAGATCATTTGACTGACTTAAATTCTGCCTCTGGAGTGATGTGTAACAGCTGTTTTCTAAATTCTAAAATGCTTCAATGGCATAATTCAGATGGCGTAATTCAATGTATTAAATGAAACTGAAGAAGTGATACGGAAACAAGAAAATTTAATGCCTTCATCAACGGAGGCTATCACGTTTAGAATGTCTTCATCATCGAAAGCTATCCTGTTACAAATTATAGCTAGGAAACACGTACCTTATACAACCCCTGGCAAAAAGTAATGGTTCAGTCGAGGTTCTTAAACTCTCTGTGATTTATGACCATGTCTACAAAAAAGATAACATTAATTAATATTTTTTTTTAATATTTATTGAAAACGTTGGTTTTTTTAAGGTAGATCTGCACAGAAAACATTTTCTTTCTTTCATAATTATGGGAAATACAAAAATCACAATTCTTCGCTGTAAAGAAAAAAGTAATCGCTCAGTCTATTGCCGGGAAATAAGTAGTGGTTCATTATGGAAAATAATGTTGGAAAAATGTCATCTCCCCATAAATAAAGTAGGATCAGCCAAAAACTATTCATTTTTATGGAACTTACTACAGATTTTTTGCAACCTCAAACGATATGCGAAATACGAAAGGCGAAAGGTGACATTTTGTTTTTCTCCTTTCGTATTTCGTTTTGAGAGTTTTTGCACCCGCGAAATAAGAAATGCGAAAAGAGAAATGCGAAAAAGAGAAATTCCAGATTTTCGATACTGCCAAAATTAAGTTTTCCTTCTACGCGTGGAGGTTGTGCGCAGCACGCATGTGCGACACGACAAATTTGGTTACCAAAGGTGGCAACGAAATTTTTTAAAATTTTCGTATTTCGTTCGACAAAACCTGGCATGACCAAACGGTACATGGCAGTCACATGACCAAAATGCCACCTATCGCATTTCGCCTTTCGTATTTCGCATATCGTTTGAGGTTGCAAAAAGTCTCTAGTAGTTCAGTTTGATATCCGAAATTTAAATTGCAATCACAATCAGACAATCATCATTATCAGAATGAACCGTTCAAATGATCACTCAGAGAACGAAAAAAAAGCAAATAATTCAACTTATGAAGAATGGGAAAAGTCAACGAGAGGTTGGCAGACAATTAAATATCTCTCTAAGCACTATTTCTAACATTTGGAGAAAATTCAAAGAAAGGAACAGCGTGCAGAACCTTCCAAGAACAGGAAGACCAAAAGTAACGTCCAAAAGAGATGATAGGAAGTTAAGAAAAATTTTGAAAACTTCAAGATCCGAAACCTCCCATCAACTACTGTAAACCAGAAGAGGAAGCAGCATCTCGTCAATGTTTGCGATCGAACTGTACGAAATCTTTTGAAGGAAATGGGTTGGTTGGTTTGTTTTGTTTGGTATTAACGTCCTTTTTCAACTGCCATGGTCATTTCAGGACGGCTTTATAGGGGCCGCAAATTTTGCTTCGCAAGGGTTCTTTAACGTGCACCCGGCAAACGACTACACGGGACCAACGGCCTTACTTCCCTTCCGAAGGAAGTGCGTGATCTCAGGATTTTCCCCCTGAAAAAAATCCTTGTCGACCTTGGCCGGGGTCGAACCCGCATCCTCGGGCATCAGAGGCGATCACGCAACCACTGAGCCACCGAGGCCGATATAGAATTGGGATATGGGTTTCATAAAGCAGCAAGAAAACCAACACTGACAAAAATTCAACGGACAGTAAGACAGCAATGGTGCAGGAAGTACAGAAACTGGCTTAGCGAGATGTGGAGCCACGTTGTTTTCAGTGACGAATCTAGAGTTTGCGTAGGAACTGGAAATGATGTTGACATATTGGTGTGGAGAACAAAGAAAGAAGTTTGCGGATAGCTGTCTACATAAGACAACTAAATTTTCAGAATCACTGATGATTTGGGGCTGCATGAGTTCGCAAGGTCTTGGTGAAATGAAAATCATAAAAGGAACAGTAAACTCTGATGTCTACATCGCGATTTTGGATGCCTGCTTACTGCCAAGCATTGAGCATTGGTTTTCAGATAGTGAAATGTGGTTTCAGGACGACAATGCAAGAAAGTAAAGGGATACCTGAAACACAGTGACATTCAAACAATTTTATGGCCTCCTAAGAGCCCGGATCTATATACGATCGAAAATGTTTGGAGAGAACTGAAGAAATTGATCAAGCAACAAGGCCAACAAACAAGGAACAATTGGCCAATGCTATTAAAGACAGTTGGAAAGCATTTGACCCATCACTTCGTTAGCAACTAGTAAACTCAATGCCAAATAGAATTTCGGCAGTTTTGAAAGCCAGAGGTGCAGCAACCAAGTATTGATAGTTATGAACCGCTACTTATTTCCCGGCAATGGAATGAACAATTTCTTTTTTCCTCACTTTGTCAACGTTTATTTTTTGTATCTCCCATAATTATGAAAGTAACATAATGACTTTTGTGTAGATATAAATTAAATAAACCAAAGTTTTCTATAAATATTATAAAAAATGTTAATTAATGTTATCTTTTATTAGACAAGCTCATAGATCACAGAGAGTTTTAAGGATCTCGATTGCACCATTACTTTTTGCCAGGGGTTGTATAATCCAAATGAATGGCGGACCTAATCGAGAGCATCTTGAAGCGCTGACCTTTTTAGGGGGGGGGGTCTCTCCCGCCCTGCAGCTTGTCTTCTAACCCAATCAGGAAATCAATTATGCCATCTCTTTTGAAAGCAATGTAGCCGTTCAGAAGGAGGACATCGTCTCGATTGTGGCGTCTCGGAAAGATCTGGACGTCGATCCCACGTAGACCACCTCACAGTCCGGACAACGCAGTCTGTACACATTCGCGGGTTGGTATGTGTCTTCGTCATCGCGAATTTGTCATACAGGGTGGGTACATAATTCGCTTGGCATTGTTAGACGTGCGGAAAGCCTCGCCCAAATTCTGCGTCTGGAAGTGTCTTGCGACTGTGTAAATTTGTGTCCAGTAAATGTGAAGGTTGCAAATCTGCAAATCTCTAGGTTTTGGTATTTCTTTGATAATGTCCTGGAGAATGCAATTGGTTACCATCCGGGAAACTGGTTGATCCTAGCAATCTCATATCGTGGACATCTCATGTTTCCGAGCCTTTTCATCGATGGGGTACGCCTTGGCCCTCTGAAATCCGTGCCGTATTGCAGCATGTACATGTGGCCTCGGGTGCATGGAGTCAAACGGAATGATGTTAGCCGTCGTTGACTTCTTCCTGTGGATGCTGTACGCTAATCCGTCGACTCTCCTGTCCACGCAGAAATCAAGCCGTGGTGTCCACTTCTGTTTCGATGGTGTAGTGTAATCTAGGGTGCATAGTGTTGAATCGTGTCAGCAATGCCTCTTCTGTGCAGACTCTCATATCCATAATGTTGAGAGTGTCGTCTACATATCTCCTATATAGTGAGATGGCACCTTCCTCGAAGATGCCGTCAATCCACCGTTCTTCTACTCTGCAAAAAAAATCCAAGATGGTGGAACTAACTTGTGATCCGATGGCTATGCCGTCCGGTACCAGGTAGAAACCTCTGTTGTACTCGAAGTAATTCTGCGAATGTAGAATCTTAGGAGGTCGACAAAGTCCCTGCACGTATCTGGGTCCATCTCGTTGCATTTTAGCATATCTTCAACGAGGTCAATGGTCTTGCTGAAAGGCACATTGGTGTACAAGTTGGCAATGTCCAGTGAGACCATTCTCTCGTACTCATTCAACTTGATCGTTTTTAGGTCATTCATCAGGCTGATGGAGTCCTTAACTACATACTTGTTGTTCCAGGGACAGTTCATTTTGTCCATGCACTGACTTGCTTCGCAATGTTGTAGAAAGATGCGCCTCTGGTCTAATGGGAAATCCATCTTTGTGAGTTTTAACTAGTGTTGTTAATCTAGGAGCTGTGGGCTTGCGTTTTGCTGTGTCTTTGAAAACAGTGGATCTCTTTTGTTGTATTGTCTTGACTGCTCTATTCCCGTATTTCTTGTTGGGGTCCTCGTTCAACTGTACAAAGCCGTTGGCTTCGATAAAATCCAAGACCTTCTTATCATAGTCTTCGTTCCGAATTATGAACGTGGCCTTCCCTTTGTCTGCATTGATTAGTGTCTAGGTTTTTTCTTATGCACTTAGCCATCTTGTATGATGTAAAGTTACTAACTTGTGTACTTGCTAATTTCATGACTTCGTTCGTTACAGTTAACTTGGCCTGCATCCTGTTCTCTGGATTCAGCTGGAGGATCGCCCTTTCCGTGTCGAGCATACATCCGCTATGTCCATAGCTCGTAGTAATCTCATAACGTTGAACTTAAGCCCCTTGTTTAGGAGTCACCTGACCTAGCAACAATCCAATCTTCACTGTCTCATCTTGGATGTTAACAATTAGTGTTTTTCCTTTTGTTGGAAACAATGAAGGTTGGATTGTTACTATAGTCCATCCAGCCTTAGTTTGCGCGAAATGCGATTCCCGTTTCAATTGTTGGACATTGTTACAACAAAAATTAAACAATACATAACAATTAACATGTCCATCATATTTCGCGCAAACTAAGGCTGGATGGACTATAGCCGTGACCACAGAGAGAAGGCCTCCGCAATGAAACTGAATACATTGTTACACCATCATAGATAGTGCAAATTCAGGGCTTATTATTGGTAGAAATACGAAAAAAAATGCACTATGTATGCGATGTAACAATGTATTCAGTTTAATTGCAGAGGCCTTCTCTCTCGGTGGTCACACTATAGCACCCAATTGATCAGGTGACTTTTTCGCTTCCAGGCCTTGTTATCTCGTTGGCCTCGCCTGCTCATCGAGGCTAACGAGATGACAAGGCCTGGAAGTGAAAAGTCACCTGACCAACAGTGTGCTAGCAACAATCCAACATTCATTGTCTCCATTTTGGATGTTAACAATCAGTGTTTTTCCTTTTTTTGGAAACAATGAAGGTTGGATTGTTGCTAGCATTCAGTTGGTCAGTTGACTTTTTTGCTTCCAGGCCTTGTTATCTCGTTGGCTATGCCTGCTCATAATTATCGCCAACAATGGTTAAAGCTTACAGCCAACAATGCTTAATCATCAGGGGTGCATATACTTTTCAAATAGCAGCTAGCGCCGCCATCAGCCGGAAGTGACGAAAGTAGCACATTACCAGCACGAAAGAAAAGTATACGGTTTCTGGCTTCTAGCTGAAAAGTATCTGCACCACTAGCACAAAACAGCTTCGTACATAGGGGTGCCATATGGCGTTTCTTCTATTGTTGAGGCTATGCCCGTGGTAGCTAGAAGAAATACTGGCGTTTCTTGCACGCTAGCAATAGAAAAGTGTACGCAATCAGGGTGCGCTAATAGCTGAAAAGTATATGCACCCCTAATCGAGCTTCACATGTACATAAAATCATTGCGTTTGGTAGCGAGGCCAATGAGAGACAGGCCAGGGCGCTCAAAAATCACATGATCATCAGGGTCCGGGCAACAATCCATCTTTCATTGTCTCCATCTTGGATTTTAACAATCAGTATTTTTTCGTTTGTTGGAAACAATGAAAGATGACTGTTGGCCGACTCCGATGATCATGTGACTTTTGAGTGCCCTGGCCTGTCTTTTGTTGGCCTCAGTTTGGTAGAAAGTGACGTCAGATATCGTTTTCTTTGGCAGGCGTGGTTTCACGTTTTTGACGCTAATTTTAATAGGTTTCTTTAACATTTCTAATAAATTTAACAACGATTTTGTATTCAGCATAACACAATCTGTATGAAACAGTGCTTTAATTTGTAAAATAATTCCATGCAACTTCCCCATTATATTAAAGTACAGGGTGATTATAATTAAAGTTACGATTTCAAAAATCGATAATTTGGAAACTACTCGTCAGAATGACCTGATATTTTAGCGGAACAATCGTGAGGCAATGGAATTTTGTTTGGCGATGGAAAAAAAATAATTCCAAAATCTGCCGATAGATGGCGCTGCCAGGGTAATGTCAGGGGAAAAACCAAAATTGGATTCGTGAAACACAAGAATGTTGTTAGCCAAAAGGAAACAATAGAGTTCAGGGGTTTACGAAAAATTTATTAGCGAAAAGACAATGTCACGTATTAGTAATTTGCACGTCTCCAGACAATGTGAACCCTGCCAGCGCCATCTATCAGCAGATTTTAGAACTATTTTTTTCTTTCGCCAAACAAAATTCCATTGCCTCACGATTGTTCTACTAAAATATCAGGTCATTCTGATGAGTAGTTTTCAAATTATCGAATTTTGAAATCGTAACTTTAATTGTAATCACCCTGTATAATAACGAGGATGAATCAAATGAAAACCTTAAAAGTGAGATAAAAATTCGTAACACAGCTCGACTGGCCTATAATTTAGCAACATTATTATGTTTTATTAGAAGATCGACTGACAGGTACAAATACCATATTATGACCAGCAATAGTGTCATTATCATTAGTAGTGTATATGTGTCTTTACAACAAGACTAACAAGGGTAGTGCCTGGGCTCACTCAGAGCTTTTTGTCTGAAAATTTTTTATAAGTTCTTACCAGTGCCAATAGTAAAACCCAAAGTGCTTTTGCTTGGCATTAATCGGGAAGTTCGATTTTTCGATAGTTGAAAATCGAACATTTTGCTATTGTTTTGGTAATTTGTGATTGTTATTTTGGTTAAAATGGATAAACAACAACACAGTAAAGGTGAGTAAATGTATTTTTAAATTAAAATAATGGTAGGGTAGGTTATTTTGCTTAGAATCAGTTAACAGTCGATGTATCGAAAAATCGAACTTCCCGATTAATGCCAAGTATTAATAGTAATACTTGGGGTTTTACTATTGGCACTGGTAAGAATTTATAAAAAAAATTTCAGACAAAAAGCTCTGAGTAAGCCCAGGTAGTTCCCTTGTAAGAATGGACAAGAAGTTGAAAATGACGTAACTTCAATAACAGACCTACCACCACCACGAAAATAAAAGATAAATGATGAATAGAAAATAAAATAATAATAATAATAATAATAATAATAATAATAATAAATAATAATAACATTTTGTTTTTAAATTTTAAGCTTAAGTTTGGTATTTTCAGTTCTAACCCGCGACCTTCTTCAAATCAAAAAAATAGAAAAGTTTAATATATAAAATTTTACTGATTAAGAAGTAAGATTAGTTTACATTTACACTAGTTAAAACTGTTTCACCATCTAAGTACTTGTAATTAAGAAAATCCTGTTATAATTATTTCATTTACATGGGTAAGTATTTTGGGAAAGTCATGGTTTGGTGTCATTTGATCGGGTAATTTACCCATGCTATCCTCTTCTAGAAGGATTATTATGTGGGTGCCCTTTTTTCAGTTATAGTCTCCGATGTTGTTGTTGTAGTCTCCGACGTTGTCGTTGTCGTTGTTGTCGTCTCCTTCGTTGCTGTTGTTGTAGTCTCCGTCGTTGCTGTTGTTGTAGTCTCCGTCGTTGCTGTTGTTGTGTTGTCACTGCTTCGGGAGTTGTATGCATCTACTGTATAGCTAACAATGCTTACTACAGCCCCTACTGCTATTCCTGCTGGAACAGCAGGAATGGCTAAACCAGTGGCGGCAGCAATGGCTGGAAGTGCATAATTAGTGGTAATCTTACTAGCAATCCCACTTGCACTAAATATTGCAGCGCTCTTTACAACATTTAAAATTACTGACCATTTAGATTTCTTAATTTCGTCTTCATTTTCTTTTATTTTTTTACCAACAACTTCAGCTTCTTCAGGGAAATTTCCTTCTTTCAGTTTCTTCTGTAAATCTTTTTGAGCGTCAATTTCTTTTTTTAATTTTGTTTCATAATCTTCTTTTCTTCTTTTAATAATCTCCTGTAGATTTCCGAATATGTTTTCCTATAAAAACGAAAAAATAATTTATTCACGTCAATTTCTACGAGTCCATAGCCGACGAGAGAGACAAGCCAACACCTCCTAGACAGAAGGCCTGCATACAGAAACTGCATACATTGTTACATCATCATCAAACGGCCAAATTTAGGGCTTATTATTGGTAGAAATACGATTAACAATAGCCGCTTTTATGTGATGTAACAATGTATGACGTTTCTGTGCGCCTTCTGTCTAGGTGGTGTTGGACAAGCCAAGACACTGAAAAGCAGTTTTGCCAGATTTAGTAACTCTTTTAAAGCGCTTGCCCTTGTTTTCATTGTTTTGTGGATTGTTTAACACTGCTGAAAAGCCACAATCCAAATACCTAACATTCGTTGTTTCCAACAGACAAAAAACATATTATTAACATTTAAGATGGAGATATTATGGTTACATTGTTGTTCTGGCTACTCTGGTTAGATGACTTTTTCCCAACACCTCCTAGATAGAAAGCCTGCGCACGGAACATTCATACATTCTTACATGATCATAAGAAGTCATAATATAGGGCTTATTGGTAGAAATATAATTAACAATGTCTTTTTATGATGATGTAACAATGTATGACGTTTCCGTGCACAGGTTTTCTTTTTAGGAGCGTTGCTTTTTCAGTGGCCTGGTCTGTCTCTCATCGAGGCCACCGAGATAACAAGGCCTGAAATGTCACACATTGTTACACCATCATAAGAAGGCCAAAATTAGGGATTATTATCGGTAGAAAGCACGACCTTTTAGAACTACCAGGCCTGAACATGACGTCAATAATATATTGTTGAAGTACTAAGATTGTGACGTTGACCTTACTTCTGTAATAGCACCACCAGAACGATGTAACAATGTTTTATCTAAAGATTTTTCTATCGAAAAATGGAAGAAAAAATTCTGCGACCTGGATTCGAACCAGGTACCTCAGCTGTCATGGCCGACGCCTCTACCATTTGGGCTATCGCAGACACCCGACAGCCATGCTGTCTCAAGGTGTCTTAAAGACAACCAAGTTGTCAAGGTTGAAAGCCCAATGGGAAGCGGGCACCTGGCTCACAGATTGAGAATTTAATTATTTTAACAGCATTATATAGCAAGATATATGAAACGGACGACTTAAATAACTGTTAATCTGATATTAAATTTGAGATTGATTAATTTAAGACATTATTTTGAATGTAAAAATTGCTTCTCCGTACTTTAATAGCACGTGTAGCTAATTAAATTTCTGAAAATTGTTTGCCACGATCATCATCTGTAAATTTCTAAGCGCATCCATAAAAAGGCTATAAGAATATTTCTTGGTCTAACTTAGTGTTTCCCAAACTTTTTCGACTCGCAAATCTCTTTTACAAAGACCTGAGTAGCAATAAGTTAAGACCTGAGTAGTAGTATAAGTTAGGAACCATTAACTTATACGAGGGGAGATCAAAAAGTAAGTTGCACTAACTCGCCGCAGGAGCGCGCTGTGTGTCGCAATCTTGGGCAAAGCGGAGAAAGGGACATTAACTGCGCAGACGTCGGATAGGACGGTTGCTGTGGTTTCCCGTCGTGTTTTGTGTGACTAGCGGGCTAAAAGCAATGGCGCGTCAACTGGATGTCCACTCCAAACTTGAGGTGCGAGCAGCAATCCGATTTCTATGGGCCAAATGGGTGAATTGCACGGACATTCATCGTGAAATCACATATAGAGCACCGGTTTGATTTTGTTGCACGATAACGCAACACCTTACAAGGCCCGCCAAACGTGCGAACTGCTACAGCGATTCAAGTGGGAGGTTTGGCAACATCCTCCATACAGTTCCGACTTAGCGCCATGCGACTTTCATCTTTTCGGTAAGCTCAAAACGGAACTCGGTGGACAACGATTTCGAAACGATGAGACCGTGTGGTTACAAAACGCTGGATGAGATTTCTATGCATCCGGAATCGAAAAGTTGGTTGATCGTTCGGATAAATGTTTAGGGTCTCTTGGGAACTATGTGGAAAAGTGAATCTACATTGTATGCTGCTATAGCCGTGTTGCTTTTGTATAGGTGGTGTAATAAATGGCCATACCGTGGAAGTGCAACTTACTTTTTGATCTCCCCTCGTATACACAGTCTGTCCAAAAAGTTTATAACACTTAAATAAATTAGATGTGCTTTCATTTAAACAAAATAATTTTAAATAAACTTCTGCTCATAAATAGAAAGTGGATTTTATGAAGAAACTAGATTTTATTAGCTTTATAGAAAGACAGTTTCATAAATAGTAATACTTGTAAAAATAAACAGCTTTCCGCTTTTTATAATTATTTTAATAATTATATTTTAATAATTATATTGTAACGTGTCCAGAAACTTTATAATATTGATAAAACTGTCCATAAAGTTTATAATACATGAAATTACTTTTTTGTTACATCGCCTCGCATTGACAAATTCTTTTTGGCACACTTTCTACTAACTTTTGACACAATTCTACACTAATATTTTTCCACACATTTTTTACATCATTAATTAATTGTTTTTTGTTGTAGGTCGAATTTTTTCGATTTGAATTTTCATTAAATGCCACAAATTTTCAATTGGATTCATATCTGGTGAATTACCTGGCCAATTCATTGCTTCTATTGCATGCTCTTTCATCCATTCTTTAATAGTCTTTGCTCTATGGCAAGGAGCATTGTCCTGTTGAAGGATGTACTCTTCATTTTCAAATTGATCTTCCAAGATTTCTTTATAAACAACTGCATTGAAGTTTCATTAATGATACAAAGGTTTTCCACACATTTCTGAAAAAACCATCCCCAGATCATGAGTTTCTCGGATACTTTACAATTTGCTGCAGCAGCTCGGTATGTTAGTTTCTGTATTTCGTTATCACACGGTTCTTCCATCTTCATCGAGAGAGATAGTAATAAACGTCTCATCAGTGAAGATTACTTTTTTCCAATCGTCCATTGAAAATTGGACGTATTTTTAGCCCATTCCATTCGCTTTTTCTTTTGTAGCTTTGCCAAGAATTGTTTCTTTTACGTTGAACTGATCGGAATCCCAGGTTTTTAAGTAATTATAGACGGTTTTCTTGCAAATATTTATTTTTTTTGCAAATGAGAAAAGGCTGCTGTTAAGTCACGAATAGAAGATTGACTGCTTTTTGTTTCCACTCGTTTTAAAGTGTTCGTATCTCTTTTGCTAGCTTTTTTGGGCCTTCCACTACGAGGTTTCACTTCTGCTGAACCATATTGTTTAAATCTTCTAATAACATTGAACGCAGCTCCTTGACAACATGATATTTTATGGGCAATTTGTCATTTGGGTTTGTGTCATTCCAGCTTCATAAAAAGCTTATGATTTTGTTTTTTTTGATCAGAAGATAGCTGACTGTTTCCCCCATGATGACTTTTTTAAACAAACTTACTACAGTCACACATTTAGAAATAATAACAAAAAATAAATTCCATTTTTATTTAAATTATGATTATTGTAATTATTATAAACTTTATGGACAGTTTTATCAATATTATAAACTTTCTGGACAAATTTCATTTTACAAATTAATTATTAAAATAATTATAAACAACGGATAGCTGTTTATTTTTACAAGTATTACTATATGTGAAATTGTGTTTCTATAAAGCTAATAAAATCCAATTTTGAGCAGTTAGTTTATTTATAATTATTTTGTTTAAATGAAAGCACATCTAATTGATTTCACTATTATAAACTTTTTGGACAGACTGTATATACAAACATACATGCATACAATCAGCGCTGGATTAATACATAAGCAGACTAAGCACGTGCTTAGGGCCCCGTTAGACAATGCATGTGAATAGGGGCCCCCGAATCCTCAGAAAAACAGGATTTATACAGAGGAAGGTGTGCAGTGCTTAGTGCTCCTAAAGGTACTAATCCGGCCCTGCATACAATACAAAAATCCGCCATTACAGATATATATTGGCGAACATGTTGTCAACTGTCTGAAGGTTCGCGAACCCCAGTTTGGAAAACACTGCCTTAACTAATAAGTACGAGAATCAAAAATGTATGGGATAAACAAGGGCTTACTTCATAATATTTTTTAATTAAAGTTTCTCTTTCTTTCGCTCGCTTTTCTTCGTCATTTTCATTAAAAATTTTCAGATCCATTTCTATTTGCTTCTGATTTCCATCTATATTTAATTTGAGTAAACATAGACAGTATTACTGATTTTAATATTATAAATTACGAAATAAAATTCTTCAATTACGTGTGCTGTAAATATTTATTATTAGCCTGTTATCCTGAAAGAAAAAAACAGTGACTCAATGAAGGGGACCGTAAAAAGGTGTTGCTAGAAGGGGACCCCTTCGTTGAGTCACTGAGTGTTGGGGATGGCTGGATTATATTCGCTTTTACGGACCCCTTCTAGCACCACCACCTATGTTCTCTAGATGGTCTAGCTTCTAGACGCTGCCTTTTGAACACAAATACTGTACATATTTTAAATCCTTGTGGAATGTTTGGCTCATTTGTATTTAAAGGCTACCGACCCCTGCTCTAACCAATTTATACAATATACGATCAAAAGTTTAAGGACACCCCACATAACTTATGGAATGTGCTAAATGGCGCATGACAATGACATGTAAATTATTTGCATAGCATCGCACAGCTTCAGATGCTTCAGACAAATATCTGCTTCGTATTATTAAGATACGAGTCGTTCAAAAGAGCTCCGCGACTTCCAAAGTGGAACCATCATAGGATGCCATTTGCGCAACAAGTTTCGTCCGTAAGATTTCCATCATTCTACAAATACCCCGTACAACTAAAGGGCAATGTGATTGCGAAGTGACAGACGCAAAAAATTGATAGACAGAGATCGTGTAGTGCTTGCACGTGTAATCCGGAGCAATCGAAGATCTTATGCTGAAATGATTACTACAGAGTTCAGAAATTCTGCTTACTGTGTTGCTAGCACAAACTCCATTCCCTGGGTTTCCACGGTCGCGCTGCTGCTCACAAGCCCTTCATCACTAATAACAATTCCAGGAGACATTTGGGGTTGTGCAAATCTTGCAGAAACTGGAGAATGGAACAATGGAAACGTGTCTTATGGACAAACGAATCACGCTACACACTAATGCAATCAAATGGATGAAGTGGGATTTGGCGGATGCCTGGAGAACGTTTCCTACCTGAATGAGAAGTTTGGATGAGATGGCATCATGGTATGAGGCTCTTTTTCATGGTTCGGACTGGGCCAGTTGTTTTGTTAAAGGAATGATAAATGCTGTTGCTTCTCGAGGCATCTTGGACTGTGTGCACTGCCAACATTGTGGTAACAGTTTGGGGATTGGCCTTTTTTGTATCAACATAACAATGCTCCTTGGCGTAAAGCAAGGTCTGTATACGACTGATTTCAAGAAAACGGGGTTGAAGAAATGGATTGCCTACCCAGAGCGCCAATCTTCGTTCCATTGAACACCTGTGGGATGAATTGGAACGTTGACTAAGAGCTAGACCACACCATCCTTCATCCAGTACACGTGGCTGAACTAACCACTTACCTAAGGCAGAAATGGAGAAAAATTCCAGAGTCTTACGAGCAAAAACTGGTCGAAAGTCTACTTCGAAGGGAGGAGGTTCTCATTAGAGCAAAAGGAGGTGCCACCGCTTACTAATTTCTGTTATCTGAAGCCTGCGAAGCAGAAATTCTGGTGCCCCTAAACTTTTGATCACCTAGTGTAGTTATCACCGACACTGAACAGCTATGATATTACTTAGTGGCTTTAGTAACTTCTGTGAAGAGCAGGTCCACGAATTATTCTCTTTATCCTGGAATACTTACTACGTGCACCAGCAAAATCCGGAATAAAGTTAATTCAAATTTCTGTCACAGTAAAATCTTGATGCACACGCTAGATGGTTAAGGGATAGCCAGATGTATGTGCTAAGCGTTTGTAACTTTAAAATGGCCGATTTATTGAGAATCAACTCGGAATATAATTGTAAATCAACAATAACTGATTCACTTCGCGCTTGGTGATAGGTAACTAAGATCATTCGTTTATTTGGATATCTGATATCCACTGTTTATGGCATCGCACGAAAGAAAGAAGCCTCAAAAAAAATCTAAAGAAGTTCTGCCAACCCAACATGTCAACGTCATTCGAAGGAGAAGCATCCAAGAACTCAAGAGCTCATACAGGAGATTCCAGAAGGACCCCTGGATTATAGCATTATTGAAATGGTAAATAATAAGCCCAGACATCCAAAAATCGCATCCCTTCAAGTTGTTGCGGATGAATACTTTCAACTTTGATAAGGATCAGTTGAAGAGAGCATGCGCAAACTTTCGACTAAGAATCGAGGAATTGATCACAGAGAGAGAGGGATTGTATTGAGTTTAAAAATTAAGCAAGGGTCTCTGAAATACACACACATACCGGCCAATGAATTAGAAACCTTCGTTCAATATGATATTGACCCTCCTTTGGATGTAATTATAGAACATACGCGGTTTGGCATGGACTCTACAAGGTGCTGCAATGCAGGTAAAATAATCGCAGACCATGCATTCGTCAAAGAGACCTTCAGGTCCTGCAGAGTAGAAGGAAGCAGATACCTTCGACGAATGTCTCTTTCCAACAAGTCCCAAACATTCTCGATCGGATTCAAATTCGGACTTTGCGCTGGCCACGGCAGATGTTGTAACTAGGTGTCATGTTCAGAAAACCACTCTTGCTAGATGGACAGTAACATTGTCGTCCATGAAGAACCCGTCACCATTTGGGTACAAATGCACCATTGCAGGATGGACTTGATCTGCAACACTGTTCAGGTAGTCTTTGGCTTTCACCCGATTGTCAAGGAATATCAGGGGACTCTTGCCATACCAACAAAACATGACTGCTCCTCCTCCTCACATGATGGTCACATAAGGGGTCCACCGGTTCATGAGGCTGCCGCCAAATTCTCTGCCAGCCATCGGTGCAAACAATGTGTAACGTGACTCGTCCGACCACATCACCTTTTTCCAGTCGTCTATTGTCCAATCACACCGTTCCTTACACCACTGCAGGCGAACTTTCCGGTTTGTTGCTGACACCAGGGGCTTCGTCACTGGCATGCGATTTCCCATCCCTATTCTCTTCAAATCTCGGCGCAGTTCTGGAGGAGATGGGTTGCGATGCTCCTTCATTGAAGTCTGCCGTCAGCTGCTCCACAGTAGACCTTCGGTTTTGACGCACAATCCGTCTCAGACGACGTCGGTCCCTGTCTGTGTTGATTGTTTTTGATCCACAATTCTGCCGTTTCGACAATTCTTGTGGATTCCGTTTCCACGCACTGAACACCTTGGAGACCTGACCTTTTGAGATACCCATCAATTGTACTGTCCTGGAAATCGTAGCTGCAACTAGACGGGGTCCCACAATAACTCCCCGGTGGAACTCAGACAGGTCTGCTGTTTTCCCTATTTTGCTCAACTTGAGCAGCTGTAGCTTGTTCCGACCCTGTACCTGCAGCTTGGAATGAGCATGTACCTCACATTCATTTGCATATCACAGTCGTTTCTGACCTGTGATCCCGCATTACATATCAGTACAGTAATTCATCACGAGTTTCTAATTCATTGGCCAGTGCGCGTAATAGATTCCAAGTTGCACTTTTTTTGTGTGGATTCCAAGTTGCACTTTCAAATAAAGAAGGTTTTTCTGCAAACCTTTGAGTTGTCCGGATTTTAATTTCGCACCCGGTAGATTTCAAGTTGCGAATTTTTCCATCCCTTTTGCACACCATAATTAATAAGTATTGTAATTGAGGTATTTTTTTTCAGTTTATTAATTTCTTCTTTAAAGGCAAAATTTTCCTGTGTGTGTGTGTGTGTGTGTGTGTATTTTTACTTTTTTCTACACAGTAATTATTAGATTTGTGTTTTTTTCTCATTTTTGTTCTTATCCTAGTGATGATAAGTTTAAGAATGGAATGCTAATATTTACTTACTTAATTTTTCTTTTTCCTTGTTTTCTAAAGTTTCGTCTGAATCTAAAATTTCCCTAAATTCTTTGTTTCTCTCACTTATGAATTCTAATTTCACCTGTAATTGCTAAAATAGAGAATAATATTTGAATCAGATATTCTACACTGATGCCCAAAACTAATTGACTGACGCAAGGCAAGAATTTCTCAAAAAAAAACAAAGCAAACGAATCCACTGATTTTTGAGATAAAGAGAAATGGATAACACCCAGTCTAAATATTCACGAAAACTGTTCTATTTTAGCCTGAGAAATGCTAGATTCCATTCCATCTATTGGTCTCAAGCTTAATCACCACTGAAAATCATTATTTCAGTGAAAGTTAAAACCAAACTAGCTCTTACTAAAATATACAGGGTCGAAAGTCACATTATTTTGACCATCCCCTGTGTTTGCTTTTGGGGTTGCCCAGCCGAGGAACTATGTCACGTGTTGGGAATTGGTTAGGTGACTATATAAGGTAGGTTTCAACTATGTTAAAAACATATCAATCATAGCTGCAATGGGTAAGAAACGTCATTTATCAGATCTGGAAAAGGGGATGATAATCAGCTTTCGGGTCAAGAGCGGCCGTATTTCGGAAACCACGCAGTTTGTGAACTGTTCTCGTGTTGCTGTACTTAAAGTGTATAATGACTGGGAAAATGGGACCGTTCAGAATAAACGGTACGGGACCTGTGGAGCACCACGTGCCATTGATGAGAGAGGTGAACGTTGGCTCCGAAGGTGTGTGAAGGCCAACCGAAGAGCTACAGGGCCTCCGCAGCAGACGGATGGTCACCGCACCCATGCTGATGAAGTTTCATCGCCAAAAATGGCTTCAATTTGCCCAACAGTATAGAAACTGGACCACTTCAGACTGGAAAAAGGTTGCCTTCTCCGATGAGTCACAATTTCTGCTCCACAGAAGTGATGGCTGTTGGAGGGTTAGGCGAGAAACCTCCGAGAACAAGCATCCGGCAACCATTGTTGGACGAATCATTGGTGTGGGGAGTGTTCTCATGGCATTGTCTGGGCCCAACGATACCTGTGGAAAGTACTCTCAACCGATTCGGTTATTTATCCATAATTTAAGATCAAGTACACCTATACATGGCAACTGTCTTCCCAGAGGGAGATCGCATGTTCCAGTAAGACAATGCGAAGTGTCATATGGCTGTAATTGTTCGGGGCTGGTTTGAGGAACACGACAAAGAGTTCCAAATACTACCCTGGCTCCCTAATTCCCCAGATCTCAACCCAATCGAGAACCTTTGGGATCACCTCGATCGTCATGTGCGTGCTATGAAACAACCACCATGTACCCTTCAGCACCTGCTTTACAGACTGCCTGACAACAATTACCAGTAGAAACCTATCAGAATCTTATTGACTCACTCCCACGCCATCTAGCTGCTCTCCTTGCAGCTAAAGTCGGTTATTAGCTGGTGGTCATAATAAAATGTGACTCGACTACGTATAAATGGCAAGATTCTCAATAATTCAAGAAGACTAACAATAACCAGAAAATTAGGACAACGACGCCTAAATCAAGAAGACTAATTTGTCTTTCACTCTTCGCTGCAATCGACACCCAGAAATCTCAAATAAAATATAGAGAATTCAGCAAAAGCAGTCCTTAATGCAAAAAAGCTAATAGTCAGCGTCCTACTCATCCACACTTAAAGAAGCGTCTGTCTGAATTTGTGCAAGCAGCATCAGGCTTGGACTCAAAGCAATGGGCCTGTGTGCCCTTCAGTGACGATTTTTATAATCATATCATGATTCATCTTAACCGCTAACTTTTAACGTGTTCCAATCTGGAGGGGAATCAGGGGTCAGAATTTCCCCGCAAAATTTAAGAAAAACATACATGCAGATATGGTTGACTCGTGATATTGAGCAGAAACATGATAAATTGTGGTTATGTATAGGTGTAATGAAATAGAGAATAGGTTTTCCCATTTTTTATGCATAGTAAGCACTTCTTGCCAATAAACTCAGGTGTCATTTTAAATTGACCATTATCGAATGGAATACCCTTTACTTTAACTTTTAAGGATTTGGAAAGTACATTTCTGCCTTTACCTAAATAATTTCCGCAGAAATATGGTTTTAGTAAACAATTCAATACATTTTCTGTCAAATGTATCTAAACTTTACCAGAAGTGAAATTGTTGTCCATTTATATATTATTGAAGAGTGCGACCAAATTGTAAGTTACAAATGGTGACAAATCCGGGCTATAGGTTAGGCGACACTGATTTTCCCACTCTGCAGCAGAATCATTCAGATTGTCAATAGCCACTGTTAGAAACTGAATCACTATAATAGATTCGGAACTATGAAAGCAATAGTGTCAACTATCTGCAGCACAAATCAGACACGCGTGTTCATTGGCATCGGCGATTATACAATCCACATAAATTACAAACAAAGGGAAATCTTATGTTCATAAGCTTTATGCGAGCTGTAAAGTCATCATGTTCTAGTCACTGAAACAAGCGGTTTCATCATGATGCATCTCGAACAATCATAGGATACATGGCCAGTGCACACAGACAATGCTGGGTCGAGCCATCTTTTAACAATGCAACAACCATCTCAAGAAATTACAAAATAATTACAGAAAAAATCAATGTCTTAATAAAATACGATATAGAAACCGTGACAGTTGAGATATTTGTAGACAGAGTATTTTTCAAACAATGTCCTTATAAAATCGCTATTTTATACAGTTTAAAGTTTTTTCTTAAAAAGAGAGAGGACAGCAGATCATATTGCCAGAGAGAATATCATAAAATATGTACAGGGTGGGGCAAAGAAATATGATGTGCATTAGTGGAAATTCTGTATAACTTATTAAATGTTCAATTTTTGAAGATAGTATCTATAAGATGGCATCCTCATCTTTGCACACATTGTTGGAGTTGAAGAGCAAAGCCAACCATGACATTAAGTAACTGTTCGAATGGAATGGTGTTGTTCTCTTGCTGAATTCTCTCTTTTATTTCATCCCTGGCCCTTAACAGATATTCTTGGGAGACTTCAGATTTGAGATACCCCAAAGAAAAAAATCTCAGAATCTGAAATCTGGTTAATGGGCAGGGCAAGCAAAATCGCCATTCCTGCTTACGAGACGATTAGAAAATGCGCGCCTCCACTAATCTAAAATAATTATTACAAAACAATACAAATACATTCATTAGCTTTTTCTTTGTGATTATATGAAATATTTTCCTTCAAAAGATACAACATGTTTGTTTCTACCAGGGTGGAATGAAAAAAAAGTGTACATTTGCGCATCCCATCTGCACAGAATGAACAGTTTATGTCGTATCTGTGTTTGTTTAAAATGAACAAAAACATTTAAACAATCCCCTCAAATATAAAATGATATTTCTGATTAAGTTTATCATTAATTTAAATGGAAAATATGTGAATTCTTCAAAGAAGTTTATGGTGATTTTATTGATGAGTTATTCATGCTCTCGAATCTTTAATGTCTTGTGTCGCATTAAAAAAAACCCACAGGAAGTTTTCGATTGCTGGTTTTTTTAATTCTAAAACTGGTACTATTATTTGAATCAATGCATTTTCCTAATGATGTATTTTTTATCAATGATTTTCTTACCTTAATTTGACTGGCTGTATTTTTTTCATAATTTTCAAGAACCTGCTTCACGGAATCATTATGTTTTTTGTAGCCTTCGGATTCATTAGAAAATTCTTCTTTATTTTTATCCGTGATGATTTCTTTGTATAAATTTTCTATTGTAGCTTTACATTTTTCGTATGATGCATCCTCGTTCTTATTAATTGTTATTTTTAATATTTCATCAATTTTTTTCTATAAAATATTGACAAATGGGAACGAAATATTTAGAAGCAATAAAATAAATTATTACTTTAAAAGTATATGTAAATTATGTGTAAATATTTAAATGAAAATTAAAACTTTATAAAATTCCAATAAGCCTTATAAAACATATTATGCAGATTACAAGAACTAATTGGACACGTATTATAATGCTCCAGGGCCTCGTAGAATAGAAAATTTATAAGATATTAATTCAGTTTACTGGTATCCAAAATTGAGATCTCTGGGCGCACCTTCCAAGGGATATCTCCCGTGGGCATATCCAAGGTTCTTTCCTAGGCAGTAGTGGCTGATGTAGCTTAACTGTGAAGTTTAGTTGCTTTAAATAAAAAAGGTTCAGAGGAGATTTGAATAACGTTGTTTCTTTAATGTGGAAGAACAACAAACTAAAAATGCAACAATTAAAAATCATTACATGCACAACAATTAAGTATTACTACATGCAACACAATTAAGTCCCTTCACTCCCCCACATTTAATTGTTAACCACTTCTTTGAAAAACAATGCATTTAGGAACTCTTCAAGTTTCGCCTGAGGAACACTCTTCATCATAATGTCCGCCACATTCTGAGTTGTTGGACAGTACTCGAGGACTATTTCGTTTTCTTGAATCTTCTCTCTGAGAAAATGAACTTTTATGTCTAGGTGTTTGATGGCACCAGAATAAACTAGATTTTGTGCTATCTTGATAGCGGATTGGTTGTCGAAATAAACTGTTATTTTAGAATGATCATCATATCCGAGCTCGTTGAGTAGCTGCTTCATTCCTACTACTTCGCGCACTCCTAGCACCAAGGCTGCATACGCAGCTTTGATAGACGACAAAGTGACAAGGTTTAGCTTTCTAGTCATCCATGATATTGGACATCCATGAAATAACACGACGTTGCGGTCCATGGTGTCGTTTCCCCAGTCTGCATCCGTATACGCTTCCATCTGGTCATTACGTTTCTTAAGTTCCAAACACATATCTGGTTTTCCTGACAAATAGCGCAGTACCCTTTTCACAGCTACCCAGTGTTCTACTTTTGGAACTTTGTTGTATTGGCTTAAGCAATTTACTGCAAATGCTATTCTTGGGCGAGTAGTGTTAGCCAAATGCAGCGAACCAATTGCTTGTTTATATGGTACGTTTCGCAGGATTTTGGCATTTGGATTTGACCATTGACTACAAGCCATTTCATTTCCATAGGGGTTGCTGCTTTTTTAGCTTCTTTCATCTTAAAACGATCTAAGACTTCTGCACAATACTTGAGTTGAGAAAGAGAGATCGATTTATTTTTTCTATCTCTAATTATCTCTATGCCTACTATGTATTTTGCCTCTCCGAGAACCTTTATCTTAAATATTTCTGCAAGCATTTTTTAAACGTTTGTATTTCTTCCAAGTTTTTGGCGAGTACAAGTATGTCAACAACATACTTGCGGGCAATATCAAGTCCAGAGTTAGTCTCTTTAACGTAGACACAGTTGTCACTCTTGCACTGTCTGCTAAATCCCAATTTTATCATTGCTAATCTAAGTGTTTCATACCAATTTTTTCATGATTGTTTTAAGCCATACAGTGATTTTTTTAATTTGCAAACCTTGTGCGGAGCATTGGGGTCAACAAATCCAACAAAAACCTCAAATTAAATATTTTATCACATTTGGGGTCAACAAATTGTGATACGTATAGCTCTTCTGCAACAGGTCCGTACAAATATGCATTATTAACATCCATTTGATGCATTTCCCAATCATGCTCAGCAGCTAGAGTGAGCAGTCGTAAAGTACTAAAACGCACAACAGGTGCAAAGGTTTCTTGAAGATCTTCGAATTTTCTTTGATTGTATCCTCTTGCAACAAGTCTTGCTTTATATTTGTTGATGTTACCTTTTGCATCAGTTTTCACATGGAATACCCATCTTGTATCGATCATTGCTTTCCCTGGTGGTAAACCAGCTAGCTGCCAGGTCTGAAGTCTCATAAGCAAGTTGTACTCCTCTTGAACTGCTTTCCTCCATTCATTAGCATGATCCGATTGCAATGCTTCAACGTACGTGGAAGGAATGTCTTGACATAGACAGAAGATGCACGGGGATTAGCCTGCAGGAATTGTTGCGACCGGCGTGGTGACGATGGAATACTTAACACTTGCTTCTTGTAATAAGCAGTCAGTTCGTCCTCGTAATCACTTGCTGGCACTTCATTTTCTACATCGGAATTGTCACCAGTGTCGTTCGAACTTATAGATTCATTACCTTGGGTGGAGGAAGCTTGAAAGGGTCATTCGTCCGTACTCTGTGAGTCTTGCTTAATTAGCGACATTTGGTTGTCGTAGTCACGACATGACATATCTGGAGAATGAGTTCCTTGATCTCCCCCACTCACTCCAAAGGTGGTGAGTTGATACTGTGGCGAATTCGGGAGGCTATTCTGTGAGTTGATAACCCATGGAAAAATTTCATGCTCATGGAATATGACATCTCTTGAGAGTGAGATTTCTCTTGTAGACCTATCATACAGGCGATAGGCGCACTTCGTCCTTGCATAGCCAACGAATTGACGTTTTATAGCTGTCGTAGTACATTTATGCTTAGGTACCATTTCATATGCGGAAAATTCAAAAATTCACATGTGTTTCACATTTGGCGGTCTTAAAGTCCAGACTTCTTGTGGCATTTTGGAGTGAGCCACTGTGATACATCGGTTTCGGATGTACGAAGCAGTATTAATACGTAACTTCTGCCCACAACTCTTAGGGTGCCGAGCTTGCATTCAATATGCTCCTGGCCATCTCTAAGAGTGTTCGGTTGCACCTCTCTGCGACGCCATTTTGTTGAGGTGTATAAGTAATAGTTGTCTCATGCAGTATTCCATTTCATGATAACAACTCTTCCATTTTTCGTGTGGTATATTCAGTTCCCTTGCCAGTACGCAGGGCTTAAAATTCTCTTTCCTGTTTTTCTTCAACTGAAACTTTAAATTTCTCAAACATTTGGTTGCACCTCATTTTTTCGTTTAAGAAAATAAACAAAAATTTATCTGCTTTTTTGGTCAATAAACATAACAAAATATTTTGCTCCTGATAATGAAGGTACAGACATCGGCCCACATACTTTCGAATGAACTAGTTCTAATAATTTTTCAGCACAAATGTTCATATCTGGGAAACTTTGGCCTTGGCATTTTTGCTTCCACACATCTCCACATGGCGTTTCCTCGCCGCATTTGACAAAGTCCATCCGAATGACCAGCTTTCCTTTTTTCATGTGAAGTAGATCTTGCATTCCTAAATGTCCAAATCTTCTATGCCACAATTGTTGCACTTCGAATGAAGATTTTCCGGCCTGACAAGTTGCCTTTATGGGCAACACTTTTGCTCCAAGTTGATAGATGTTATTGTCCAGTATCTGGCCTTTTACAACAATTTCTTTGTCTTTGATTACACACCGTCTTTGGCCAAATTCTATTTGATAACCTTTATGGTCAAGCACAGGTATTGATAACAAGTTGCTCGAAAACTGCGCTACATGAAGAGCTTCCTTGACTTGAAATGACTGATTAGTTCCAGGTACCTGAAATAGTACAGTGCCTATGCCTTTGACGACTGCATTTTGGTTATTGGCTAAGCTGACTATTTTGCCTTGCAGGTTTGAATATCTGGTGAATGTGATTCGATCATAAAACATATGATTTGTTGCACCTGAATCTAGGCAAACACTTTCTTCTTCTTGTTTACCAAAAACCATTGCGCTAAATGATTTGGCATGCAGGCTTGATGTTTTTCTTGGATCCTTTGTTCAGAAGCCAGCAATCTCTTTTAATATGACCTTTCTTATTGCAATGATGACAAATAATGGGTGATTTAGCTTGTGGCTTATCACCCTTTTGTAAAGATTCCACATGCTTCGCCAAAAGCGCCATTTCAGTGTGTGACTTAAGTGTCTGGGATTTGCGCTCTTGTTCCTGCAGCCATCTTCTCTTCACTATTTCTGAAGTAAGCCTTGTTTCATCATACGACGTCATTGCTACAATGAGGTTATCATATTCTTCAGGCATGCTGCACAGCATAGTCATGGCTAAATCACTGTTGCTGATCATATCTCCGATAGAAGCTAATTGCTCAGATAGCTTAGTTAGTTCTAACAACTGCTGCTCCAGATTTTTACCTTCTTTATATCAGGAGGAATAAAATCTTCGTAGAAATAGCTTTCTGGCCAAACTCTTCGGTTCATGAGCCTTTTGTTAGTTCTCCCAAGCTTATTTCATGAATTAATAGTTGTAACACATATGAATAATTCTACTTCCTCTTTTGTGCACACCATGGTTTCAAGAAAAGACTGATGGAGCCAGAGCTGGTGAAGATGCTCCAGCGTACGCCCTTCAGATGGCCAGTAAGTAATCAGGACGCACAGGCGCCTATGCCTTAAGGAACAAGCAAACCTTAATAGCTTTTGTAACCTAAATAAACTCCTGGAGAAGAAGGATATTTAATGACCATTTTTTTCTATTGAGAAAAATTATTTTTAGCAAATACCTTCAGCATTCTACTTGCACTCCTCTGAAATTGATTAACATTAAAAATAACTAGTAAGGAATACAAAATGTTGTTCATCGGAGTCGACTAGTGGAAAATTTTCCTATGAAATTTATTAATTATTTATGAGACTATCCGAGTAACTCATGAATTATATAGCTAAAATTAACTAAAGAGGATAAAAACAGAAATTCTCGAGGTTATGAAACGGAAATTATCGAGCGCTTTTCGTGACATCTAGTGAGTGAAATTTATAACTGCAATTTGGTCTGCTAGTAAATGTGAAATCAGGTTTATGGAAAGAATTATAATAATTTTCATACACCTTCAACAACCCCACCTTCATTGTTTCGAACAAACGAAAAACACTGTTAAAATCCAAGATGGAAACAATGAAAGTTGGATTGTTGCTAGCATCCCGATGGTTAGGTGACTTTTTCGCTTCCAGACCTTGCTATCTCGTTGCCTCGTCTAGAGCAACTATATATATTTATATCGCCCTCTCTTGACGAGATGAGGCAACATTATGCTCTTTTGACGTATAAATATTAAAATTTCTTCGAAATGTTAGTAATAATAGCCTTCCATCGCACATGCATATACTAATCTGACACTGCTCTTTCCATTTCTTCCAATTTTAGCCATTTTGTAAAGAGTTTAATCAGTAAGATAAAAATCCTCGCTCTTATAGCATGCATTACTATTACAAGTGGGCTCTGTAATGGCCGTCGAGTCTGCTTTGCATAATACAGTGCTATAGGCCTCGTCGACAGAGCGAGTGACGTAATTTCTCGACCAATCAACAAGCAGATTATAATCAGCAACTTCCGATATTGCTGCATGGGCATTCATATATTGATGACAGAACAATAGTTGAAATAGTCTTCTTCTGATATTGATGCTGCATCAATATTTAGTTGCAGCTACATAAATAAACTACATATTAATAGTGAATTGTAATGGTGACAATTTGATAATGTAGTAAGATAAAAGTTTATTCATGATGCATCAAATTGTGTTTTTGTTTCAATAAACAAACACTCATCAACTCCATTATTGTTGCTACATCCAAAGCATTTCTCTCCATGTACATTTCTTATGTAACCTTAATTTTGTATTAATTGTAAAGCATTTTATCTGTACTTGGAATTTTGGTACCCACTAAGAACTAACTTGTCGGTTCCTTACCATACTGATCTCAGTTGGCCCATTTGTATTTAACCTGGTCTTACGTATTTCTAATGTTGTTAATATCAACATAAATTTGCGAAATGGATATCAAAATGTTATAACTTAACCAGAAAAAATATGTGCTGCTTCTACTGGATTTTCTATCTGGTTCCCGCAATTTAAATATCAAGAATTCCACTCCTATGTTTCAAAGAAAACACATGGTGACTAGCAGAATGTAACATCACAGCGTTTATCAAGTTTCTTCAAAATATTCATGTAAGATACATTCGTTATTATTTCTTATTTCATTGCTCCAAATTAATTACTTGTTGATTAAAACCAGTTCATGATTCCAACTGATATATGGGTAAGTACTTCAATCAAACAAAGAATGCTATTCTTTTATCATTTGGGAGGGGGGGAATCTAAATAATTTATCTCCATCTGAAATTGTTCAAATTCTCTAAAGAATGCTAGACTTGTAAAAAATATTTTAATAAAGTTTTAAGTACCAGATTTAATTTTTAGATGTCAATAAAATTGTTTAACAGTTAATTAAATATAAATCTTTCTAAATTTTAAATATGACTCAAAAGTTAACGATGTTTACAATCAAATATGGCAATCACATCTCCTTACACTAAGAACAAACAACTGATTATATTTAATGGTCAATACTATTTAAAAGTCATTCTAAAGGATGCAGTTTAATCAATTGTTGTTATAATGAATTATTAACATGAAATAGAATAAATCAAAGTGCTTCTTATTTATTAGGAATGATATTAAGATATAAGCGCTGCTCTAGCTTTAAAACTTTGAAAACAATGGAAATGGAGGCACGGTTAACCCGGCGTCACTCGCGCCAAATTTTATAACAGCACTACCCGCGCTGCGGTGTTTACACCGCACTTTTTAAAAGTGATTTTATTTGATAAAAAAGAACTCAGTGAGTAAAATAACAAAATGATTTTTATTATACTTTTATAAATTTATGGCAAAATCGTAGCTTTTTTTTTTAATTTCTGCATTCTAATTTGTTAAGTTTAAATTTTTAATTTTTAATTTTAACATTTTTTATTGGTGCTAGCTGTTGCCAATAAGTTGTACTTGGAATACATGGAAGTCATCACAAGGTAGTGCCACTGTATGATGAGCTAAATCAAAAAAATCAAAAAGTGCGGTGTAAACACCGCTCGCACGAGTGACGCCGGGTTAAAGTGCTTTTCCCAAATTCCATAAACAAGATAACTTCAAATGCTATTAATAACTGAATAGCTCAATTTATTTCATATGTATGTATATGCTAGGGTAAATGTGATGAATCCGGGAATTATATATAGTAGCCGGTGATTATGTATAATAACCATTTTGTGTGGTAAATTTGATAAAATTCGCAAGCTCTCTTGTTGCATAACAAATGCGATTTTTGTTCTTGCGTTTTCTCAGAATCGAACAGTTGCGCTATCTACAGCCAGGATTTTAAAAGTGGGCGACTATTTTGAAGGGGATTGAGAAAAACAGGGGCTTGGTTTTTTTGGGGGGGTAATCTTAAAAGTGTGGGCGTAATCTTAAAAGTTTGGCAGAAAAAAATTTTTTTGTCTTTCTTTTGGCTATCTCTCTTCTTCTCCCCCTCCTTCTCTACGCTTCTCTCTCTTGCTATCCTTGCTCTATTTTCTACTTATATTATATTTCTTTATTTATCTTAAATTACTTACCGATGTTGTTTTTGGTTCTTCAATTTTTTTCTCCGGCGATGGGATTCGATCCTGGGATAGTTGGATGTTTTGGTTAGCAATCAACTTCTTTACCACTGAGCTCTCAACTCGCTGAGAGCAAATGGTGGTAATTAAACTTAAAAGCATTTCAACAATGTGATTACAAATTTTCCCGTCAGTTGGCGCACACAGCCGATAAATGAAAAGAATTTTCAAAAATCGACGAAATTTTGGAGTGTGAATGGCAATCTTATGTGTAGAAGCCTGTGTGTGGGGGAAGCTGGGAGCACTCAAACTCTAAAAAGTCCGCACCAACCAAAAGAAAAAATTTAAACTTTAATTTTTTGATCATGTTGTGTTTTTGTAGTGCATTTTAGTTTTTTGTCCTAAGGGAAGGTCTGCAAAATTGTTGATGGTGGTGGCATCAGCCTCTCTTCAAGAGGGTGGGGCGAATTAGGTCAAGCGTGTGGCGTCTGGGAAGTGAAACTCCGAAAAAATAGTTTAGATATTTCCGTAATATGCCAGTTTGCGGGCTGCATTAAAGTGCTACATGGCATACCTCAGTCGGGTTCGATGTGATCCCTAAAAAATTAATTACTACGATTCAAAAAATGAAACCTGAATAAAATTTTTTATTCCTTATAAATGGCAGAGAATGCTGAAGTGGTGTTAGCAATGTCGACTGGAATTTCCAATCTGGGAAATAACTGTTTATGCTTAGAATACGCAAAAATTTATGTTTAATGCATGATTTGCCTGCAGCAGCGAGAAAATTGGTTGTGATATTATGATATGGATGTTGTAGTTAGGTTAATCAAGTTAAGTGATTTGCATTTCAAAACATGGTGCTCGCAGCGAATGATTACAACAAAACGCGAATCATTAGTCAAGCGTATCCGGCTGGACGGAAGTAAACCTGTAAGCAAAGAGCATGGTGTGTGTCTGTTTAGTATGGAGGGTAGGTTAGATTAGGTATGGGTTTGGTTTGTATAGGTTTGGTTAAGTCAGGTTATGTTAGGTTGAGGTTAGGTTGGGTTTTGGTTAGATTAGGGTTAGGTTTATGTTGGGTTTAGGGTAGGTTCAGATTAGGTTAGATTAGCTTTGGATTAGGTTATGTTTAGGTTAGGTTAGATTAGTTTGTTATGTTAGGTTATGTTATGGTGTGTTGGGTTAGTTTAGATTAAGGTTTGGTTTGGGTTTAGTGTATGCTCAGATTAGTTTAGGTTAGGTTTATAGTAAGTTATGTTTAGATAAGTTTAGGTTTAAATTATGTTTAGGTAAGTTTAGGTTAGATTGGGTTGTGTTGGTTTAAAGTTGTGTTAGGTTTAGGTTATGGTAAGTTTGGGTTAAGTTAGGTTATGTTTGATTAGGTATGTGAGGTAAGGTTTTTTGTTCGGTTTGTTAAGTTAAACTGGTTAGGTTTTAATTAGGTTAGGTTTATGTCAGATTAGATTTAGATCAGGCTAGGTTAGGATTCGTATTGAGACACCTGTTGTAGCGACGCTTATGATAAAAGTTCGGTTAAGTTTAGGTACGATCAGGTTTTATGATAATTATAAAAAGTTATGGTAATTTTTTTATGTTTGTATTAAGTTAGGTTTAGATAAGATTTGGTTAATGATTTTAAATGCATGAAGATATTCTTAATAAGATGATGGTTACTGCGAGTGATTTCTAAAAAACACGAAACATTAGTTATGAATTGTAACAGGTCCATTCAAATTTTTCAGTTTTTCTATTGTCTAATTTAAGTCTCTTTTGATCTGTAATGAAATAAAATAGTTAGTCATTCTTTTTGAATTTGAGGTCATGTTCAATTTCCAGTCTTCTGTTTGAATGTGTTTTCAACGGCGGATGTGTTGCAATCTCTTCACTTGTAATGGGCGAGTTTTGTATGGGTCTATTGCTCACAGGATATACAGTCGCGGTGAATTTTGCAATAAGCGGATTCAGATATTAATTTTTTATAGACTGCGAGTTTTCATTCGTTCTGTCCAATGCGTTGAAGAATCTTTGGTTGTTTGAAGTTATCTTAGCAAGTGAAGTGATACCAGTCAATCTGTGAAGCGTTAGCTATTTATTCTGCTTGCTGTTGTCATCTAATTTGACTTAATATAAGAAACAAGTATATTTTTGATTCTTTTTATTAATAAGGAATTATGCGTGGAATGTGTAATTTTGTTTTTCCCATCACGACAATTTTTTTATGGATGGTCTTATTTTTATATTGCTGTTTTACTTTAAGCATATGACAGGGTTCCTCGGGAGAAGCTCTGGCAAGTGTTGCAAGAGTATGGAGTGGATGGGCAATTACTGGTTGCTATCATGTCTCTGTACGAAAGCTCTGAGATGTGTGTCCGGATAAATGGCATTAAGTCAAGACCGTTCACCGTGGGTGTTGGACTCTGCCAAGGGTGCGTACTGTCGCCCATCTTGTTCATTATCTTTATGGACTGGATAGACAGGGGCAGCCGAGGCGATGAGCGTGTTTATGTGGGCGACTGCCTGGTGGAGAGGTTGCTCTTTGCTGACGACCTTGTCCTCCTTGGGTCTTCTCGCACGAACCTTCAGCATGCACTAGACCGGCTTGCAGCCAAATGTGAAGAAGCTGGGATGAAGATCAGTGTGGCTAAAACCGAGGTTCTGGTCCTTTCAAGACAGCCTGCTCAGTGCGCTCTCCATGTTAGTGGAGCCTCATTGAGACAGGTGGAGAAATTCAAGTATCTCGGGATTGCATTCACGAGTGATGGACGGCAGGAGAAAGAATTGGATGCTCGGATCGGTGCAGCAAGCTGTGTCAGACGTGAACTGTGGCGATCCGTGGTAACGAAACGCGAGCTGAGTAACAAAGCTAAGCTCTCCGTCTTCAAATCCATCTTTGTCCCCATTCTCACCTATGGTCATGAGGCTTGGGTAATGACCGAAAGAGTGCGATCGCGGGTACAAGCGGCCGAAATGAGATTTCTGAGAGGTGTTGCAGGTGTTACCCTACTAGATAGAGTGTACAGCAATACAATAAGGGAATCTTTAGGTGTTGAGCCGCTGCTTCTCCGCATTGAGAGGTCTCAGTTGCGCTGGTATGGCCACGTGATTCGGATGCCGCAAACTAGTCTTCCTAGGCAGTTGTTATTTTCCAAGCCGGTGGGTAAGAGACCAAGGGGTCGGCCTAGAACCAGGTGGCTAGACTACCTGGAGAATCTGGGTTCGAGTCGCTTGGATATTACCAGGGAGGACATGCGCCTGATGGCGGAAGATCGCGATCGCTGGAGATCCTCCATAGGGCTGCTGCCCCCGCGACCCTAACGGATAAGCGGGTTTGAAAAGTAAGTAAGTAAAGTACTTTATGTGGTGTTTGGAAAGTGAAGATTAACCAGCTATGTTAGTTTTTGGAGAAAAGAAAACGCAAGAGTGGCAATTGGATTTGTTGCACTGCATATGAGTTTGCGAATTGCGTTTTCAAGGAACTATTTATTAAAAAAGCCAACTACGTTTGGAAATTTTTTAAAATCACCGGTAAAAATAATAAACTGAAGGTTATTTATCAAACTTCCCATTGTAAACGGTGATTATGAATAATAACCGGTTATTATATATATTCCCCTTTTCTTCATATTTACCGTAACATATACATTGATTATCGTATTTAAGCAAATATTAGATTATTTTTAGTTCACCATTCATTTCTAATAAACACCTGTTTTACCAGGGGGGAATCTCTGTCTTCTCCCTCTATCACTCACTACTCTCATTTCACAAGCTGATGCTTGACATTCTCCATATTTAATTATGTGCAAAAAGTAATTCAAATCATCTTCGAGCAGAGCTTTTACTTTTGCTTCAATTTAAAACATTTGATTAAATTACTATTAAACATTCGTAAAAAAAATGAAAATTTCTAAACGGATTATTAGAATTATTATATCGGGCTGCCATTTTCAGTCTCAACATTCAATATAGGATCATTTTGCATGAAATTTCTTGCTTCAACATTTTTCTTCTTAACTTTTAGGGTTAAGAAAGAACGCTTGTGGGGGAGGGGGAACCATGCTCACTTGGTTTGCCTCCTACACCGTTTTATCCTTTAAATAAAAAGGAAATGGTGACCTCAGGCCTACTGTCACTAAGGCTATCGTACACAGGGGTATAACCAAAGTTGGCAAAATAAATAAACTGCCAAAATTAACTTAATGAATCTCTTTAACATTAAAGAGATTTACATACTGCAAATTTACATACTGGAAATTTCGAATTACTAGTTATGTAAGCCAAATAATGTGTATATCAATACTCAAATGATTATAAAATTAGAAGGAACCCACTCCTGCCTGAACCGGCTTCCCAAACTGGGGGGGGACAGGAAATGCAAATCTCTCAAGAAATTCTCGCCAACTTCAGGATAAGAGGGGAGGATAGGGGATGGCTAGCAAGATGCCCATGATCCCTCTACCCTGATCCATACGGTAAAACGACTTACACTCCATGGACTAAAAAATTCGGACTCATCTGCCATTATTATGACTGAAAACATTTATGGAGAATTATCAATTGTTTATTGTTTCAGAATGACTTTCTAAATTATTTAATGCAGGTAATCTGAAAAGATTGGATCTAGAGTACTTCACTGCTCATTTTTCAATATATTTATTACTATTAATAGAAAACTTTTGAGCTTCTTGTTAAGATCAGAATCTTCACACAAGTGTCTCATCATCCTCTTAATCATGATAAGAACTCATATTAGTAACAATTACTGATCGCCTTCTTACGTTTTCATGTGCTTGATGAGCAACAGATAAATTCTGAGAGGATGATCGCATTAAGGCCTCTGTGACTACTGGATTTTCAAATTTACAATGATAACCATAAGGAGGGGATGTGTACCATCCAGTGCTAGATGAAAGAGGTGCAGGTGGCTTACACGCTGATTGAGCAAGTATCAGTGGTGGGGAAGGGGAAATTCTTTCCTGATCCTTGCTCTGCTCTTTAGACTCCTTTATCTCGTTAATTAATCCTGCTAAAGTTTCTTTCATTTCTCCAATTTGTTCACCCATCTGTGTTTCTATTTCTCTCATTTGCTCGCCCATTTGTTTTTACATTTCCTCTATTCTCTCACTTATCTCTTATCCTTGTATATCTTTTCTTACCATTTTTCGACTGGGAGTCTTAATTGGATCACATGACTCTGTATTCTCTGTTATTTTGTCCGCATTTACATTTCCTTGTCCTCTAGCCTGGTTGACGAATAAGGAATCGCGGGGTGAGGGTCTTACCTACGCCGAGTCTTGTATGGGTTTTCTACTCCTTAAATTAGTGTGGGGTGTGAGCAGGTGCCTCTTGCCTCGCTGGCTCCACTGGATGTGGTGTAGCGATATCATACCTAGGTAACTGCCAATCACTATGCCAAAACATAGGGTTCTCCATTGTTGGGTTTTCTGGTTCTGGTCTTTTTTCAGATCCAACATCAGAGAAAGATATATGTTCTATTCGTTTTTGAACACCATAAATAATTATCTTTTATGTCGTAAGTACTCGTCTTGGAGTTGTTAATATGTCCAAGGATAAGGTCGGTTCTCTTCCATAAAACAGAACGGCGTTTCTTTCACTGCACTGTGGGGAGTGGAATTATGCACATGAAGCAGAACTGAGACTGCAAGATGCATACGAAGTTGCTAGTAAAGCTAAAAAACTTCGTCCCATGCACATTGTTGCTTATCCACATAATGCTTCAGCATTGTGACCAACGTCTTATTATATTGTTCCACCACTCCGTTTGAGGCTGGATGATAAGCTGTAGTGAATATATTTTTTACTTTTAAAAGCTTGCACAACTTTCTCATTAACACCAATATGAAGTTTGCTCCTCAATCTGTAAGCAGTTGCATAGGGATCGAATATCAGGCGAACACTATTTTCCATTAGTGCTTTCACCACTGTTTCTGCTTTCTGATTTTCTAGAGCAATAGCCTCCGAATATTGACTAAAATGATCGACAAGGAAAAAAATATATTTATTTCCTCTATTTGATACTGGAAAGGCACCGATCAAATCAGCAGCTACTCGGAAAAAAGGTCGCTCCGCACCGGGAAACATTTGAAAAGGTTGCTCCTTCTTTTTCAGAGGGGGGTCTTCTTCTGACAACTTTCACAACTCTGACAAAATTCTTGAATATCTTTATTCAATCCCCGACCAATAAAATTGTTTATCAACCTTCTTTCATCCTTTCACAAGCCCACTCACTGGAATAACATGATAAGTTCTCATTATATATTTTTTATATAATTCAGGAACCACTATTCGTTCCATTTCTCTCTTCCGAAACACTAACTTTTAAATTATAAAACATATCATCATCCAAAAAATATCCTGCAGACTCCATTGCACCATTCTGCTTTAATTTCCCTGTGATAGGACTTAAGATTGAATCCCTCTTCTGTTCCTCTGCTATCAACTCATGGGAGATGACAGGTTCATACTCTGCTACTGTACCAATGGCTACTTGGCTGAGACAATCAGCATTGCCCTGTATTCACCCTGGTTTATGTATTGTTTCAAAATCAAATTCTTGGAGCATTAATCCCTGCCAATCCTAGAAAGGGAAGAACTTCTTTCACCGTTTTAGGCCTATGAAATTCTTTAACAGCATAAATCTTATCTAGGTATGGCGCAATACCTCTTTCAAACACAACATGTCCTAAAATTTGACTTCTAACTTCCAAAATTGGCACTTCTTCGGCTTCATTTTAATATTAGAATCTTTTATACGCGTAAATAATAACTCTAGGTCCTTTAAATGCTGAGGATATCAGCTAAGTAAATTTTAAAAAATCATCGAGGTACAGGAGCACGAATTTACCCTTTATTTGTCTATTAATACGCTCTGCAGTTCTCTCCAACACACTCGGAGAATTTGCTAATTCCATTGATAGGCTTTTGAACTCAAATTTTCCCCCCAGGGACAACAAATCCTGTTTTTACAGCCGTCTTCTATACCTAGCTGAAAATATCCCTAGTTGGCATCTAAAATGCTGAATATTTTAGCATTTCCCAAGACCAATGGGGTCTCTGAAATCAAAGGTAAGGGATAAACATCCAGGGATAAACATCTTGAATGAGATTAATAAAAAGAATTGTTCTCTGATCAAAACACACTATCAAACGAGCTTTGTCCACACAACAATAAATATTGATGGGATAGGATTACGTCATTTTGTTTAATTTTCTATAGGCAACAACGAATCTGAAGGTTCCATCCTTCTATTTCACTAAAAGGGCTGGTGCGGCCCATGGCGACATTGATTCAGCAATTACATTATGCTTTAATAAATTATCTATAATCCTATCCATAATCTCTGTTTGTGCATAGGGAATACGATATGGAGCTTGAGCTCTTGTATCTTTACTGTGCTGAAAAGCATAGGCATAGCCCATGTCAAACTTGCTCTATGCAGAACAAATTCAAAATTCCCATAATAGTTCCTCTAATTGCTCCCTTTCTTCTTTTTCCATATGATCCAGTTTGAACAGATTTAAGTACAGGAGAGATTTGAGTTCAGCAGTCAATGAGGAGAGATAGATTCATGCAAATGGTAGCCATTTTCAGCAGTTATTGTACAGGGTGGGCCGTAAGTCGCGCACCAAAGAATTACGTGAAGTGTGATGTGAAACAATGTAAAATCAGCAATGGCGAGTATTTTGAGCATTTGTGATTGCACCAGCTACGTGTTTCTTAGTTCATTAGTTAAGCTTGATTTTAATAAAATAACGTTTATTATTATCAGAATAGTTTTAAATGCTTTGGTGCGCGACTTACGGCCCACCCTGTAGATTAAAAAGCAGTACATGAAATATTAGGTGGTAAAAAAGATTGTTTTTGTCGTTAGACCGTTATCATCTTGTATCTTAGAAACAAAGCGGCTTTCTAGAAATCATCAAAGGACAAAAGATTTTTAAAATAACCCCACGAATTTTTGCCGAATAGTTAGTAAACATCCTGTAATATATATTTTTAAAAATTACAATTATGAAAGTTTTTTCAGTTATTACTACTGTTTTCAATTTGTGAATGATAATTGAGGATTCCATTAATATGATAATAATAATAAACATGATCTTACCAATAAAATTTCATGAAATGTTTCATAATATTCCAAGCTTACGTATCTAGCAAATTGTAAAACTGCAGATTGGCAACTGCTGTTGTGGGAATTCAGGAGTTCTTCTTCTGAAATCGGAAACTCAATTCTTTTCATGCTTTTTTCATAGCAATCTTGAGATTCTTTTAAGGTTATACGGCTACGCATTTCATTATGAAATTGAACTGTTTCTTTCAAGCAGATTTGACCGTGTTCATTGATAACTTCTGCGTATTTCCTTATTAATATAGCTAGACCTTAAAAAAGAAAATATGAAAATGAAGTAGAAATCCATGTTGCGATATTAAAATTTGATATAATGATTTTTTGAAATAAAATTTCGAAGATTAAACTGAAATATGATAAGCAATATTAATTACACCCCACCCCTTCGTATGGCACAGAACATATGTTTGTGATGATGTATGCTTAAGGTGTGCAAATACTTCTAAATATGAATTTTTGAAATATTCTTTATTCTTTGGATCTTTCGGTTGGAATTGAAATAGTATAACTACCCTTGTTAAACGTTACAATTTTCACAAACGTAATAACGTCTTATAATTATGACTTTTACAGAAAATATGAGTTAAAACTTTATTACCGAACTTCTAGGGACGAAAACAAACATTTACGTCACATTTATATATAATTTGAGAATAATATATCAAAAATGTTTTAATTATACAAGCTTTTCAAAAAAAAAGACTGGTGCCTAGTAGAGCTTTAATAATAAATACATAGTAAATGAAGTTTGCCTAGACTTCTTACAAACAGATATCACTTGAAACAGATATCTGTGGTGGTGAACATATTTTTTTTCCTTTACAGTCATTATTCTGCTTTCATTCAATTGTTTAGTTCATATCTTTTGATGTAACCAATCTCTTCTTTTCTTTCACTGTATTCTTATACAATCAATGTTCACCTTTAGTGTGTAGCGTAACGAGAGGGGAAAAGAAGCCAACATAAGCTCAAAGTTTTTAATAAGAAAAGTTTTCAAAATCTCTCATAAGGCGCGCTCGTAATCGCTTCCTCTTGAGCTGGAAGCAATGGTAATACTCTAAAGCTCGAAGTTTGTGAGAAAACAATCTTCTCATCCGGGTGCCGGCTCTCAAGGTGATTAAATCTCTATCCTTTCTAAGCATGTTGTCTCATCATAAAGCCAATAATCAGTATAACAAAAAATAAAAAAAAAAATAAAAAAAATTGGAAACAACAGAAACTAATGGAGAATCCTACAGTTCTGATTCTGCTAATTTTTATGGTTTTTGCAATGGTTACTTATACAATTTGATCTTAGAATTTGATGTGGCTCATTTCATCCCACGTTATGGAGGAAATGAGCCAATGGAAGGGGGTTATTAAACCTATTTTTTTTAAAATATTAATTATAATTTTGAGTTCAAGTTTCTTTAAAACAATAATTAAGGCTGCTTAATACAAAGAAATGACAATTACAAAATTTGGACTAAAATTTTTTATTTATATCACATTTTGTTTGAACTGGCTCATTTCGCCCTACGTTACCCTATTTTGCTTTATCGAGTCATCTTACTTCATCACTGAATCCATACTACATTGCCTTTGCACTGCCCATTCATTTATTTTATCCAATCAAATTACTCTATTGTGCCATGTGTCTGAATATAAAGGCGAGAAGCCTCTGGAGCATATCACTGATAAAGCTGGGAATAAATGGTAAAACTAGACAAAAAGGTCAGAATCAAAAATCCCGTTCTCCCGTTCTTGTATTCCAAAGTCTCTACCATTTTTTTTGCTAGAAGGAATCCCAATTAAATGATCTATAATCAGTGAACTAAAAAATGAGAAACAGGACTAAATCGCTAGAAACGTCTTTATTGTAACAACACACACTGGTAGATGTCATTTTCCTCCATTACACCATTGGTTTGACAATCTGTCCTTAAAAGGGTGCAACTAGACACGACGCTCCATATAACCTGGTTCCAGCATTGCATTTGCCAACAAGGTCTTTCCTTGAAACAAGCAAGACGAATGTTTCGCGTTGAACGTGGTGATCTTCAGATTATGTAAAATCAGAAGCAGCTGGACCTGAAAAACCTAGATCTTACAAGGAGACACCACGTACTCGGACTCACAGATTTTGATAAAAAAATTCTACAATTAGCTTTCACGAAACTGAACAAACAATCAAACCCATTTGATGCACTTCTCAGAATTTACCGAGAAAAAGAAATTCATAAATGCCCAAAATGTAGCAGTGATTTTTATGGTGTTCTGGTGGTCCAGTAATAAGCCGACAGATTCTAATTTGCAGGTACGGGTTCTCATCTTTGATAACTTTGTTCTCCTCGTAATTTTTTTTAACATATATGGGAACGTGTAATTGTCAGCAAATTTATAGGCGATGGTAGTGGAACAATCTGTTCATTACTATCTGCCTCTCCCCGCTGCGATCTCTGGATGTGCCGGTCGCTCATTGGTGAAGAGGAGAGAAAATAGACCAATGAGCGACAAGAATCAACAGCAGCAAAAACGCTGTGCGTTGCTGTTTTCAAGAGGAAAGAGCGAGAGGAAAAATAGTTTAGAAAGGGTTTGGAAGAAAAATTGGGTGCTGGAGGATAATGCGAGCAAAAGAAAAGGTGTGAATGAAAAATTAAGAAGAGAGGAGCCACAGGAGCAGCTGAGCGGGAAGAGAAGAAAACTGGGAGACGTAAACGAGAAGGGAAAATGACGACGCAGCGGCATTCTAGCAGTGAGCTCTGATGTACGGGAAAATATCTGAACCAACCAGCAGCAAAGCGTGGAAAGGCTTGCTCAAGCGCGTACATAAGCTCGACTGAACCCTGGAGAGCAGCAGGCAGGTTCAAATCTAATTCTACAGCTGCAAGCATAATATGTGGGAAAGAAGGCGAGGAGAACTGTAGGTGACTTGAGCTAGGAATGGGTTCTACGTTGTTCACTCTCGCTACCAGCTCTCATCGCAGGCAGCGAACTTATTTGACCAGAACAATCATATCTTCTAGTCACCATAACGTCAGTGAGGCATCCGACATAATTCCAACCAGCGATGGTTATCATTTGGATACATCTTTTTGAGAAGACATAGCAGGTAACAGGGGGTCATTGCAGTCACGTGACATGCAGCTGCTCCATTCCTGGCTTCACAAGAACATTTGTCAGTATAAGCTTTATCTATAATAAGTTTTACCTTTATGGTTTAATGCTAAGGAATAAGTAGTTAGGCTTCACCCCAGGTTGATAAATTTGCTAACGTCTTGTTTGATTTTATTACAATAATAAGTTGACCTTGACAAAATAATAACGGAAATGACCAACAAATGACATCAATATCACGTCATTGTACTACCTGGGTAGATTCATTTTCAAAATTCATACATTTATAAACAGTGAAAAGATAAAAAAATTATTGAAAATTATATTGATACGGAGACTTTGCTAAATACTGACAATGTAGCCAATGCATGGCCATATTTCAAAATTCTACCCCCTGCCCCTACTGACTGGAGCAAATAAGTTGACTTTAAATAATACTGAACTACGTTTAATTCTATTCATTGGCACCAAAACGTATGTGCTTATTGATAATATGATAGTTACGTTTGTGATTTTTGAACTGACATTAAAATCTAATGCATACCTATCACTTCTAATTTCCCACTATGTACATGATAAAATATTAATTTGCAATAGGGAAGTTACATGGATTTTTTTTTTTACAAATTAAAGCACTGTTTCATACAGATTGTGTTATGCTGAATACAAAATCGTTGTTAAATTTATTAGGAATATTAAACAAATCTATTAAAATTAGCGTTAAAAATGTAAAACCACGCCTCCCAACAAAAATGATATCTGACATAACTTTCCATCAAATGCAATGATTTTATGTGTACGTAAGCTCCATCTTAAGGCTTTAACCATTGTCGTTGATAATGGGGAGTGGGCAAGTGACATCATATTACTCACAGGCTATGACGTACTGTTTTCTTGTGCTGTCAACTTTAACATTTTTAAAAAAAATAACTAATTTTTTTTCACAAACGAATTACTATTCCTTGATATTGATAACGAATACTATAGAAAACAATAATTTAAAATTTTCATGCAACTTCCCCATTAAATAAGTTAATTATTTGTGACAGAGGCAGGGTGGCTTGATAGCCTAGAGAGCAGGATAAGACAAATTGGAATAATACCAAAGAACAGTAATTTTTTTCCCACTGCATAGTCGAGATTCTCAATTTAAAAAGATATCAAATTCAGGAAATAAGATGCGATTAGTGTGCTTCAATTAAACAGGCAAACTTGTGACAGCTGGCTACTTTTTAACTAGGACTGAGTATTTTAGTATTAATGGAAAATTTGTGGTCCATTGCATGTAAATTTATATTTTAGGAAATTAATGGAAGCGGAGCGGCTAGAAAATAAGATGGGAGGCGGAAGAGAGCAGAAGCAATTAAAAAAATGGCTCCAGGAGCTTAGATTTACAATTCAAAATGGAAAAACAATAGAAGTATTCAATAGTAATATTCTAAAAGTATTTGATAGAGTCCAAGATTAGGATGAACAAGTTAGTAAACACGTTTATTTAAAAATGTTCATGGCAGATGTAGAGACGGAATTAAGAAAAAAATCTGTGGGGAGCTCTTTAATAGAAAGAACTAATGAAATGTTAAAAAAGCAAAAAGCGAATTCGTCGAGCATTTTTATAGATAATGAAGAGGAAGTATTGAGTGAAAGTACCCACCTGATTAAGGATTGTAAATCTAAGGGGTCAAAAGAAGATGAGAAGAAAAGTTTGTTAAAGGAGAATTTAATAATGGAAAATAGAGTTCCAATTCCGCAAATAACGAAATTGTTGAAAGTAAACCCCCAAGTAATGTTAAGAAACCGAAGAAGGTTAAAGCAATTTCTGCTAGTAGAGCTGAGGGGTACGAAGGGACAGTTCCATGTGGTTTTACTGAGTTGAAAGAAGAGGTCACATCAGAGGTCTCTAAACGTGTGCAAACAAAGGAATTAATAAACGATATAAAAATTTAATCAGAGACAGCAAGCAAAAAGATTTATGTAAGCAAGTGGTGGCATTAACGGTAGCAGAAGAAATGGACTTACTTGATGAACGTATGTTGCACCAGTCTGTGGCTGAGTTAGTAAAATTAATTCTAGTGGCACATATCGTTTGTACAGTCAACGAGAGCTCAGAATTTAAAGGTGACTTTGCTGCTTATCTTGGAGCTCAGCCTATGAAGGAGGGATTTAATAAAAAGATAGGAACAAATTGGGTAAAGTTGGAAGTACCAAAGGCACATGCGTTTGTTTAAGAATATTAAATAAAACTCCATGGATTCAGCCAAATGAGATCCCAGGTGTAAACTAGCTCAGCAAATTCCAAAATATAAGCTATGACTGGAAGAAATTAAAAATGTAATAAGATGGGCTGCACAAGATGAGTATGAACACACTTCTCGCCCGAAGTGAATATCATTAATAAGAAAGATAAGTATTACAGTTTTGACGATAACGACTGTCCCAAGGAAAGTGCATTTCAAGACTTCAATAAAGGGACCTTGATAGTAAATCCAGCTTCAAATAAAATAAAGAAAATTTGTGGAAGTTAATGAGAAGACAGAGGTTGTGAGTGGTCCCAAGCATTTAAAGGACCGTTCCCATTATCGTATTTGGATTCGAATTATAAAATACGAGAATTCCACAGAGAGTTAGTAGAGACAAGTGAGATGACACCAGCATCTATAGCAGAACACGTTGAAGATACAATAATTATGGATAATGACAGTTTCGAGACAAGTATTTGGTGTAATGACTCGACAGATAAAGCTTGTCAAAATTTCAGTAGGCAAAAGCAGATCCATCTTCATAAAGACTATGTAAATTTTGAAAGACTACTATGGTTAGTACAAGAGCAAGGTAAAACGGTTAAAAGTTTTACCGAAGCCAATGAACAGTTGTAACGAAATGTTGACCAATGGAAGAGAAAAGTGGAACAGTTAGCTAAAAGCAGTAGTCAGAGACAGCGTAGGAAGAAGGGCTATAACCGTGAAATTGGTATTTCAAGGAATTATCGCTATAGAGAAAGAACAATAAAGAGGAAATAAAAAATGACACAAGTGATAACAATAATCTTTATATTAATTATTCTAAGAAGCTCAAAAATTATTCTCAAAGAATAGAATTTAAAGAGCACCAAGAAAATAAAGCATTTCGTGGCTTATCGTTTATAAGCCAGAATCATAGGAAAACTCAAGCATGCAGGAATAAAAAAAGCTGATTGTAAGTGTCATGAAGATCTTTATTCGAAGAAAAAGATAAAGCCTGAAACTAATGAGCTCGTTCAAAATAGACTGGAGGAGGAGAGTTATGGTACAATTATGACTTCTAGAGAGCTCGAAATTTGCCAGTCGAATTTGCTTGTCAATTCATCAGTGGGTTAAAAGAATAAAACTGTTAATGGATTTATATTTGAGAATCAGTATGGCAGTAAAACTAGGGCCCATAAGGAAGAAATAGAAATTGATAAGAGCCAGAAAAAGTTGTCAAAGACCAGAAAAAGAATTTGCGATGAATACAATCATCGATCACAGTGGGGGAATATGTCAGCAAATTTAGAGGTGACGATAGTGGAAGAATCTGTTGATTAATATCCGCCCACCCCCGCTGCAATCTCTGGATGTGCCAGTAGCTCATTGGGGAAGAGGAGAGAAAATAGACCAATGAGCGACGAGAATCGACGGTGGCAAAAACGCTCTGCGTTGCAATTTTCAAGAGGAAAGAGAGAGAGAGGAAAAATAGTTTTGAAAGGTTTCGGAAGAAAAATTGGGTGCTGGAGGATAATGCGAGCAAAAGAAAAGGTGTGAATGGAAAATTAAAAAGAGAAGACCCTCAGGAGCAGCTGAGCATGGAAGCAAAAAAAGTCGAAGATGTAAACGAGAAGGGAAAATGACATCGCACCGGCATTCTAGCAGTGAGCTCTGATGTATGGGAAAATATCCGAACCTACCAGCAGCGAAGTGTGGAAAGGCTCTCTCAATCAGATACATAAGCTCGACCGAATCCTGGAGAGCAGCAGGCAGGTTCAAATCTAATTCTACAGCGACAAGCAAAATACGTGGGATAGAAGGCGAGGAAAACTGTAGGCAATGTGAGCTACAAACAGTTTCTACGTCGTCCCCTCCCACCATTAGCTCTCGTCGCAGGCAGCGGATTTATACTGCATCTCAAAAGTTTAGGTAATCTTGGTTTTTAATGATTTCAAAGAATTATTGAATGCCAAACAAATATTAATTTTCTTAACCGAATTATACTATCAATCTAAGTTACAAAACAAAAGCACTGGCCTCTAGTTCATTATTTTAAAGATGATTTTAACAAAATTGAAAAATTCACCGACTCAAAAGTTTAGGTAATTTATTGAGTTTGCGAAAAAAATACTGTTAATAGACAGTGTGCTTTCCACCATGATGAATCACATGAAACACACTATCATTCATTGTCATGATTAGTCTTCGAACCGATTCTGGCTTGAGATTATACTAAATATCTTCAATTGCTGATGCTAGTTCTGCTACTGAAGCAAACTGACATAACGTGATGTCTCAAACATTCTCAATGGGATTGAGGTCGGACTTCTTGATGGCCACTTCCGACAATGAATTTGAGCAATGCTTTGTGGTGCAAGATAAGTATATGGGCGCATTGTCCTGCTGGTACACCCAATTGGTGCTCTGATCAGGTCAGCCATTGGTAACAAAGGCTGGGACAGAACACGCTAACAATGTTCTGACTTTGTTTGCTAGAAAGAACTGCTAGACTTGTCACTCCACTAAATCTAACTGCACGCCAAACCATGGCTAATCCACCACCTTGTTATCAATTATAGAACACTTTGGATTTTCTTAAATCGTGCCATAAAGACGTAACCGTCTGGACCATCTAAGTTCCACTTTTCTCATCACTAAAAAGTATAGCAGCCATTCGTCATTCCACGATATGTGCTCTCATGCCTACTGTGGACGTGCTTGTATATGCTCAAATTTCAACAGTGGTTGACGTATTATTTTAACACGATTTTGGTGCTGGGGTTGCTCTTAAATGCCCGTGAACTATAGGTTTGGCTATTCTCAAGGTGGACTGATGTGAAATTTGTAGCACAGAAAGTCCCTGTTGAGTTGTCATTCGGAAAGCTGTGGACCATCTCTGTAAGATGAATAGTTAGGCCTTCCAGATCGAGGTTTTGGGTTCAAATCTGTACCTCTACCTGTTATTTTGTAAATAGCATATGCAGACTGTCTAAATTTCCTTGCAATTTCGTTCAGATTTTTCCAGAAAATGCTTTTAGCATCCAAACATTTCTAATTTCATCATGTGTGAATTGCTTCTCTTTTGGCACGGCTCTTATAAGCTTTTACAAACAGCAATTGCTGTGTACTATATTCTGAGTATTAAAGGCGATTTTATGTAATTGCATAGAAATTCATTCTTTGCCAACACCCCTACACATTGTTAACTAAACTATTGAGACAGTGGATATTTCATTTTTGTTAAAATCATCTTTAAAATAATGAACTACAGGCCAGTGCTTTTATTTTGAAACTTAGACTGAAGGTATAATTCGGTTAAGAAAGTTATTTGTTATGCATTCAATAATTCTTTAAAATCATTAAAAAGCAGGATCACCTAATCTTTTGAGACCCAGGTATTCAACCAAAACGTTCATATTTTCTAGTCCCCATAACTTCAGTGAGGCATCCGCCATAATTCCAACCAACGAGGGTTATCTCTTAGATACATCCTTTCGAGAAGACAGCAGGTAAAGGAGGGGGGGTCTTCGCAGTCACGGCCACTCCGTTTCTGGCTTCACTGGAACATTTGTCAGTGTAAGCGAACTAAGATAAAATAACTGTTATCTTTAAGTTATCATTGCTAAGTGATAAGTAGTTAAACTCTACATTGGCACTGAAACCTGTGTGCTTATTGATGATTTCGTTTGTGACTTTTGAACTGATATTAAAATCTATTGCATATCTATCAATCTATGCAATCATGTAATCTATCTATTGCATGTCTTCAAATTTCCCACTCTATACACGATAAAATATTAATTTGCAATTAAATAAGTTAATTATCCGTGACAGTAATTCGTTTACTAAATATCTTTTCGATTTCCGATTTGCTACCATCATTTTTTATAAAATGCATAAAATGCATCACGAATTATTATAATTAATGATCCACAGTGATAAATGAGCTTTTAAAAAAGTTTATTTATCAACGTTTCTAAAGGTTGCATTCTGCTGGATATTGCTATAAACTTTAAAGTAAAATAAAGGGTCCATAATAAGCAATAAAGTAAATGTCTTTAATATAGCTTAACCATTTCAAAATAACTTCATCCTCAGAGCAAAGGACAACTACAATATAGCAGGCCCAAACCACCAGATATATGGAATTTTCACACCAATCAGGGTGAGGTCAAAAACCAAGGAACTGATTGGTGGGCTAACAATCAGATAAGCAACATAAAGTGTAAAGCATACAAAAGGATAAAAGTAATAAAAAAAAAATCAGAAGGTCTGTGATTGGCTGTGAACGTCAACGCAGATGGCTTCCAATTGGACGATTTATGTCAATGTCGAGGATCGGATTCGACCTTCCTGGCCGCCGCTGTGGAAGCACGTCTGAGTGCTCTTCTCCACTCTCAGTCGCACTTATTAGCTTGCTGTAAAGCCATTGCTCTTAGTCTGGTATCGTAAGCCCCCCTTCCCAGGGGCACATAAAAGTCAGTTTTTTTCCTTATTATATAATTAACAGGAATCTATGCTAGTTATTTTTTCTACAGTTGCATTGACAGTCATTGATTGGGAAGAATAAACCCGAGCATACCGCCATGGGGACTTCCCTCCGCTGGCGAGCCTCCGGCGCTCTTCATCGGCAGGGAAGATGGACTGTTCAGAAGGCGAAGCAGGGGATTCTTCTCTCCTGGGCAAAAGACGCCGTAATTCAATCAGCAGTTAGTTATAAATCCCGGAACTCCTCAATGGAAGACAAAAGCAAGAAGGAGAAAAATTCGGAGAAAAACAAAAGCCTTCTTAAAATTCGGAGAAAAACAAAAGCAAGAAGGACAAAGGTAAAAGGGAGAAAAAAGTAAAAAGGACAAAAAAGGAACAAAGAACCAATTAGATACTCAAAGTCAGGAAAGCCTTAATTCACCTACCTTAGAGCAGTCTCCAAGTAGTAGTCCCGTCTTCAAAGCTTGGGTACCTCCCACAAACTCAGCTTCAACCGTGAGCCAAACAGGTAACATAGTAAATCATATTAACATAGCAGCTTGGCCGTGGCTATTAATTATGGCTTCTCGTACAACCGAACACCTACTACCAGTGAAAATGGTAACTATACTGACCAGGTGCATATTTCCCATGAAGAAACTATCTCACCAGGCTTGTTCCGGAAAATGATATCCTCGTTGGTTGGCCACAATCTAAGTGTGTCAAAATTAAACTCGGGAAAATTCTTGGTAAAATTTTTTAATAAAACTCAAGCCATTACTTGCACTAAATTTACAGATATTGGTCTATATCATTTGTCGTACGAAGTTCCCAAATTTCTACTCTCTTCCGTTGGATTCATTTTTGGAATAAGACAAACAGTAACCTTACTAGATCTGCAAAATCATTCGGATCAAGGAATCCATATCATAGATATAAGAAAGTTTGCCCCGCCCTACGAAGGAGCTCGATATGGTAAACTTCTGGTCTTTTTTTAATTTGCCGAAGCCTCCGCAAGAAATTAAATTTGAACATGAGATTTTCGTAGCATCACAATCGCCGCCCAGACCTATGCAATGTAATGTATAGCTTGCTATAAACTTGGCCATACTAAAACCAGGTGTAAAAATCTTCAAACCTGTTCCAAGTGTCTTTCATCCCGTCACTCTAGAAATAATTGTACAGCAACCAGCTTTATTTGTGCAAACTGTGATGAAAATCATTTTTCATATTATAGAGGGTACAACAAATTTAAGTATGAAGCGCAAATTCGAGTAAAAATGATTGACCAATACCTTTCTTATTATGAAGCGAAGAAAATAGTGGATACGGAATTGGGGATAACATACCGGGCCACAGGTCCTTTGCAACTGTCACAAGAGCAGTCTCTCCCAGCTCTACTATGATTTCTCATCAACAGCCACTCTCCCGTTCCGATTACCACCAGAATCCCTCTGGCACAGATGGTTTAGCTAGGCGAGAAAGCGAAACAAACATCACCTGCACGACATGCGGTAGAGATGAAATGCAGCCATTATTCCCCTATCACTCACAATTCATGCTCCATCACAAACCTTATCACACGACCCCTTACTGACGCAAATACACTGGTTTCAACTCTCTCCTTTCACCCTAGAGGAGCAAGGGGCTGACAAGACCCGTTCCCAGAAGTGCATGGATAATGGAACCCTCAACGAAACAGAGCTTAGAACGGCACTAGGAAATCACACTGTAGACCAATTGGTAAGCAATTGTCTAAAAATCTTTATTTCATCCCTCATGGAAACAAATAAAGGTGGTGAGCCTAAGTTAATTGATGAAACTTTTAACATGTTAAGATCCAAGTTCTCCCATATGCCTGTATGGCTCGCAGAAGCCACTGATTGGTGGAATAATATGCTCTCCCCTGTTACTCCAAATGGTCCTGTTGTCAGCCAGGAGAAATAATCACGTCTCGGTAGTGCATTGGAATATCAGAGGGATATTTTCAAATTGGGGGGAAGATGTCTCTCTCTTGAAAAGTAAAGCAGATATTTTAACTTTTTGTGAAACTTTTCTCAGCCCGGACATGATAGTTAGTATATCTAGATTCCATACTTATACAAATAATAGAGAAAAGTATGGCAGGGGAAATCTAACCTCGGTCAGCTCAGCTAGCCCCCATTACATAAATTCATCCAAACATATCGGAGATGTAGCAGTAATTGACCTGGTAGTACTCCTTCAGGAAGTCTGGCTTCACATTTATAGCGTCTATGTTCCTGGCTACCTGAGCAAAGATAACTGGAGGGATATTGTTAGTTTCTTCTCCCCCCCCCCTTTGTGGCTATTGGTGATTTCAAACGCAAAAAGCCCCCAGTGGGGATGAGAAAATTATAACCAGAATGGACGCTACTTAGAAGATCTCCAAAATCAGTTAAATTTTGCCATTCTTTTCACTTCAGAACATACATTTCATCCATCCAACCCCGCATGGTCCTCAGCAAACTTTATCTAGCCTTAGTATCTCTGGACTGCCCCTTCCCTATGCATCTGGAAATTATTCCAGGTGCATACAGAAGTGACCTTCAACCGATTCGCTTAACTATTTCTCTAAGGCCTACGATGCATTCTCCTCGTACTACTACTTCACCAACTCCTGACAGAGCACTTCCCCCTACCGCACAGGGCCCTCAAGCCATAAATGATTGCTACTTTCGCTCCCCAGATATTCTTTCTATCCTGAAAGCTTTTCAATCTAAAATCCAGGGCCCCATTTCTCACAAAGCAAAGGTTATTCCTATGAGACCATGTTGGTGGAATGCAGACTGTGAAGTAGCTGTATGGTAAAGAAACAAGTCCAGGAGGATGTTCCAAAAATGTAGATGCGACCAATGCTGGCTTCTATCCAAAAGAACTAAAGCAAAATGCAAAAAACCCCTGAAGAAGCACAGAAGAAACTATTGGAAAGCTAGGATCCAAGACGACAGTCCCAACAGCATATGGAAAATCCTCAGATGTTTCCGAAAGAGAGCGCCTCTGCTTATTCCTCTCATTAAAGACAAGGATGGAAAGTTACTTGACCCGGGATCGTCTGCCAGAGCAATTCTCTTGGCGACAGTAGGTGCAAAGTCTATAGCTGGTCTACCATGGCCTTGCCACCTACCAGGTAATTTCTGTTTAGAGGAGCTACGCTCTCCTTGGGAGAGGCCTTTCACAAAGCTTGAGCTAACATCGTCATTCTCGTCATTCCGATCGACGCGGACTGCACCCGTCCTGACTCCCTACAAAATTCTATCTTCCTAAGTGACAGTCAGCTGAGACTCCTACTTGAAGCCATCAACAAATCTTGGTTACCAGGTATCATCCCGCCTAGATGGAAAGATGCCTCTATTTATCCCATCCTCAAACCCAACAAGACCTCCGATGATCCATTAAACTATAGGCCAATAGCTTCTTACATCATGCCTGATAAAAATAGTCGAGAGGATGGTGAATAACAGATTGCAACATTTCCTAGAGTCTCAAGAACTTCTTCCTAATTACTCAGCAGGTTTTAGGAAAGGACATGATCATATTTACTCTGTTATTAACCTTGTAGACGACATTTATGCAGCGAAAGAGAAAAATGAAAATATTGGTATCATCTTTCTTGATATAAAGAAAGCTTTTGATTCCTTGCCTCACGAGCTACTGGTCAATAAGCTAATAAGTATCCAAGTCCCCATCAGAATGAGAAAAATTGGTATCAAGTTTCCCAGAGGGGAAGTCTGGACAAAAAGTCCTCACAGTCTTCCACAGGGCTCCATTTTAAGTCCCACGCTTTTTAACATCTACACAAGAGATGCTTTCAGTAATGTCCCCACTGGGATTGGCAAATGACATCTATCTGGTTTGCGAGTACATCCATCCCAAGCATTCGTGCAACCTTGCAAGACGCCTGCGATGCGTTTGATAGCTGGGGAGTTGAAAAATCATCTTAACTTCTCACCCGATAAATCGGTAGTCATGTGCATTGCCAAAACAAGACCTTCTCCGCTTCTCACAATCTTTTTACAAGAGAAAAACTCCCCTGCAGACACTCTTACAAATTCTTAGGTTTCCATATCGAAGACAAATTAACCTGGAGACGTCATATAGCAGAAATAGAAAGACGTCTTCAAAGAAACCTGGCTCAACTGAAGCTTGTCACCAGAGCAAAATGGGGACCATCATGGAGTGAAACCTCCAAGCTCATTAATACGCTTATAAAATCAACGGATATTTATGCTATCATCCTTCTTCTTGCCTTTAAGAGTGCAATTGAGACTCTACTCATAGAAGAAAGGAAGATAATCCGAACCTGTCTTCATGCCCTCCAATCCTCGTCTTGTCCGACGCTTTATGTTGAAGCAAACTTACCCCCCGCCCCCATATCTTAGGTGGAAAGCGAAGGCAGCTGCTCAATTTTTCTCAATTTGTCATGTCACGTCCAATCTTGCTGGGAACTCGTCGTTGTCGAGAAATCTCACATAGTTATAAAATCAAACAAACTCAGATTTCTCATATCCCAAATACTAACAAAATTTCAATGTGGCCGCTTTCAAAATTGTGGAATTACAATATTAAATAATGTCTGGAAGCATCCTTCACCTGATCCAATCTCGGAAACTCCAAAGTGGATAATTGAATCTGCCACGCGACCTCTACGCAGCAAACTATTTAATGATTTCCTGAGAGATAGATATGCTGGCTTTATCAAAGTATATTCGGATGCTTCCCTGTCCCCCTCAAGCCTTACAGGGGGGATCGGCGTGTACATAAAAGGTAATTACATAATTTCCAAAAAATCGAACCTGCAACTAGTTCCTATCAGCTCGTACTAACATCAATTCATTACTCGCTGGAAACTATTGCAACTCTATCCCCAGACCATTATTTGATACTCACGGACTCGAAAAGTGCGCTCCTATCTATTTAATCAAGTTTCCACAAATTGGCACTATAACAACCTTATCTGCCAAGTGATAAGCCTATTACATATACTCGAGGGGAATAATTATTGTATAAGATTCCTCTAGGTACCTGTCCACCACGGGATAAGCGGAAACGAATTAGCGGATAATCTAGCCCACTGGGCGAGAATAGGGAATAAGCCGGTCACACTGTCTCCACCTTTCGAGACTGCATATGGAGAAGTGTTTTGGAGAATTGGAATAATCTCTGGCTTACGGAATACACGGGGGCCCACTATAAAAACCTCTTCCCAAGGATTGGAAACTTTAATCACTCCTCAACAAAAGTCTATCCTCTTCAGGCTAAGAACTGGCCATGCACCGCTAGATAACTTCTTGTACAAATTAAAAATAGCGCCTTCGGACCGCTGTAAGTGCGGAGCAATAGAATTGATGGAGCACGTGTGGCTTCATTGTCCTAATTTCTACCGCCAGAGGGAACCCTTCTGCAGAAACTTCAACACAAAGGAAGTGAAAAAAAATCTACAAAATATCCTCCTTGCATCCCCGATGAACCGAAAAACAAAGAAAATAGTAGTGAAAGTTCTTTTCAATTATTTAGCCGCAACCAATTTGCTAGGAGTATTACAAAAACCTCTTACCAGCGATTAACAAAACCCAATAGCCCAAATCTGAGATAACCCCTTTTCTATTGCATAAATCAGCTAGTCTCTTTTCCCGGGAGGTGAGAGCTGTGAAGGAAGGAAGGAAGGAAGGAAGGAAGGAAGGAAGGAAGGAAGGAAGGAAGGATCGGATTCTTCTCGAAGTTGGTTTGATTATTCAGTATTTTTTCTGGGTTGTTTTTCATATCTCTTCTGATCATCAAAGCTTCGTGGGTCAAGATCTTCTTCTGGTCATTTTCCAATTTAATAAGGACAACAATTTTGATTGGATCCAAGAGATGGTCCATGAATGCAGATTTCCCGTCATTGTTAATGCATGCTCTTCTGTGCTCACTGAATCGTTCTCTGAATCCTCTTTTTGTGGATCCTATGTAGAAACATCCACATGTGGGGCAAGTAAGTTTATATACACTGCATGCTGTGTACTCGTTTTTGCAGTCAATTTTCTTCTTGGTATTCATAGCAAACTTATAATTGAAGGACTCGGGGCAATAAGGAGATAACCCACAGGAAGAGTTTTTTGAGAAAAGTGAAGTTTATCTTTAAAAAAAATCTCTAATCTATATGGTTGATATTTTGCTTTACTGTGCTTGTAGTTTACTTGTGCAAATATTACTGAAACATACTGAAAATAGATTTCATAAGCAGTAATTATTACATTTAATAAAATATTGCAAACGTGCCAAGGAGGAGCTTTAGCAGTGAAGCAGAAATACCTTTATACGTTTATTAAAAAGAAATTAATTCTCCCCCCCTCCCCCGCCTCCCGAGTAGGATAAGGCAAATCATCTATTTTTACCCCTTTATGTGCACTTTTTACCTCTCCCCAAGTTTTTTTTAATCAATGAATTGATTTTCTCGAACATGATATGTAAAAAATGCAAAAAAACCTCGTATCTTCTTTCCTTTCTCATCATTTCCGAACGTATGATGTATCAAATGCCATATGTTGCCATAGTTCTAAGGACCAAGTGACTGCCACCACCGCAAATCCGATCCCACTGGAACAAGTGGGCCTAAACTTCATAGTAATGTAGATCTTGCCTAAAGGAACCTGGATACTGGATTTTACGCCTTTACGTACAGTCGGGTGCATAAAGGCTTTTACCTAAGTCAAAATTGTTCGGCTTCCTTACAATACTTCAATCCAATGAGATTACTTTTTCCAGGTGTCTAGTCGAGCACGCTTACTATGGAACGATTCCATTAAGTTTTTGCTAGGCATCGGGGGTAGGCAAGATTTACGTCACGTGCTCAACTATGTTGACAAAAAGATTATTTTGGCTGTTCTGATGAGAATTTTTGTTTTATTAATAATAAACTAATCTATTTGGTTTAACCTATTAATAATAGTGTAACATAAATGGTGCACAGTATCGATATAATTATATGCGTGATCAAGAGATAAGCTGATGCAACGCTCCGTATGGTGTGATGCGGAAGTGATTTACAGGTGAAAGTAGGGAATCGGGAGTGCCGTTATCCCTATTCCTTGGGTGTAAGTGGAAGCTATTTTCTTTTGACTGCTCGAAAGGTTACAGGTCTCGAAACGTTACAGGTTGTGTATATAAAATAATCAACGACAATTATGCCAAAACCATCCGATTTTTTTTTTTAATTTATTATTTAACTACATGGATCCCGTCAAAATTTGACGGAGAACACCCGATCTTATTATTAATCCCCATCTCTTTAATTAAAAAATAATAAAATAAAAAATTGTCAGAGCCACAAATAGAATAATCATTATGCACAAAAAATAGAATAATCGGAGCCCAAATATCTCATTATGCTCAAAGAATAAGAAATGATTTAATATATAAAATCAAAATAGCTTTAAACTAAATTTCTCTGAAAGTATTAAACTGAGACACAAAGTGTCAGCGGATCAAATGATCAGTTTTAAAGCTTGTTCTAACGATATAACATTTAACATAACATTTTCAGATTTTTCAGTAGTCACAAGGAAACATCATAAAATGATCAAGGCAGGATTTTCTTTCTGCAATTCTTCAGTTTATTTAATTCAAAACAGTGATTGAATATTGTCTCAATACAACAATCCCTGGCTTCTGATGGATTGTCATAACTTTCTTTGTTGGCTTCAGAAGTGCCAATTATGCTCTTACAAAAAAATGCTTTGCGTTTTAATATATAGGATTATATATTTTAATAGTAGAGAATATTAAATGATTTGAACAAAAGAGTTTTTTTGTAAAAGTAATGATGGTATGAATTAGTGTATATTTTATTAAAAACTAAAATATAGAATAAAGCATGACATGACAATTCAAATGAAAAGTTTTTTAAACCCTCAAATAAACAGATCAAATTGCAAACTTGGATGAAAAAACTTTAATCTGTTTATGGTTTTCTTTACATACACTATTTAAAACTTAAACGAAATTAAAAACGCGATAATGAACAACAACAAAAAATAATGTCTATCCATATCGGATTCGAACTCTGCCATTCGAGGGAGTAGGCTGTCAGCCGCTATCGCTTATTGTCAGGAGGGAGCAGACGACGAGCACATCCCAAGCATATACCGGCTACCCTATTTTCATTCAGAAGGGACAGGTCCATTCTAATCTGGCTTGACTCTCAGTACAAATACCTGATTTTGCAACCGATCAACATCCAGAAAGCTCAGCCCCTACGGAGAAGGTAAAAACCTTTTTGCACCCGACTGTACCTAAATACCACATAGATATGTTGCCCTCTCTGAATCCCACCCCCGTAATTCCGACCCCCGTATACCAATCAAAACCAAACTAAATTGTGCAGATAGTAAGCTACATTCCGAATTTCAACCTTCTACCTCAAAAAAATGTAGAAATTATGAAGGGGACGGACTGACATTATAAAACCAATAAGTAGCTCCATTCTTATTCTACTTATGAGGGTTAGTCAAATAAAAACCGGAAATAGTTTTTTACAGCTCCTTTATTACAGACAGAGTTAGTACACTATTTTTCAATGTAGTCTCCATCTTTTCGATGCATTTCCGCCACCGAGTCGGGATGGCATGGATACCTTGGGGAAATAAAATCTTTATATAATGGAGATCTTGCATATAGGAATCTGCATACCGAATTTCGCTCCTTTATATGCATAAATACACCTAGACCTTTTGGTCCCCTCTAATTTTCACCCCCAAAACTCCGATCTTAGTGGGCTAATCAAAACCAAATTAAATAGTGAAGGTGCACATGCCGATAGTAAGCTACATTCCGAATTTCAACCTTCTACTTCACAAAATGTAGAAATGATGAAAGGTGATTAAAATCGTGTGTAAAATAAAAACAACAAATAGTTCCATTTTTCCGCTAATTAATAAGCTTATAGATTATGAGCACTTGAGCAATCGTGCGTCGACAAAGCGATTTCATGTGCGCGCGCCGATGTCAATAATGCTTACAAGATGAACAGAAAGTAACAATATATTTTATGACAAATCGACTGTTATATGGCATGCCAGTATTTTTGAATTCTTTACACTCACTGCTTTAGCACGTAAATTCGACTTGAAGGGATCCACGCAAAATTCTGATAAGTTGATACGGTCGAGCTAAGACTTTGCTAGTCATATTTCTGAAAACAGAATTTGAAAAAGTTAATCCGTTTTCAAGTTATCGTGCAAACGGCGGACGACCGGATAAACATACAGACCAAGGGCGCATTCTTATATCTTTTATGGTAAAGCTCTTAATAAAGACTTCTTCCTGTGGATTACGTCCTTATTGACCCGAGCCCTTCCATTGTTGAAAGTCCTGATTGCAATCTTGACGTCGCGTTCCTGGAAAATGTTCAAACTGATAATTTCCGGACCCATATAGGTAAATGCTGCAAACTTCTTAGGAGAACCATCGTCTGGTAAAGCATTGATACGATGCCTGGTCCTATTGACTGTGGAGTGGGTGACAGAATCGGGAAATGAGTTAATCCTGGCTATGCCGTATGCGAGGCGGATTTCATCTACTTTGTCCTACTTGGTGACCGGTTATGATATCGCTCGATAGAAGTAACATCTCAGTGCCACCGATTTATGTTGGGTAGGGAGAGGGGGTGAATACCAAATCGAAGTTGATGATATTGCAAGTGGCCGTCGGCTTGCGGTTTATGTTCTGTTTGGCACAATTCTTGTGGATAGATAAGTCAAGAACATTATCTAAATTTTATTATTTTTTAAAATTTTGCAAATTTTGGGATGACATTTAACTCACACAAAGATTAAATAATTAATGTCATATACATACTATTAAATAATGCATCATATTAGTAACTATAGCTCATCAACGATAAGAGAAAAGTACCCCTTTATTAATATATTTTACTAGCACATTAGGCATCAATTACGTATTTCTAGGAGCAGAAGTTTGTTATGAACGAAATTAACTATTACCTCTCTCTAACAACCTTGGCCTTTACCTACACGTAAATTATAACTTCTTTTGCGGTTTAAAAAAAAATAAAATAATTATAACTTGAAGAAGCTTTCAATTTATCAACATAGTAATTATACAGGGTGTCCGAAAAGTCTAGCAGTATGATATATATTTCAGTCCAGACCTTATGCATTAGATAGAAAAACGTCTTTTAGCAAGTGGATCGTGGGCTTTTCATTTCCGACCTCAAAAGTGACCTTCAAGATCATCTTCAAGGTCATTTAAACTGTAACTTTTCCCTTATCAGATATAGAAGAAAATTTCCATTTACGAACTTGTAGAGCACCCCAAAATTACGCTAAATCCATGTTTACTTTAACTAATTCATATGAAAATTGTATGAGATAAATGAAGATGAAGATTGGTATGCTACTCGTCGTCCCTCCCCTTTGGGGGATTTCTTCCTTTGGGGGTATTTAAAGGAAAAGGTTTAGGCCACGAAACCCAGGACACAGAGCGTGAACTTCAAGGAATTTAAGTGGCCATTAGGCAAATTCCTGCCATGACAATGACAGCTGTCCAGAAGGCAATCACCTATCGTGCAGTTATGCCTTGCAGCTGAAGGCCAGCACTTTGAACATACTTTAAAATAACCTATGTTCGATTTTGGAACTCAGTACTTAAATTACATGTAGTATTCAACCCTTTTGAGTTTAGAAATAAAAAGCTCACTAATTGATTTGTCTGTGATTTCTCAACACGATGGTGGGAGGGTAGCATACCAACCTTCATCCTCATTTATCTCACATAATTTTCGTATGAATCAGTTAAAGTAAAGAGGGATTTAAACTAATTTTGGGGTACAAGTTCGTAATTGGAAATTTTCTTCTATCTCTGATAAGGAAAAAGTTACGGTTTGAATGACCTTGAAGATGGCCTTGAATGTCACTTTTGAGATCGGAAATGGAAAACCCACGACCCACTTGCTATAAGACGTTTTTGTTCTATCTAATGCATCGCCTCTGGACTGTGATATACATCATAGTGCTAGACTTTTCGGACACCCTGTAAAATAAATTATAATAAAAACATGACTGACCTTGCTGATCTGTGGATACCTTGATGCAAAGGAAGAGACGTTAGATAACATTATTTTCACAATGATTCATTGTGGAAATAGTGCTATCCAACGTCTCCTCCTTTGCTTTCAGTTTATGTAAAAATAACCTTAAAAATTGGAAATTTTAGATTATGTTAAATTATAATAATTCATATATGCATTAAAAAAATGATGGTAGCAAATTGGAAAATCGTAAATATATTTAGTAAGTAAATTGCACATGCCCATGCATGTTAAAACAAATTTGGAAAGGGGAAAAATTATCGAAGATGGGATTTGAATCCTTACCTGCAAAATAAAATTTTAGCGTCTTATCACTAGATCACCAAAACGCGATAAAAATCTAGGGTATAATTCAATAATTTATAAAGAGCAGTCAAAGATAACAAACTTTATGAATTTTTTCCTCGAAAAATTTTGAGAAGCGCATCTAATGGCTTTGGATGGATATTTCATTTGGCGAAAGGTACTGGTAGAATTTATTTTATCAAAATCGGTGGGTCCTAGTAGTGAAGTCAGCCTGTTAGATCCAATGAACCGTCATTGTGTTGACAGTGGACTCGCTGCTTTCAATTGCCCTTTCGCAGTTGCGTGAGGAAAGAATTAAAATAGTTGCGTCGCCATGGACGAACCAAGCTGGTTAAAACTCGTCGGGTTCTGTCGAACTGTTATCTAAGTCAGGACATCGTGGCTCCGCTACCGTTTCCACTTTCGGATAATATCACCCACTGTCGATTTGTACGGTTTCGACAACATAACAACTTAATAATTTGTGTGGTTATTTTTTATGCTCCCAAGATATATAATTTATATAAAAAAGTAACAACTTGTTTGGGGGAGATCGTTTTCAAATGATCTTTCAATGTATTGTTATAGATTGCATATTTTAGTTTAGCAGTAAAACTATATTTTCTTGGATAGGTTTTTCATTAGCTTTTGCGGAACTTTAATTTTTAATATAAATTTTATTTACTTTTTCCATCCACAGATAAATCATTTCCAATGAATTTTAATGGTGCTTCATCAATGATAAACTTCTTCAACTTTTCACACTGGGATAGAAATTCCTTATTAAGCTTTTTATCTGGCAAAGAATGCAGTCTTGTTATATCATCAATATATGCTACAGGAATAGGGAAAGTATAGCAGTGATATTCCCTAAAAACACTTTGTATTATTCTTCTAATCCCATTATATGGAGAATGTAACTCTTCATCTTCCCTCAATTCCAATACCTTATTTAAGTGCTCATCTGGAGTGATTTCTTCATCATCCATTATTGATTGTAAAGTAAAGTCTCGTACGGTCACAAGAAGTAATGGAAAATGAGTCATGTATTCACATAATATGCGTTTCTCGTCTTTTTCTTGGGTAATCTTAATTCTTTCCAGTAATGTTGCAATATATCTGAATGAAAATAAAAGAAAAAATAGTCTACTGTGTGATATAAATGAAAAAGAGCCTGAAAAACTTTGTGAAGCATTATTTTGTATACTTAAACAAACAGCGAAAAAATCTATATGAAGAAACTCTTAGATCTGTTAATAGAACAATATTTTTAGAAACAAAATATGAACAAAGAAAATTTCTGCAGATAAGTAAACTATCTACCCAAAAGTAATCGCTTACTTTCGATTTTTAAGGTTTTGTCGAATATTTAGAAAAATACTTGACGAATTATACTGAAACTTCAGGGGTGTAAAAGAGCACGATACACCTCAAATTTTTGTTTATAAAATACACGGTTTTCAACCCAATGCAATGTCATTTTCAGGAAAGTGACAAACTACAGTAGAGCCAACACTCTGCAATCGGAATATAAAAATATTAAATATTTGATGAAATATGAGCATTTTTACTAAATAATGTTTAATTGCGTATGCGCAAGCGTTATTGAAATTTCTGTTGTATAATTTATTAGCCAAATGTATGGAGCTATCATATAAAAAGCCCAAGCAAATATCGTGAAAATTCAGAATGATATCTAGATAATGTGTTGAATTTCAGTTGCTCTCAAAACTAAACAAAACGATTGTGGGTTTTCACCAAATTTTTATTTTTGGAGTGGACACCAGAATTAACTTTTTCTCCTTAGGCTCTTGTCTCGTTAGTATGCTTCGTGGTGAGTGTTATGTGTGAAATGAGTTACAACTCTCAAAAATCAAGACACTCGCTAGGTGTGAAATTAGTTCTGTGATTCGTTTTCTGAATCCGAAGAACATTAAGCCGGCTAAAATTCACCGTCAAATTTGTAAGTTTATGGCAAGCAAGTGATGAGTGGTTTAATGGTACGGCGTTGGGTGAGACTTTTTAATGAATGAAAGTGTGAATGTTGAAGAACGGAGTGGCCGACCGTCTTTGATGGATAATGAATTGCTTCTGCAGTTGACGGGAAGGTGAGAGAGAACAGACGATTCACTATGATGTCAGTCTTTCTATAGATTTACCAATTTCACTTCACTGGATGAGAAACATTGAATTATCGACAGCACCTGTTTGTGACATTGGAACGCAACACCTGGTGCAATGCTACGACAAGTGTAAAAATTAGAGTAAGGTGCGGTTTTTAAATACCAGCAAGCACTTTTGCTAATGGTATTTTTTTTGTTTTTTTTTTAATGTCAAGTTTTATTTCTGTATAACCTTCGCATTTTTCCCTTTGAACTTGTACGACTTTATTTCGGTGCGAAAAAATGCGCTGCAATGAAATAAAGCGATCCCTTATGGTATAACATACTGGATAAAACGCCAACCGGTATCGACTTTATCTAGATGTTGAATTATAAGGCATCACTGACGTTAGTTTAATTAATGAATACAGTGCAGTGATATACCATTTCAAAGATACATCCCATTGTGCAACTCTGGTTTTCCACATCCTAAAGTTTTTAATATCTGATTTAGCTACTGACTATCTCCTATCGACTGCACAACTTAATATACAGGATTTCTAAAGGTAGTTACCAAACATTACACATAGTTAGGGGACACCAAAACAAAACGTTTTTACCATAGTATGGGGGGGGGGGTCGGCTGTAGAGGAGAGAAGTGATGTAACGTGCAAATGAAAAAACACAACGTAATATCAATTAGTATACTGACAGGTGAAAACAATGCTTACAAAAGCTGCTCAAAGTGTCCACAGTCATTTCGATACATGCATTGCACCGCTGCAATATTGACCCTCGTATGTTTCCAAAGAGTCCTGGCATTTTACGGACTTCTTCGCTGGCGACTGCAATGCGGGAAGCCAGCTCTTCAATGGTAGTGACAGATATGCAGTAGATGAGTGCCTTCATGTGACCCCAGAAGAAGAATCAAGGGGTATAAGATGCGCTGACCTGGGAGGCCATGCAACCGGTCCACCTCTACCCATCCAACAAATACCGAATGTGTCATTAAGAAGGTCACGCACAACACGGGTGAAGTGTGCGGGCGCCCATCATTTGGAACCACATCTGTCTCAGAATATCCAGCGGTAGATCATCCAGGAGACTGGACATCAACGATAAAGTGAAAGTAGTTATATCCACTGAGGCGAACTGGCAGAATGTATGGGCCAACCAATACATCACCAACAATCCCAGATTATATGTTGACACGGAACCGATGCTAATTTGCAATTAATGTTGTGTGAATATCCCTTTTATCAGGAATTTTTAATGCATGCACATCTTTTTGTCTTATGCATTCATTATCATAATTTACCAGCATGATCACTTTTCTGCCCCTTAGCCAGACAATGGTAGGGTTCAAACCCTCCCCCCCCCCCAAATCCATGGTAGAAACTGTTTATTTTTGTGTCCCCTAGCTGTGTGTAACAATTGGTAAATACATTTAGAAAGACCCTGTACATCAAATATTCTGCATACAGATGGCTGAATGGTTCCAGGCAAATTCTTCCCATTCTATGAAGACAGTTCCAGGAAACTGGAACAAGGACCAGAAAGCCACAACAAGTTGAAAAGGTCATTATTTCTCTATTACGGCTCATTAAAATAGGAAAGTGACAAGTAACAATCACTAACTTGGAGCTATCTTCTTGTTCTGGGACCTCATTATCAATGCAACTAGCATGCAGATGAATCAAGGATGTTTATGCGCTTCTCCACGTTTCTAGGAGATGCCATGAGTTACAGTAGTCATGGCAAATCTACTTAAATCTGTGATTGATGCGTCTTTACTATGGCAAACTATCGATCGAATTAGAAGGCCTTATATGTTGTTAGAGCTAGCCAAATTTCATCATATTATATGATGCATTTCCGCATACGTTTCGAAAAGCAGCCACTAATTCGGAAGAACATCTATCTTTATCAACCATATAGTAAGAAGACCTCAGGACAGCCACGTGAATCAGATTTGACTTCAACAAGATTAAAGAAAGTTTCGCACAAAAAAGAAAAAATCGACGTACCAAGCTAGTCTTCATGTCACTATATTCTTCGTAAGCAGTTGGACATCAGGATATACTTTCTTGAAGCCACTTGGCAAGATCGTGCGTCATAGTTTCTGTTCAGAAATGGAAGCGGACATGGAGGATGAAGATTTCATATGCTACCTAGTTTTCTTTGCAAGCTACATTCATGTAATTGGGAAGGTCAATCACAATAACTGGTGCATTTGAGGCACAGAGACCAACGTATTGCCATGTAAAGCATGTCTTTAGCGGCATACCACAAAAGAAATTGCTTTTGGGACAAAAGTTCATTATTTTCTTTAAGAATAAGGATCTATACAAATAGTTTCCTATTTTAAAGGAAGCTGACTTTTGAATTTGCGCACCAAATGAAAAATCAATAAACGCTGTCTAATCAATCATAACCTAAAATTTTAGCCTGAAATATTTTTCTCTAAAATATTTATTTTAGAGTTACTTAATTTTTCAAGTTAAACACCTCATCCTGTATACTAAGGATTGGATCATTTGTCTTTTTTACATGATAGTAAATATTAATTTTAATCTAAACTTTAAGTCACCAAGACTGGACTTGAATAGTTGTGTCAATATTTTCTTATGTAAATTTTGACGTTAATATATGAATTTATGAAACAGACTTAACAATATTTATACTAGGTAATTGGGTATCTTATTTATATACAAAGTTTTTTGATTTATTCAATGTAACCATTATTATTCACTACAGTTTTAGGAAAGAAAATGCCCTTAGCTTTGGTAAGTTATTTATAATTAGACAGTTCTTATTAAGATCAAGGGAAGGCAAAGGATACGATAATTTTTCCACCAACTCAGCAGTGATGACTCCTTTTACATTGTACATGAAAACAGAAGTTAGAAGTACAGTAAAAATGAGAATCATTAAATCTTGCTCTCTGTTGTCCTGAAAGAAAATAGTAACAAATTTAAAGTCTTTAGAATTAATTCCACAGAGCATAAAAATTAAGGTATTTTTAAAAGCTTTACTATTTACTTCTTTTGGATTATTTAACCCTTCTGTGTCTATGAGAACAAGAACATTTTTGGGTCTAGAGGGATGGTTCAAGCACCATATCCAAATTCCTTTTGTACAAGTATTCATTTGGTTGCTGCTTTTAAATCCTAGTTAAAATTTACGAGAATTTTAATGAAGTTTAATGTACAACGAAAGCTGTTCATTATGGAGTATTACTTAAATAAGAGAAAATTATTCTAAATAACAATATCTACTAAAATAAGGATGTAATATATGAAATCAAATATACACTGCAAAAATTGTATACTGACGTCTTTCTTTGTTCAAGAGATATAAAACGAAATAAGGACTACAGGACTTCAGATTCATCCTGTATTTAGATTTTATATCAAGGCATTTTAGTACAGTCCTGGACAAAATTATATGACCAGCCACAACTTTGAATATTACCCTGCTTGAACAAACATTTTGAATATAATAAACGATTAGTAAACATTAGTCAGATGTTGTCAGAAAAGAAATACTCATTGCAAACAATTTCGGAACAGTTCAATAGAATTGGGTGGACGAAATTATAAGACAACTGAAACAAAACAATGAATTACGCTTCGTATAAAAAAAAAAACAAACTTCCATCATATCTAATTTGTTTGCCATTTAAAGGGATCTGTCGATGAGATGTCTATTTATTGGTTTTGTGGTCCTTCAAGGTATATATCATCCCATACCAGTATAATTGGACTTTTCATGTTATTTACGGTAATAAACTATTTTCCGTTTGAGTGTACATTTCGCACATATTAGCGCATAGATTTACAACTGGACTATATGCTGGGCAATCCAGAACTGGAGCTCCGTGATTACGTAGCTACTGTTGAATTAACAAGACATGATAAATGGGGACATTATCGTGCTGAAAAACAATATCAGTCATTCAATTCGTCTTTTAATGGCAATAGGTGAGAGAAGAAATATCCTGATAGTCGTCTGCTCTTGATTTTGTGAGAGGAAATGCAATACCTGATTTTACCTGTGCAGAAAAAGCCAACCAAATCACAACGGATAATCTTCCTTGTACACATGTCGAAAATAGTCCTCTGTCTGTCTCAAATCATACTAATAGACTGGGATAACATTGGGTCCTCTAGGTTAAACTTTTTTTCTTCACTAAAGATGACATGATTCCATATATTGGAATTTCCAAAATACTGCTTTGCAAAGGTCAACTTAGTCTCTTTGTGCTTCATGGTTAAAATTGGCTTTTTTTATTTATTGATTGTAATCCAATGCGTCCATCCAGGGCCTGTATGGCCAGAGGCCGACGAGTTGGGTCCCGGGATGGACCCAGATTAATGACTGCTGTAAGATGGTCGCAGCAGCTGGTGGGGGGGGGGGGGGAGAAGATCGTCTCTCACTGATGGTCGCTCATCCAGTGACTATCCCTGGCTGATGTTGCTTAACTTCCTTGAAGCTGTGTATTCAGTGGAAGGCCACCAGGCCAAGAAATTGTTAAGTATTAAGAACTCTCAATTCTAATGGTTTTGCGAATGGTTTTTACCGAGAGTTTGTTCACTCCATGAAAGCAATCGAACTTTGGAAAGAAGAGGGATATAGCATCACTCAAGTTCATTATGGTTTAGGTTATACATTTCTTATCTTTGAACTTTCGGGTGACTGAAATTATTACACGGATATAAAAAATCGTATATGTAATGGCATGCTAAGCATTGAAGTTGAGTTCTCTGACCCTTTCAGTAACTTCATGAATCTGATAGCATATTTTCACTAGTAAAACCTCTTGGAAATCAATAAAAACCAAATGTGAGCTTTGATTTCGTGAGCTATGTTTGATAGCTAAAATTTGGAATGCTCTCAAAGAGACCCATAGATAATGTTTTTAAACTGTAGCGTCCCCACCCCCTCAAATCTCAATTAAGTGGTACTTAAGACTCAGCGTTCAAGTACCTGGGGAAGGGAAAGCTAAAGTTCGAGACCGATATAAGAGAGACTCCTAACACCACTGTGGCTGACTATAATCAATTTATTCTCCCAAACTATATCTATGTTAACAAAATATACATGCCTTAAGACTATTGACTTATCCTGAGGGGCCCCCTAGTTTCATGCAATATGTCAAAGTTAAGGTTTACATAACGTGATTTTTTTTCTTATATCAAAATCAACAACAATCAAACCAGCCGGCACTCT
>JAHWFO010069864.1:694164-708732 GCA_023313115.1 Rhysida immarginata | reverse complement strand
TTTTTTCTTATATCAAAATCAACAACAATCAAACCAGCCGGCACTCTTGTCAGAAGAAAGGGACAATCCGCAGCTGAATACAGTCTACTTGAGGCGAGGGTGACCGCTTGACATTGAAATTTGGGTGCTGCGATAACTCACACTGCCGAATCAAATATTCCCTACACTAGCGCCTGAACGCGCAATGCTCTCCTTTAAAGTTTTAAAAAAGGGGGGAGGAACAGTGACCCCTCTTGGTCAATGTGAGCTACCCATTACAACTCCCATTGGAAGAACCTTCTCAGTGACTTATAGCATGTACTATATACATATGCAGGCACTTGCTCTCTCATTTCAATGGTCAAATATTTTGTGCCGGATTACCACTCGTACCTCAGAACTTGCTTACTGATATCCATTTTGTTGGCAAGAGTGCTTAATAAAAATTAGATCCCTTAATTAATACTCTATTTTTTAACCAGCTGTCGATGTTAATGTAACCTTATTCTACTATACACAAATAAAGCGAGTGCGCATCCTGTTCATTTAGTCTGTCTTGGGCTTTTATCAGACAATTCTCCGTTGTTTCATTATATTGTTTATACTTGGGTCCATGGTTTTACCGCGTATAACCCGAACGGACTCACCATATCTTCATAACCTGGTTAGATTCAAATGACGGTCGAGGGCTTGCCATACTCCTCTTAACTATTTCTTGCACACGGTGTCGTCACGTCCATTACCATTCTTAATGCCATAATCGGGGTCCTTCAAGAATTCTCGTGTGCTGCACGTCTCCACTCGGTCAGAAAGGCGATCCGGTTATTCATGTTGAAAGAGAATTATAACATAGATAAAAGTCAATAAATTCAATTTCAGAGCTAATAATACATAATTACTTGATTCCCGGTAAATCGTAATTTACCGTTCTTACGGATTGCTATTATTCCTTTCTTTCAGAGTTCAATAACAGTCTTGATCACGCCCAAAACAACTTACTACCGCTGGTATGATTTCTTCTATTCCAATAATATATTAGGTATCATTCATAATGGTCTTTCGTAACGTTCCATAGAAACAGCAAAATTTATTACAGGAACCTCTCTCAACAGCGACAAGAGAAGAAGCACATAAAAAAAAATATTCCCAGAAGACAGAAGAATTTTTCACAACAAACGAAAACACACGTTCCTCCAATTCGCCGAAAACGATCGCAACAATCCTCTGCTGGAAGCTGATCTATCTTCTCCGAATTCCCATTAACAATGTAGCTCCAACAGAGGACTATGACGACCGCTCACAGACCTTATTTGCTATTATGACTACCCTCCCACCATCAGACACACGTGACTCATAAAACGGAACGTCACAAAACCATTGTCTTATCTATGTAGATTACAACTAGTTTGTTTTGAGGAAAAATCTGTCTTACTACGCAGCCTTAGAACATCGGGGCAATTCTGAGTTAAATCATGTAGCAAATAGCTATGAGGCTCCTGAGTGGCATCTTTTGTCAGGCAAGGGTGCAAATCTCTTCAACATCTCAAGGTAACTTTAACAGAAAGAACTGGGAGTTTAGGCTTATTGTACGGATGATTTTTGAATGGGTGAAGAGGTTCTGAGTTATTAATAACATGAAGAAATTGAGATGCCGACTGTAACGTGTGTAGTTTTTTTCAACAATTTCGATATTTTTCACTTCATTTAACACTCCAGAGGTGTCGCGAGTGTTTGTAAAACAGGTGATAGTGCGCGTGAGACAGTAATTTGAAAGAACTTTTTTCTATGTTCAAAAATTAAGTTCAAGAATTTTTTTAATCTGTCACTTAATTTACTTCATTGTTAATGGAAAACCACAAAAATTGTAGAAAAAAAGTTAAAAAATGTAATTAAAAAAAAATTAAAACCCTCCTTTTCTCAGAAAATCAAACATGGATAAATCAAAAAGTGGGAACCTCCACAGGGAGAAATGAAATACTGAATATGTATTTTGGCTACCAAGTAGCCATCTTCAATGGTGAGAGACCATAGTATAAAAGAAATAAAAGTCTTAATGCTAGAGAATATACAGAGAAGGATGGGGAGGGGGCAAATTGCCAAGAATATCTCCCATTGATGAATAAATAAGTAAAGGCATTTATAAAAATAAAACAGTTTAAATTTGTGTTTTGCTGTATTTTTACCCTTTGTACACATAATTTTCTATGTAAAAGAAAACAATTATAATAATGAATAACAGCAATCATTTCTCAGAGGATTAAAAATGATGCCTATTTTTTCAATTATAATAAACTAAAAATATAACATTACTGGATATTTAAAATTATTTTATTCAAAACCAGTATAAACAGAGATTAAATGTAAATGAATTTATATTTATATTAAAATTTTATTGCCCATGAAATTCTGAAACAGCATTAGTATCCTTGCATTCTTTGCATATTGCATTTTCTCCAAATATTTGTTTTCAAATAAAAGTTTCTAAATAGGAAGGTATTAGTAATCAAAAAGTATATTGGGAATTAACTGGAGAAACTGTTTAGTTAATAAAAAATTTTAAAAAGTAAAACAAAAGACTTTTACATCAAAACTTAAGTTGATGTCTCATGGTCCCTGAGACCACATGCATGCAATCACGGATTTATACGTAGGGACTTCTAGAAGCATCCAAAATGGAAGAACTAAGAAATGGTCATTTGTTTCTTTTAAATTCATAAAATATTCATAAAAATATAATGATGCAGTCCCTGAGACCATGCGTAACTTCCAGAATGTTAATAACTCGACTTTGGTTAAACAATGGAGAATTAATAATATAAAATAGAATTTATTTCAATAAATTCACTAAAAGCTTAATTTTGTCTCAGTGAAATTTATGTGTAGACAGTTTTTGTCTCAGTAAAATCTCTGAATAAACAGTTTTGTCCAGGTGAATTTCTGGATAGACTTTTTTATTTTGCCCTTTTGGGCTTAGAGAGTTCGGAGCTGATGACCTCAAACCATTTTCCTGATTTTGCAAAGATCGCCTTTGTATCACAGGGATAAATCAGTTTGGAAAGAAATTTAAATTTCAGAGCCTTCTTGATTCAATCTAGAAACTGGTTTTCACACCAGCAATACGTGAGTAAAAAAGCGTTTGATCTATGTCTCCCTAATTGACGGCTGACTTTAGCCATTGAAATATTTTAATCATTTATTATAAACTAATGTTTGAAAATTTCTCTAAGGGCCGGTTCTACTAGATTTGTTATAATTTGGCTAATTTGTTATAACTGATCATGATTATATCACTTGATAAGCAAATAAAGTAACGGTGTTTTCCCATTACTCTATTTATAGCATTTATTTAATTTTCATCTTTAATAGCTGATATTAACAAAATTTAACATTGCTTTGATCTTCATATACATTTTACATTTTGTGATCAAGTGTTTCTATTCTTTTGCACTGCATCCATGATTCCTCTACTAGTATGAATCAAAAAACGAGTCCAGTAATGCATGATTCTATTTATATTACCTTAGAGTTCGTAGACATTAAATTACTACATGTAACATTGTTTTAGAAAAATGTTTGGAAACTTTTCATCATATGGTGCATAATATCTCTGTTTTCTATGAAGAAAATAATTTTAATAGGTTTTAAATCAAAATTTATTTATTTTAATAAAAAATAAAAATATTTATTATTTATGTAACATATTAAATATTTGTTTACCTGTTATTCCACTAATCCTGTTCAAGAGAGAAGATTTTCCTTCTCTGAAAGAACCAGCAATTCCAATAATCTGTAAAGGCAACGCGATTTCTTCTATCAGCCTGACTGTTTTTTCATTGATTTTCATTATTCCGGCTTTCATTTCAATTAATTGCAATGGGTCTTTCCATGATTTGAATTCATCGTTTCCTTCCTATAAAATAAATTCAGACACACTCAATCAGTGAGTTATTAAAATGTTTACTATCATTTCTGGAATATAATAATTTACAGTGAATGTTTATTGGCTTTGGTTAATTGCAAAAGCAGAAGTGCTATTGGGTACTTTTTGCCATTAAAGTCGAATTATATTTAACACCTATCAATTGTTATTATTAATTACTGATAATACATATCAATAAGAATTTAACCTAAAATCTTTTGAACAAAATAAGAATCATAAATGTTGATAATTATATCTCATAATTTAATTTTTTAAATTGGAGTAAAAAAGAATGAAAAGGAAATGAGAGTGAATTAAGAGAAATGGATACAAACAGGAATAGAACTAAGTTTTGGAGACAACTAATGGCAGCATTTTGAGTTTTTTATGTGAATAGAGAATAGGGGAGAGGTAAAAAGCTCTAGAAAGAAAATATGGTGCTTTCACTACTGTAAACCAAGACATATACCACAAGAATGTAGGAATCAAATGCTTCAAGGGCCCCAGTACTGTGCAGAACGAAAGCAGAATAATAATGACAGACTATTGAAACCAAATCTGGGAATATTTTCAAAGACGAGAAAATTCAGAAGAAGAATATGTACACAAAATATATACAGTATTCCATCCTCAAAACAAGATTTGGGAAGCAAGGAAAAATTAATGCAATCTCACTTTTTCTAAGTGTTTATAGATCCTATAGATATTTAATGATATTTAAATATAGCAGAAATGAGAATTAATTTTTACTGGATATGGGATCAAAGTGTTTTATCAGGGGTAGATATGGTATAAAAATAAAGATCACAGGGTTATTGTGGAAGAAATTAATACTCTGCTTTGTGTTTGATAGGCGCAACAGTCACAGTTTTCCATTCTGTCTATGATGTCACACTCCAACCTGTTTGGTTACTGGTTGCTAATGCTTTTCTCCTGCGAATTATTGCATTTGCGATTGTGCAAAGAGAACAAATTATGCTTTTTGGGTTATAGCCCGACTAGGACTTTTCAATAAACACACTTTTAGAGGGTGCGAGTAATTTCTATTAACATAATTTAAGAGTATTCTTTATGAACATTAAGGCATTAGTCCCATTGGTGCACTAATCTATAGATTGGTAAAATTCCTGCAGTGCTGGCAGAACCATTGTGTAACAGAAAACTACGTCAGCTTCAGAATTGAATCATTGAAGAAATTAATAGCAAAATTATCAGCAGAATAAATTAATACGTATGATGAAATTGTAACATATTTCATTGAATATAAACCCTGGTGTCAGAATCTTGTATTGGTAGCTAAAATCAGAGTAATAGAGACGATGTTGGCAATACGACTGGTTTATAGTTAGAGCTTCATATATAGAGCCAATGAACCAGTGAATAACAGGACAATCGACAATCGATCAGTGTAGTGAAAAAGTAGTACGAGTGGTCCAGGAGCCTTAGCTCACTTTACATGCTTGCCCAAAAAGTAAACCAAATGAGGTACACTGAAATGGGAAAGAAGCCTGATGAACCTCTTAAGTCATCCAAAGAAGAGTCCCTTAACTGTAGGGATGAGAATCAGATTGTGAATTGACGAATAGCGAGTCCAAAAAACTAAGATCTAGTAGACCCAGTAGTTGGGGAACTCAGCCTTAATAATGTTCTCGAAATTGACACCCAGGATATGACGGGGTCTTCGAAACCTGAGGGGACCTCTTATAACGAGTGAGTAATCTAGGATACCAGCAACCAGGGTATTTTTGTGATGTTCCATCTTGGGCAGCATGTTTCTGAGAAGTGTTTGGACTTAAGAACCAATGTGAATCATTCCCAGATCTTCATAGATGAAGAGGTTGTTGGCAACTCTTCTGTCAAGTTGGGCAATGGACCAGAGGGTAACATTTTGGAAGGTCTGAAGATCTTTCCATCTCGATTTGCAAATGAAAGCCCAAGCAGGTAGAATGGCACGAAACACTAACGTGTATAACAAGAGGTACTCATTCACAACTCCAAAGTACTTATAATTTTTAACCCACTCAAGCTTCCTACCATATAGGATGAGGGGCCTTGGAGGGTTTTTGCGTTTGCGTGTGATGAGCATGGCTTTACACTTGTTAACATTCAACTGTAAGTGCCGCTTAGAGAATCAGCTCTCACGCTGGTGTAAAGCTTTCTGTAGACAGCTGATGACGTGGATTGGATTACACGCCCAAGTCATGATGGACCAGTCATCAGCAAACAAGTAAAGATTTCATTTTGCAAACTTAGAAAAGTCGTGGATAAAGAAATTGAACAAGGCAGGCCGCAAGACAGAGCTGTGAATAACAGATGAGAATAGGCACTATTTATTTATTTATTTATTTATTTATTTATTTATTTATTTATGTATATACAGTATTAGGATTTAGGAGTCATTCATGATTGGCGAATGTAACAGTAGAATAAAATTAGAGTTATGTGTCAGCCAATCAGGGAATTTTTTCAGGTTAAATTGATTGGTTGACTTACGAAGCAGATTTGATTATTTAATAAACTGTCATTTTTTTAGTAGTTTTTGTCTATAAATTGCGATATTTTCCATCAAGTGTAGTTTCCTGATATCTTTGGTAGTCGTGTCGGTGCCATTCTATCTTCCCAAAGTTGTATTTACAGTTGATTATATGATCGGCAAATGTCGACTTACCATCTCCGTGGGTGAATGAACGTTTGTTTTCATTGTACCCGTTGATAAATCATCGTTTCGTCATTCCAATATAAATTTTGTCACAATCTGGACATGTAAGTTTATAAATGCCATTATTTCCATTGTCATTGATGTTGTAATTGTGTGTTCAGTATTTTCTGCAGTTTTTTTTTCATGTGGAAGGCAAAGACAAATGAAAGAAAGAGACTGGCAGTGCCTTATTCATTTCGCTGAGCGCTACTGGTGCCAGCGGAAGTGCAGCATTCGCCATGTTACGATTGGCAAATACCTAAGGCGGCATATATTCTCAATGTAATTTCAGCTGTTTTTGTAGATGATTTCTGGAAGTATTAGTAAGCATAACCTGTTTTCTGATATTTTTTTTTTAAACTTTATTGCATTAACTAACGATAACGTATACTTTTAATGACTCCAAATAGCTGATTCAATGCTTAACGAATTTTTAAAAGACAAATATTTTAAATTAAAAGAAAAGGAAGAAATAATTCTCAGTTCAATAAAATAATCAATCTATTAATCCTCATATTGTAATAAGCAATTGTTTGCGATTATTTCACATCGGCCTCGCTAGCTCAGTGGTTGCGTGATCGCCTCTGATGCCCGAGGACGCGGGTTCTATTCCGGGCGAGGACGACGAGGATTTTTTCAGGGAGAAAATCTTGAGATCACGCACTTCCCTAGGAAGGGAAGTAAAGATGTTGGTCCCGTGTAGTCGTTTGCCGGCTGCACGTTAAGAACCCTCCTGACCATAGAAGTTGAAAAGGACGTTAATACCAAACAAACCAAACCAAACCAATTGATTCACATGCATTGCCTCGGACGATCAGCTATTTCTTGCCAATCCCAATATGGCGGCGCGAAGGCACCATTAGAGGGGAGGTCACTGCCAGTCTCTTTCTTTCATTTGTCTCTGGTGGAAGGCGATCTTGAGTCCTTTATTTCTAAATATGTTTGTTATCTGTGTATGTACGGGCTTATGTATGTGAAGGTAGAAAATCTCTGGTTGGAGGTGTTTTCTTCTTTACTGCTAGGTTCTTGTATGGGATTCCTTTTTTCTTCATTGATGATATTTTTAATTATGGTGGACAGGAAATTGTTACATCTGGTTATTGAGTGGATTTTATGCTTGCATTTATCGTCATCCAGTGGATATTTATATGCTCTTTGGGTGTGGTATTTAATGACGGCTTGCTTGTGAGAACTTGGGTGGTTGGATCTGTAGTTTATGATTTTGAAGTGGATGTGGGCTTCCTGTAAATATCAAATTCAGAGTTTGCGTTTTTCTTATACAGCTCCTATTCTAAATATTAGAATACTCACAGAAGACAACATTCTGATTGGCAAACTGGCCCAATGGTAACTCATTTCATTAAAATTAAAATTGTACAGAGAAGGAGGTGTCTTGCTATTGGCGAAACAAAAGTAAGATTCAAAACTAGGTCATTTAAATAAGGTAAAAAAAAAAATAAACTAATGATTCAGAAAATTAGAATTTAAAAACTTAATTTATTGGTTCAAAATATTAGAATACGTAGACAAGCTAACGAATAAACATTCATTAACGCCATAATTGACAAATCTACAGACTAAGATCTTTCATTTAAGACCAAAATGAATTTTCCAGATGCAGTAGGTTTCTCCAATGAACTGTCGAAAGAATCACTCTTAGAACTTAAATATATAGCTTGTTATTCTTGGCAGACTTTTTATGTAAAATACATTCTTTAATAGGAGTAGAATAATACAAGGTGCGATCAAAAAGAGAGAAAGTACTTTATTTAACCCTTTGAACTATTCCTTCAAAATAGTTCCCTTGCAAAGCCATATAATGAATCCAGTGTTCCTGCTAATTAAGGAATGTGTCTGGATATCTTTTTGTTGAAATGAGTCAAGCACCTTTTGCGATTTGTACTGGATCTGCTCAATCATATCAAAACGGCGACCTTTCAACTGGATCTTCATTTTTGGAAAGAGGGCAAAGTCTGCAGGAGCCAAATCTGGCGAGTAGGCTGAGTGTGGAAGCTATATCATGTTATTTTTCGAAAGAATCTCATGTGTGAAGAGAGCTCAATGAGAGGGTGCATTTTCATGGCGGAGCATCCAGTTTTTTTCCACACCACAAATCTGGTCACTTTCACCCAACGTCCTCCCTCAGATTGTTCATTGCTCGAATTCGCTCGTTCTCAAAATTAATGGCCATGATAAAATTGAAGATGACCTCATGTAGTGGTTACAATAGCAGTATATTATCAGCCCCCAATTTGCAAGAAGCAAAATCCTATATGAGTGTTAGGCTAGATTTACTGTATTTGTGGACTTGTGCTGCCACTTGTTGGCAAGATGCGCAACCAGTCTCGGAACTTTTTTGTTCACACTCATGTGTTTGACTATTTGAATAATTGTAAACTCCAATATCCACCGTTATCTTTGTTATAAAAAAATTTTTGTATTATAATTACCTGAGAAGTGCTTTTATTTCCCATGTTGGTGCTATATTTGATGGTCTTGATTTTCTGTAATTATTAATTAATTTTCAATTTTATATTATGAGAGACAATTTTAAATAAAAAAAACAACCTGTTTTGCAGTTAGGTTAATTACTATTGGGTTAAGAAATTAACATAATTAAATTTTTACTAGGATCTAAAATCTAGTTCCTTGAATATTAACTGGACAAAAAGCTGCCCAAGGATGTTGTGAACAAAGTAGATATGAGAACAAATCTCTTTTTACACTTGTGTGAGAAATAGGTGGGGATAGCAATATGAGCAGTAATTCAGTAGGCAATAAGGAGTGGAAAAAAAGCTTGTGTTGCAGATGACTCATCTAGATCAATTGAAACTGAATGATGTTTTGACATGCAGTCAGTTGATTATTTTAATAATTTCCTCTTGCTGAATAGTTTTCTTAAATATTGTCTTTTATTAATTCTCATCATTGATTGCAGTGTAAATGATTTTTAGCATTGTTGTCAGTGTTCCTCAACAATCACTCCTATACTCTGTCCAACGAAAGAAAAACTGGGTTGTTCAGTTAAACTTCCGATTCCAAATGTTAAACATTCCTAATTTTACTTAGCAACAATGTCTAACGAAATTTAATTAGATACGGTGTAGCCTGCTTTCAGTACATGGTGGAGGCCACATTCAACATGTAACTAATTTTAGTAACGATTAAAGACTTGTTAACCTGTGTCTTCGTGTCTAATTTCGTATACGAATATTGCATAGAGCGCCATTCCATGCTGGTGGTGACCTTTTGAACTAATTTTTTTTTTTGGTGGGTATGAATTTCCCATGCCCTCTTGTATCCAAGTATTATAGCTTTTGGTCCAGTAGTTTTTTTTATGGCCATGTCCAAATGGAACTTTAATTATAAAGACCCTGTACTTTTTGTATGGCAAGAACCATGTAACTCTCAACTGTCACAGTCATAATCGTATTGTGTGCTATTTACTATGTTTTGCTTCTCCAATTTTCAGTTGTTAATTACATTGCTAAGGTTCTTATCTCCTAGCCGTAGCAATTTGCAATTTATCAATGGCCATTATTCCTAGGACAAGAATAGCAAGAAACCACTAATCCACAACAAAATTTTATTCGAACGAATGGCATTTCGGCAGCCAAGCTGCCTTCGTCAGCGTATACAAGGAATTGATCTGTACAGAAATTCTGTTCAGATGAAGCAGAAGACAATCGACAATCGAATAGTGAAGTGTACATTTCTTCAGATGGGACGAAAGCAGCGCTTTCACAAGCTCATCGAACCAGAATAAATTCCAAATGAAATACACTGAGGTAGTCAAGACGCCTAACCAACCCAAGCGGTCTTCCATATTATACAAAAAAGAAAATAAGATTGACGATTGTCAGAAACAAAATACAAGCGAAATGAAAATGCAAGGGGAAAGAAGATTTTCACATCTTCCAGTAGTCCGGGAAAGAGACGTTGCTGATGTCTTCAAAGTTGATGTCAAGAATGTGCCTTGGTTTTCGATACTTCATATGCCACTTCATATCTATTGAGTTCTTCAATATTCCGGTCACTAGGTCATTGTCATGCATCTTCATCTTCTGCACCATAATCAAAAGGAGGTCCTGTATAAACTTTCCGATGTGGACCATATTCAGATCTGAGTGGATGGATTGGTTTTTCACAGTCCTTCCGTTCAGCTGGGCAATGGTCCTCAAGGTAACATTCTGGAATGACTGTAACTCACTCCATCTGCTTCTACAGATAGTCGCCCACGCAGGCATGCCATAGAGTATGGTCCGAATAATCGACTTGTAAAGAAGTAGCTTGTTGTCGATGCTGAGGGTGCTGTTGGGGCCCAGGAGAGCTATGAGACTGTACTTAGCCCTCTTCGCTTTGTTTAGCGCGTAGGTCACGTGACGATTCCACGAGAGTCTTGAGTCGATGATAACGCCAAGATATTTGTAGTTGTCTACCCAGTCCAGTTTCTTATTGAATAGAACAAGAGAATCTGAGGGACGCTTGAACTTTCTGTTGAAGTACATAGCCTTGCACTTTCCGACATTAAGGTTTAGCTTCCAGCAGTTAAACCAGTCTTCGAACCTCATCAAGGCGTGCTGTAGACGAGTGATAACGTGAGCCGGATTGTGAGCCCATCTCATAATGGCAATATCGTCAGCATAGAAATATAGATTACAATTTTTGGGATTCGGGAAATCATGCACAAAATAATTAAATAGCACGGGCCCGAGGACAGAACCTTGAGGGACACTGGCCTTTACAACAGGGGGCGTGGATAGATTTTCACCAACTTTAGCTTGGTAGGACCTGTCGGTGAGAAAGGATTTCACCATCAAAATCAAATCGGTAGGGAACCCGTCTCTAATCATCTTGTAGACAAGGCCCCCATGCCGCACTTGGTCAAAAGCTTTACTAACATGAGGAATACCACTCCGCAGTACTGGAAAGGTTCAAGGAGGTGCTCAGGTCTTCTACGAGCCTCCATATCTGCATCTGACAAAAGTGGGCAGCACGAAAGCCAAACTGATCTTTCCGAAGTAGATCATTGGCGAGACAGTGTTCTTGGAATCTGACTAAGATCGTTTTCTCCAAAACTTTAGACATTGAGGGGAGCAGACTAATAGGTCGGTAGCTCGAGGGAATTGCTGGGTTTTGCCCCTGCTTGGGGATACTCAAAACAATAGATTGTTTCCAAGATGCAGGGAAGTAAGAAAATTTCCAGCAGTCGCTAATAAAATTGGTGAGATAGTCAATAAAGTTCTTTGGGAGATTAATAAGGGCGTTATTGCTCACCTTGTCTCTTCCTGGAGCCTTCTTCTTTTTCAGTTAATTATGATGGTGGCGATCTCTCCGGCCTCGATGTTGTTCTTCATTAAATGCTGCGGGACTTCATCAAAGTTGACAAGGCCATCTTCCACACGCTGAGACATGATTTGGCTCTCGGGATTGTTGTTGATAGGAGTAACAAATCGCATTTCTAGTGAATCTGCAATGACTTGGGCCTTGTCCTCATCAGTTTGCACAGTCACCTTGTGGTGTACGGAGCGGAGGAAGCGTATTATTCTTCTTCTTCTGTAAAGCTCTGACCATACTTCAAATGGAATTGTCGCGAGCCGAAAAGCTTTTGAGTTTGTCATTCCATCTAGCGCCGCGAAGCTCTTTGATCTCCTCTTGGACTCTTTGCACTACCTGTTTTGAGCCAAGGTTCACGATAGCGTTGCCATAGTCTACGGGTCCTGTTTCTTTCAGCAATTAGGCGTTGGATTCCTGGAGTGAGTTGGATTCGATGAGGAGGTTTATTCTCTGATGGATAGTTACTAGCTTCTATGGCACTGTTAATACATCTGGTGATGCCTTCAACACGTTGATCGATGTCCTCCGTACAGTACGCAACGTCGGGATGGCAGCCAGAGTCCTTAAGAATATCTTTGTAGAGCTTCCAGTCTTGATGATGTATGAGTTCCTCTCGGAAATTTATGTCAACATTATCAAAGTTCAACGCCACAGGCTTGTGTTCAGAAGAAAGGTCATCAATTATGAAAATTATGTATGGTTTGAAGAAACCCTTCAAGAGCGAGATGTCCAAAACTTCACTAGTAGGGGAGTGGTCGCAGTAGTAGGTGTTCTCCACAGGTCCAGCAGCGATGATGCCGTTGTAGTTCTGCATTCTGGAGTTCCAGCTTGGGTGTTTGGCATTTAGGTCACCAGCCACGACGACCGGAGTGTCACCACTGAAGAGTTCATCAAGCTCGCTGACGTCAAGATAATGTTTAGGTGAATTACAGAGCGCCACGAACTTCACTTCACCACAGGAGACGTCATTGATAATGATGGAGGCCGATTCCATACCTGCATAAGACTTGGAGACTAATTCTTGGTGTTGAATTCCCTTCTTAATGATGATCGCAGCGCCCCCAGAAGCACATCTTGCAGCATTTGAAGCCATACGATCCGTACGGTACACACAATAGCCAGTTTGAAGTCTTGGCTTGGTTTGAGGTGCGTTTCACAGAGGAAAGCAACGTCGATTTCTTGCTTTATCAAAAAATTGTGAAACTCGATAAGTTTTCGGGGAATCTCCCTAGTGTTCCATATCACGCACCAAAGTTCACCTTTGTTGATTACTGTATAACGTTTTGCAGCCATAATATAATTAGTTGGTCGTAAGGAGCCCACTGAACTGTGGGTAAGTTTTGCCTAGATTGGAAAACAGATGAAAGATACGTCCTAATTGTTTATACATACCTGGTAGGTCGTTGATGTTGAGGCCTTTATCTTCCGGCTTAGACACAGTGGCAGCATAGGATTTGTCTACTGTCATTTTGGAACTAGGCATCCTTTGAACCTGGGGGTATTTTGGACATTTCGTGTAGCTTGAAGTGTGCTGTCCACCACATCTGACGCACTTTGGGGGGGTCTTATCCTTTAATCTTGGGGCAATCTCTAGACTGGTGCCCCTCTGCGCATTTGTTGCAACGAGGATCTTCCATGCAGCCCATGTCTACGTGTCCGAATCGTAGGCAGTTGTAGCATTGTAGTGGCTTTTTGTTCCCTCGAAAGGCCTTTACTAACACTGCCAGCGGCCCAATACGTGTAATGTTCTTCAGTGACTGGTTGTATTCGGTGTTCGGCAGCAGAACCAAAACCATCGGCATAACAATGGATATTTTGGCTTTCCTTAATCGCATTACCTTTTCCGGGAAGTAGTTGGCTCTTTTTAGGTCTTCTTGGAAGTCATCCAGATCACAGGTAACATCAACATTTCGAATGACGAACTTCAGAACCTTCTCGGACTTCAGTTGATGATCTTGAATTTTTAGAATATTGTCAGACTTAATTTCAGAGACTAACCTGTTGTGAGTTTCTTCGTCTTCGCATTTAACTTTGACGGTTTCAGCTCTGCCCGTATGAACGGTGATCTTTTCCACTAGAACATGCTTCTCGAGCTCAGTTAAAATCGTCTTAAACGGGACGCCATGAGTCCACACGATAATTGGCGGTACATACCTCTTCGTGATCCTACGGTCTTCATTAGCCGAGCAACTCTATCCATTCTTCGGATACCTCATTCTAGACGCGCTGACGAATCCTTCGTTTACTCTGGAGACGGTCTTTAGGTTATCATTCCTCATGCTTTTTCTGAATTTTTTATTAGCAACACCAATTCAGGGACTGCCATCCACTTCTTTATCGGTTCCATCACAGTGACCTCTCTTATAGCCACCGTTTGTCGAGCAGTCACTATTTTCAATTATATCCATAGACTCCACACTTTTAGCACAGGAAATAGTTTTCAAAACATTACTTACCTTGCTGTTATCAACCGGTTTGTCTTCCGTGGAGTTTCCTGCCTTCGGGGTCCCGGAGCATTTCCCAAAGGCTTCCTTCAGTTCGCTTATCTTGTCAATAACATCTCTACGAGAGTCCTTAATTTCCTTGTTGATGAAGCAGAAGAATTACAGAGTCATATTTATAGTGAGACAAAAGT
>JAHWFO010069864.1:670399-693764 GCA_023313115.1 Rhysida immarginata | reverse complement strand
AAATATGACTCTGTAATTCTTCTGCTTCATCTGAACAGAATTTTCTGTACAGATCAATTCCTTGTATATGCTGACGAAGCAGCTGGGTTGCCGAAATGCGCATTCGTCCGCATAAAAATTTTGATGTGGATAAGTGGTTTCTTGCTATTCTTGTCGTTACGTGTCCACGGTATCTGGCTCCGCTTCTTCCTGCATTATTCATAGCTTAAAATAATGATAAGGGCGAGTGTGTTGCACAATCAAAATTTTTATTGACAGTGTTTATTATTGTAAGTGTGTTATTGATGGCAATTAACTTACAAATTCCGTTGTAGTTGCTATTTTACTGGGTTTGGTGATCCTGAAGTAGACACTGTAATGGTGCAGCCAAGACCTGCAAAATTGGTGTTGAACCTTGAGCCAACATTGTTGGGCTGTATAAGTTATTGTCCCACAATATTGTGGAACTTATTTGTTTGTCATGGTTGATTAGTCATGGGATTAATTCATGATGGTCTTTGAAGACTTGTGGTTCCAAGTTGAACTTTGTTGTCGTGGCTGAGGTCTGAATATCAATTATTATTTAGCTTATGACAGCTCAGCATTTGAAGCACATAATTAGATCACTTCCTGTTGTATTTGGGCACAGGGAGATTTATAGCTAACAATTGTATTTAGCATAACCAATTTATGAGAATCATAGGGATGCTCTTTACTTGTTGATAAGAGATTGCATATCGAGGTACTCTGTCTCGTGATAAGCTGCAATATTGTAATCCTTAGTTAGACTCCAGAGAATATCAATGTAACTATTGATTGTACTGAGCATTTCCTCTATATGTACAGTCGAGTGCAAAAAGGTTTTTACCTAGGTCAAAATTGTTCGGCTTCCTTACAATACTTCAATCCAAAGAGATGGTTTTTTCCAGGTGTCTAGTCGAACACGCTTACTATGGAACGATTCCATTAAGTTTTTGCTTAGCGTCGGGGGTAGGCATGTTTTACGTCACATGCTCAAGTATGTTGACAAAAAGATTATTTTGGCTATTCTGATGAGAATTTTTGTTTTATTAATAATAAACTAATCTATTTGGTTACTAATGTACCATAAATTATGCACAATATCGATATAATTATATGCGCAATCAAAAGATAAGCTGATGCAGTGCTCGTTATGGTGTGAATGCGGAAGTGATTTACAGGTGTAAGTTGAAGCTATTTTCTTTTGACTGCTCGAAAGGTTACAAGTCTCATTTTTTGTGTGTATATAAAGTAATCAACGACATTATGCCAAAACCAACCAAAAAATTTTTTTAATTTATTATAATGTATAACTAGATGGATCCCGTCAAAATTTGACGGAGAACAACCCATCATTAATCCCCATCTCTAATTAAAAAATAATAAAATAAAAAATTGTCAGAGCAACAAATAAAATAATTATTATACACAAACGAATAGAATAATCAGAGCTTAAATATCTCATTATGCACAAAGAATAAGAAATGAATTAATTAAATATATAAAATCAAAATAGCTTTAAACTAAATTTCTCTGAAAGTATTAAACCGAGACATAAAGTGTCAGCAGATAAAATAATCAGTTTTTAAAGTTCTTTCTAACGATATAACATTTAACATAACATTTTCAGAGTTTTTCAGTAGTCACAGGGAAACGTCATAAAATGATCAAGGTAGGATTTTCTTTCTGCAAATCTTCAGTTTATTTATTTCAAAACAATGATCGACTATTGTCTCATTACAACAATCCCTGGCTTCTGATGGACTGTCGTAACTTTCTTTCTTGGCTTCAAATGCGCATGCGCAGAAGTGCCAATTTTGCTCTTACAAAAAAGTGGTTTGCGTTTTAATATATAGGATTATATATTTTAATATTAAATGATTTGAACAAAAGACGATGTTTGTAAAAGTAACGGTGATATGAATTAGTGTATATTTTATTAAAAATTAAAGAAAAGTTAAAGCATGACATGACAATTAACATGAAATTTTTTAAACCCTCAAATAAACAGATCAAATTGCACACTTAGATGAAAAAATTTTAATCTGTTTATGGTGTTCTTTACATACACTGTTTAAAACTTAAAAGAAATCAAAAACGCGATAATAATCACAAAAGAAAATGCCTATCCATATCGGATTCGAACTCTGCGATTCGAGACAGTAAGCAGAGACTTTAAAGGGCAACTGACATCAAAATTTTCGATACTATAAGATTAAGTAAATAATTAAATAAAACTACATAATTGTATAATGCATAATTTAATTTCGAAAAATTTTATTATTTATTTAATAAAATGAACAAATATTCGCTATAATATCTCATATTCTTGAGATAGGGGAAAGTCGATGCCATCATATGAGCGATATCGAGGCCAACGAGAGATTGGCCAGGGCACTCAAAAGTCACATGATCATCGGGGTCCAGCCAACAATTCATCCTTCATTGTCTCCATCTTGAATTTTAACAATCAGTATTTTGACGTAGAACTACGTCTATCAGGGGTGCAGCCGAGGAAAAATTCAGTCGCGGTTTTTCGTTCAAAAAGTGATGTACATATCTCGGTCTATATCTTTCTATCACTATATCCTACAACTATGGTCATTATCTCGTTGGAAAGAGGAAGGTTGAGTCTTGAATAATAAGCAAAAATTTCAGCAAATGAACCACTGGGTCAAAGGTTACAGCAAGTTAAAGTTAATTGAATTTTATGCTCGCCATCATAATAACGGAGTGGCGCTGCTGCAACATATACATGTGCGGCGTGTATTGGAACTAATTGGAGCTAACCATGGCCTATGAGCAAAGGCCTGTGCATTAGGTATAAAAACATGGAAACACGAGCGTTTTAAGATAATATCATGAAATCCTGTCATCTGCCGGCGAAATCAGTACATCATCATTTATATAAAATCACAACAAAGAAAGAATTTAACAATGAGTTATCTAACAATGGGTTATTTCCCGATTATATAAACGGGTGGGTTCGCTTCTAGTTTTCTATTAAAAATATGTTGTAAAATAATAAAATATATATTATTTTAAGCAGATTAATTATTTTAAGAAATGAACTTTGAAGTTTTGTTAATTTCTTAAAACAAAACAATAAATCTGACTAAAATAACACATGTTTTCAAACATGTTGGTCTTAGTTGTTTGTAAAAATATAAATATATGGGTCTTTAAAACAACCACAGATATATAGTAAAACAACAGTGATTTTACGACATAGTCGAGGCGTTTCAGCCGTGGGTTTCTTCAGGACTGTGTGTATAATGATTAAAGAAGCTTAGAAGAAGCAAAATTCTCGCCCTTCTCCTTCATCCTTTCTAAAGTATCCTGCTGTGTTTTCCATTCCTGTTAGGATCAATGCTAAACTGTTTGTCTGTAGCATCTGTAGAATAGTTTTCAGTCTACTTTACTGTTGCGAGATTAAAATTGATGCTATAACTGTGAAGTTTTCATTTTCATTTTTCATCAGCTATGTTGCTTGACTGAATCCAAAATTAAAAGCAAGAAATTAGAAGACAATCATGCTGGTATCTAATTTCCGGTTTAGCAGTGGCATTTGGGAGAGCAAAAATTCCCGTGAGAAAGCAGCAAGAGAAGAAAAATCCACTAAATGAACTAAAATAAGCGCCCGGGCGCTTATTTGCAAAAATTCAGCGGACCCCAGGCGCTTAATGCAGGCGGGCTGGTATTTCAGGTCCGGCGCTAAATACAGTATTTACGGTAGTAACTTTTTTTTTTTTAATTTTGTTCTTTTTTCGCCAAAAAATACACACAAACGGTAACCAATAATAACATACAGTAGTTCTACGCCTTAAAAACCTGCGGCTTTGGCAGTCACCAGAGCCTCCGTCAATTTTTTTTTGTTTGTTGGAAACAATGAAGGATGGATTGTTGCCCGGACTCCGATGATCATGTAATTTTTGAGTGCCCTGGCCTGTCTCTCGTTGGCCTTGAGCGATATGTATACACGCGTGTAAATTTCTGTAAATAGGTGTATACACGTGTACGAATGTGGCGAAGAGCAACACAGCGCAATCTTCCCCAATGCATCCGTCTATGGCCAGCACCTCCTAAAGAGAAAGCCTGTGCACGGAAACGTCATAGATTGTTGCATCATCTAAGTAGGGCATTGTTATTCGTGTTTCTACCAATAATAATCCCTGAATTTGCATTTCTTATGGTGATGTAACAATGTATGACGGTTTCCGTGCAGAGGCTTTCTCTTTAGGAGGTGTTGCTATGGCACGCAGGTCCTACCCCTGGCGTAATTGTGTGGGGTGCTATCAGTTACAAATCACGTTTTCACCCTTAGTGTTTGTGAATGGAACATTGAACATCATTTGGTACGTCCAGTAGATTGTGAAACCTGTTCTGCTCAGAAGGGTGATATATTTTTTCCAGCAGGAGAATGCCCGTCTACACTTTGCCCGTTAGCTTGCAGTCCTTACAACATGTAGCACTATAGTAGAAGTATACTTCCCTGGCCAGTACGATCTCCAGACTAGTCGTTAATTGACACGTGTGGGGCATGATGAGACGTAACGTTCATCGTCGCTGCACACCACCTGCAACAATTCCACAATTGTGCCAGCATGTTTAGCAGGCTTCGAACAACCTAACTCAAGACGATATCCAGCATGCATGCAAGAGTCGAGGCGTTTGTTCAAGCTCGCGGCGGTTATACGACCTACTAATGTGGTCTACTGGGGCATGGGAGCCACCCTGTACAAAGTTCTTCTAGACGCATTATCTTGCAATGTGAATCATTTCTTGTAAGCCATCAATGCTATATGTGTGCAAAATTTCATATAAATCGACCCATTCCTTCTAGGTGTTGCATTTTTTTTTTGCCAGCAGTGTAGTAGCCCTGTAATTAAGCCATTCATAATAATGAATTTGTATTGTCAGAGCACGTACCATTGAACCGATTTTGACCATGTTAAAACTCAGCGACCATTCAAGCGATGATCTACAGTATATTAATTGATTGGCTTACACAGATTTTTAAAATCTTTCTTAAGTTTCGAGAAAACAGAGTTACAGACAAACAGATAAACAAAAATGACACTTAAAAGCAAAAAGCACCTTTTGGTATGTAATAAGTACTTATTGTTGATTAGAATATTAAACTGTTGCTCTTCTCTCCCTTTTCTAGACAAACATCTCTGTTAGGGTTATATAGTGGGGGATTATTCAACGCCAGTTGGGTTGATTATGGTGTGTGTGTGACACCAAGTGACACCATTGTGGGTTGTATAAATTATCGCTAATTTAGGATAAACTATTTAATTTAGGATGAAATCTACTACGAAGTTGTTAAGAGAAAAATAACTGATTAATGAAGAGAAACTGATAAAAATTATTAAAATATAATTTTCAAACAGGAATAATTTAGAAAAACTAAATTTTAGAAATAGTGGTTCTAGAAGACCTAGTATACAATAGCAAGCGATTTTTTTTCGTATGAAACGCGTTTCGTGCTAATAAATCTCTTCTGTTGCATTTCGAACATCTGTTTTTTTTATTTCTGATTTCTCCAACTAAATTTATGTAAGTAATTTTACAAATTCAACCGTATTCTCATAATTAGATGCCTCGTATGAAACGCTCGATATTCCAATCGCCTGTTTGTAACAAATATTTTATGAATATATGAAAAGAAATCGAAACTTTCAAAATGTATTCGTAAATGTACTTCTGTTTCGTTTTTGCCGTATTTATTACACCATAACAGTTGAAAGAAATAAATGTGTTTACTTTTCGAAAAAAGAATGAGCTATATATAAATTTTTTAGCATTATAAGAAAAGAACTTTAAAATAATAAAATATAGCTATACCTTTTTTCCTAAAACAACTTCTCAGCTGGGAATGTTCAGTTGCCTTATCAAAGAACTCTGATTGGAAAAACAGAGATAAAACAGATTAAAAATTTTGAAGATATACTACACTATAAATATCATTTAAAAAAAAAACATTATCTAGAGTTTTCAATGGGAAGAGAATGAAATGTGATAGGTGGGATTGGGCTAGGCGACTAGTGGCAAATTAGGAATTTCATTTAAAGAAAACTTTGATCATTGGATTTAGATAATGTGGGTCATAATGTCATTCAAGTTAGGAAGATAAAAAAAACTTGTAAGTGTAATTTTCGTATTTTGCACATATTGATAATTAATTTTAAAAAAAAACAAATTTTATTTTTATAAAAGGTTTATGAGTGTTCTGTTTATTCTTTTATAGGTGTTATCAGCAAAGTAGAGCATATTAACGTCATCAGCAATGTTAAATGCTCTACCTTTTTTTTTATTTCTTTAACAATAGCAATAATGTTATCAAGGGGGTATGTAAATATACTAGCATTCGCCTTCTTTTAATTCGTTATATACGAGTGGAAGTCAGTAAATTACAAATAAGTGTAGAAGCAAATAAGAGTATCGACTTGAAAACTACTTTTATTTCACTGAATAATCTTTCTATCCCATTTTTTACAAGTCCCTCGAAATCAGCAGCATAAAATTCTTTGAGCTGCTGTTTGAAACAGGCAGTGAATTAATTTCGTACAGTTTGGAGCCGAGGAAATAGAAATCGCTTGGGGCAAGATAAGGGCTATACGGAGGATGCTCGAAAACTTCCCAGTTGAATTCGTAGCATCTCAGTTGTCTTGATGGCAATATCAAGACGCACGTTATCATGCAATATCAACACGCCTTTGATGAAGAGTTCTGGTCGCTTAAGTCGAATGATATTATCTTATATGTTATAATAGTAGTCGGCAAATACACTGAGCATCACTTTCCCTGCGATGAAGCTGTGAATTTCACCGCCTGGTTTAGGCATCAGCCCAAAGAATTTTTGCTGCTAGTTTCGAGGGGTTTGTGAAATGATGGGAAAATTACCCAATGGTTCAGTAGTGTTCATGTCCATACTCTTATTTGTTTCATTTCTATAACCACTTGTAACTTACTTACCATCAAGTAAACGTAAAGGTGAGAATAAAATAAATGCTAGATTGAATTAACTTACAAGGAGAGGGTCCCAACGAACAATCGAGTTTTCTGATGCCCTTTGGTAGGATGGTAGTCTAATATGCCCTTTTCGTAAAACGAAGTGCGCAGCCTCCAACTTGGCCCTATTTTCGAGAAAATCCCTTTTAAAGTCTCTTATATTACTAGTGTAAACTGCATCTCGACAATTGTAGATGTATTATCACAACGGCGAGCAGCCAAGTAGTTAATGTTCGAGCGTACAAATCACGAGATCATGGGTTCGAGTCAACGCTTTGACTTTTTTTTTTGTGCTTCAAATGTTTATTTGAAGAAAACCATCCAGCATGTTGTATTCGACAAGCCTAACGGTAAATATTCTACAACTTCGAAATTATTTGTTAAAACGATTATTTTATGTTATTTTATTATATCGCCCAATATCGGCAAGAAGCAAAGACATCAAAACCTGAACATAAGAAATGAAAAGTTAAACATTAGAAAATTTGTTTTTTCTTTAAAATCGATATATGTTTATGAATTATTTACACTTTTATAATAGATATAATTTTCACAATTAGTTGAAAATGTGTTCCTTATTGCTCTTACTTGTTAAAAATATTTTTTTCATTATAACCACATATTATAACAGAAAAATATATTAAAAAGTGGACGATAACACAATTACAAAACATTAAAAGAAAAAAAAAAAAACAAAGCATAACACGGATGGATTTGAACTCCAGATCTTACGGTTCGTATGCCACGACGTTACCTGTTCGGCTGCCGCTATTGTGTTAATTGCCAAGGTACAGTTTACACTAGTTATATAAAACAGACTTTAAAAGGTATTTTCTCGAAAATAGGCCAAGTTGGAGGCTGCGGACTTGGATTTACGAAAAGGACATATCAGACTACCATCCTACCAAAGGGCATCTAAAAACTCGATTGTTCGTTGGGACCCTCTCCTTGTTAGCAACGAAACTCTTGGCTTCCGGTCGCCGTATAAATCTTCAACGAAACTCTTCAAGGGAAACGGCGAAGCAATGCATTTATTAAAATGAGGTAAGAGCGCCTTGGGACCTAGGGGGAATCGCAATTTAAAGGAAGGTTCAATGCTTAGATTATGAGACAAAACAGGATAAATCCACAAGTGAAGCTGCAGAGGGAACTTCTTAAGAAAAATGATAAATATCTGCCTGTGATGCTCCGCAGTGGTGAGGCAAGTAAAGAAGAGTTTAGATAAAGTCCCGGTATATCACCTAGACTTCCTGTTTTTCGTATTTTTAGTAGAATGGATAATCCCTTTGCTGTGTGTTGTATTGATTGAGTTATTATTTAACCAATTAGGAGTTATAGTTTAATTTTTTTAGATTGTTCTCTTTACCTACAAGTGTAATTATCTCGGGCAACGCCGGGTAAGTCTGCTAGTAATTTCTGAATATAGTGAAGTAGATGAGATTTTATTATTCTTGTTAAGCCTCGAATAACTATGCTCTTTGCAACCGAACCTGACGACTCCTAGTGATTAAAACTCATCTAGAGGTCCTTTTGATTATCCTCTTATAGAACAGAAATGAATTTTGAACTTAGGAAAAATGGGAAAAAAGCGCTTACTATCCAGTTCTCACGAAAATGCCCCTGAGTTTTTGAAAGTGCTCACTGCGCGCGCTGAGTCGTGGACGAGTTCACAGCACTGATAGATAGGAACACGTGCAGCAACAAGCTGCAACTGCTGCTTTCCGGATCTTTCCCGTTTCCCTGTTCAACCGCATTGAAAGTATAAAGTTCATCAATTGATTACTTTATAACTCTTCATTGATGGAATCATGTAATTCGAATTTTTACAAGTACGAATTTTTCTTCAAAAACATCTTAGCACGAGCATCGCATCCTGCCCACTCTCTGTTCTCTATCTGACAAGGTTCTCTATCTGTGCTGTGGACTCGTCCACGACTGCAGCGCGCGCAGTGAGCATTTTCAAAAACTCAGGGGCATTTTCGTGGGAACTAGACAGTAGTACCAAAGACGATAAGAAAGGAAGACCGGACAATTCACGTTTTCCCATAGGAGAAAATGATGCCTCCAACTAGCGCCATTACTAGCTAGCGGTGCGGGCTGAAACAATTCTACCCTCCAAGCAGCCTTTCCTTTTACATTTCTTTAATTAGCCTCAAACAAACTCTTTGTTTTAAGAAATTTCCTCATTTTATTTGCTCGCGATTATTACGATTAAAAATTATTTTTGTTAAATTTAAATTAATTAACGCATCTTAATTAACACAGAATTTTTAGGACAATTCCTAAATAATTAAAGAAAAATTCACTAACAATAATAAAAATAAAAATTCGAGACTTTTAAAAAAGATGAAAGTTAATAAATATATATTTATATACAATACCACCAAAATTGTATATTTATAATTCAATAAAATTATCGTAAGGTAATAATTTATATAATTAATAATTAATATGAGTAATAACTTCAACGTTTAATAAGATTCTAGCACAACAAAAGTAAGACAGAAATTATTTATTACATCCAGGAATGGATAAAAGAATTTACAAGAAATAACAAATATAATCATCACACAATTAATGCAAAACAAAAATACAATCTAATTCATACGTTAAACAGAATCAAACCAAAGTATGAAACAATAGAAACTTCAGCAAACATAAAAATTTAAACCAAGAACAGATGAAGGGGGGGGGGTCATCTGTTCTTGTTTAAACTGATGGATATAAAAGATTAAAATTACACAACTTAAACTTAGCATGACAGCAATGATTTATACATATATACTCGTTTGTTGAAACAACCTGGATCTGCACACCAGCGTCCCAGTGACATATTTCATTTGAATCAGCTGCAGATTGCTTTTCGAAATGAATATCAACCGTCATGAGACAATCGAAGAGCTGAGTGGAATCAAACACTTTTAGTTTCGATTTCACGCGGTTTCGATTTAATAAAAGGAACAACGTTTAGGGAATGCAACATATACTTTTTATTTATTTATTAAATGCATAACTTATTTGAATAAATAAGATCATTTCTCTTTATTTTAATATACGATAATTACACCCTCCAACGGTGCGGGCAAAAGTACATCAAATGACGTGATGCGCGAAGAAAGCTGCGCGGATCACTTAAAACAGAGGATTGTCCGGTCTTCCTTTCTTATCGTCTTTGGTAGTACATCGTGCATTTTCCATACCCACACACACACACGATCATGCCTGGCTTGCTGCCATGTTTGCCATTCCATAACTGTCACTTCATGCTTGATAAGAATTCACCACAAACGAATCATGTCGAAACTGTCATTCCATGGGAACTTTATTGCATTTTGTTGAACGAATTTATTCGCCAATGTCTGCTGTGCAGTGATGGTGCAGTGAATTTACATTATGAAGAAGTCTGCAGCAACTGCTATTGCACTGCTGCTTGCCGAGGACGATGATAGGCCTAAAATGAAAAGGAGCATTTGGTCTAAACGCTGGTTGCAAGAAAGAAAGAAATATTTTGATGTAAATCTTCTGGGTGAACTCGAAGCTAATGCAAAGGATGACTTCCTGAACTACCACAAGTTTTCGAGAACTTCTATCCCTAGTTGCTCCTGTTATATCAAAACGCAACTATCACTTTCTGCTGCACACACATTTGAGCCAATCAGTGCGCATGCGCATGTCATTCCGGGAATGAATTTCAACTTCATTCGCTTTATCAGTTTTTCGCCACACACGATCAGTTTTTCGCTTTATCATGCCATGAATGACAAGCCAAAATCAAACGGGTTGAATTTGTCATTCCGGGAATGACAAGCCATTAGTTTTGGAATGATTGCCCCACACACGATGATTTTTGGAATGAACAGTCGAACCGAATGGCTTGGCAGCAAGCCGGGCATGATCGTGTATGGCATAGAGATAGATAAATATAACCAGAGGTGGAAACTCAGTGGCGCCACAAGTCCTTTGTTCACCAGGGCGGCGCTGCGAACCAATCTAGTCTTGAATAGCAGACGACTGTATTGTTTTAGTAGACAACTGAAGCTATTTTTCAGTAAATGTTGCGTTTAAAAGTTTATTATTCCAAATTTATAAAATATGTCAGTTTCTGTAAGATGTGGAAAATTAGTTTGCCATTAAAAAAAAATGATGCCAACATACATTTAATTCAATTCATATTAACAAACTTGCAAAAGGTTATAAGCTTCATATTGGAATAATTTATACGAACAAATTTAAAAAAAAGTTTCTAGACTACATTACAAACCCCTAAAATTTAATTAATACAGAAGAATCACAAAATACGAATTTTTCAATCACATATTTTATATTTTGGTTTTACATATTTTAAGTTATAATTTGAAAGTTCTTTTATTTTCATTTTTACAAAGTGAACTAATCTCATCTTTCTTTATATTATATTTACATATGATATAGTTATATTTGTCCAAAGTAGAAAAGAAGACGATTGATAAGAAGACTGGAACTTGTTTTTTTTTTTTTGTCTCGTTTTTACAGAAAATATGAGAAGTTGTGCAGTAGCATAACTATTAGAGCTTACCGTTGTTTCAGTTATGGAGATTAAAAGAGATAATTACAGTTCGTACATATTAGTATCTGCGTTGCTAATAGCTCTCTAGAACCGGACCTGGACTGCACGCTCCCCCATTTTGAAAAGACTCGAGAAGTGTGAAGTTGCAGCCAAGGTTATTAAAAAGCAGGTGGCCTCTATCGGCCGATTTCTCTCAAAAGCACTCGCATTGCCTTCTGGGATTGTGACGTCACCTGGAAGGTTGGCAGCAGGCGATCCGCCCCTTTTAACATAACAAAGCTGAGATGGCTGGAGTTCCGTGTGCTTTTACTAATAATAAACGCAATTATTTATTATTTTTAGTCCAATATTAATATAGAGTGGATTTATTATATTTCCATGCATTTATTCTTCTCACCGCAATAGGTACGAGCAAAATTTCATTTAGTGAGCAAACGCCCCACCCCTTCTTATAATGAAAAAGAGCACATTCGTAACAAGCAGGAGAATTCCTGAGCAGATGTGCTCTTGATACGAGTGTTAAAACGTAAAAATCCAACAGACTGCACTACGAGAAAATCGAAAGTTAAGAGAAAATTTGAAACCTGAGAGAGAAGTTTAGAAAATAAAATATACACAAGACTCTTCGCTTTCATCTTCACCTCCTTCACTCGTACCACGTAATTAAAACTGTTCAGTGGCTTCAGATTCATTTGAAGACTCTATAAACCATGTTGGGAAAAACGACGAGGTAGGATACTTTCACTCTCAAATTGTAATTTGAGTAAAACGAAAATGTTCGTCAGACTCAAACAGAAAGTGATTGGGTATGTAGGCATTACTTTTTTTTCTTCCTATCATATTTTTACAACCATACAACACCTATATCCACGTCAATACCTACCCGCTCGCTCGACAATGAATCGATAAGTACAAAGCAACGATAAAATTGTACTTACGGTTCTCGTCTGAACCTTTAGAAGGGCTTGTAAAATACATAGCTTCGACGCTACTCTCGCTGGAAGACGGAATCTGCTTGGCGAAGCTAACATTGCTTCCGCTAGCTGAATGGTCCTCCGCCAAACCAACGGGATAAAGGGATTCCTTCGTCGTCCTAGAAAACATTCGAGACCATTTGTGTCGAAGAGTGGCCCCCCCCTCTTCGCCCGTCTCGTCCGATTTCCAGCCGGTAACTGACCTAGAAGCTTCCGTGGCAACATCCGACGTCGCTTCCTTCGTCGGCCTCGATTTCCGTCGCGCTCTTTTCCTCTTCCTTTTCTCGCGATGCTTCAGAATCGCGTCAAAGGATGGCGCCACTAACAAATGCTCCACTTGGCCTTGCTCATCTTAGCAGCGCTGCTCTCCTGTGACAAACTGCACTCAAATGCTATTCACAGCATTGACTTCTAACTTAACTTAACCTATGAGCTACTTCTTGACTTCTGAAGATGCGTCACGATTAAGACTGCCTAATCGTAAATCCAGCCTTTCCACTGGATTATCACGTTTTTCGTTAACAACCGGGGAAATGCCGATCCTTATCTTTATGAAAGAAATTATCACAAACAAAAATACGAGTGGTTGCAGCTTCCAATGGCTTCAAACCTTCATTCCGTGCTCCAACAACGCAATTCAATTCGAGAGTCTTGAACAGCATTAGTTTCTACTGAAGAAAGACAAGTGTCATTATTTCTTAATTCTGTTATAGCTAAGGCAGATGGTGTTGCCTCAGCAGACGCCTAAGGTGGTCAAAAACAGGCGTCTAGGCGCACAACATCAAGTGGGGGATAAAGAGACACTCGAATCATGGCCAGTCTTGCTGCGATGAGGTAATGCCAGATATCAGGCAGACCTGTCCCATATCAAACGGGGTAAAAAGAAAATCTGGAGCGGATGCCTGCGGACAGAGCCCAATGCACAATTCACAATTGCATTGCGCACCCTTTGAAGATATTTCAAGGAAGGTAAGCTGAATAGACACTTGGATGTTAAAATTGGTAAGACATGAGTTTTTACAGCAAACCGCACCTTGACAAATATCGATGTAGCAAAACGAAAGTTTTTTTTCAAGGCGGGAAACAGACTTCTCAATCAATTGTTGCCAGTGACAAGAGTCCATAGTAAGTAGAAAGAGAGTTCGCAATCTATCACTGTCACTTGGCAACACAATGTTATTCGAATTACTTTAAGATAGCCAACAGTCTAATTCCCAATGGCAATACGTTAGGCTTGACGAGGTTGATGGTACTCCCCGTCGAAGGATAAAGAGGTGAAAAGTTCCTTTATAGATGCTCAGGGAATATGAATCCGACGCAAAGAGCACTACGTTTCTGCGTATGCAAGTTTCCTGATATTAATGAACGCAGCTGGTAGATCATGCACCTGAACATCTGCATGGAGATTCAGATATTGCTGTAATGGTTCCAAATAAAAAAATGGCTCCTGTACAGGAGGGGGATAGAGGGCACCCCTCCCGGATACCTTTTGAGAGTTCGAAGTTGGACGAAATGGATGAAATTTGCCTACTATCCGTGAACAAATCTCACATTTTTTCAGGAGTATACTCTGTCCTAACGAGAGTGGACTTCTTGCAGTACCAGCAGCACTGCCTCCATTCCTTTGTAAAACACGACAAAACATTTCTCCGTGCATCACAAATGAATCTGGGATGTCTTGCTCCAATCTCATGTCTAAAAGAATGTCACCATTCTGAAGACGGGAGAGTCGGAGTGCTCTAACCCTTCTACCCTACCCATAAACTTGCCTCCCTCCACTTCTTTATTGTCGTACTCTTAAGTTGCCCCTCTGTCCTACTTCCCGCGCCTCTGAATTCCGCATTATCTGCTCCCTCAACTTAAAAAAATGGCTACTCTTCTTCCACCTTTTCCCATCAACTTCATCGCAAAAAAAATTCGCCCTCCTGAACCCTAAACCTCCAGACCTATTCCCACGTAAGAAATGGGTCTCCTTACTCTTTCTTCGCCCCCATTTCTCCCGTTTAACTAATTTCCTTTCTTCTTTTGGTCTCCAGATTTCCTTCCGTTCTTCCACCCCCTTTTTACGTACCTTAAAACCTCCCACCCGTTCTAACACCATTAACTTTTCCCGTTCCGGAGCATATCGTTTTAACTGTGGATTTTGCGACAAGTTTTATATTGGTTTGTCATACGCAACTTCACTTTCCGTTTTAAAGAGCATATGAAAGATGACAAGTCCCATTCTAACCACCTCTCCATTACTGGACACGCACCAAAGAAGCAAAAAGTGATGTCCATTCTCCATTTCTGTAAAGATTCATTTAAGACTGCAATTCTAGAATCCATGGAAATTTTTAAAGCCAAGAAGTCCTCACCAGATCTCCTCCTTTCAAACCGATTTCGACATTTTTGCTATTCTTAATTCTCTCTCAGATTTACTGTACTATATTTTTTTAATTACTTGTTTATCATTTACTTTTTGTTTTTATATATTAATATTTTTGATTTATTTATTTTTTCTACATTAGTATGTTATTTTTTATCCAATCGTTGTTTTCATTCAGTTAGTGTTTCTATCCCTTTATAGTAGCCATTCTCTGACCCTTTATTATAGCCCCTCACTTACCCTGTATATTTTAGCTTCTACCTTTTCCAGTCATTGGACCCAGACTGTATTACTCATTGATTTTGTCATGCCATACGTTGTAATTTATCCAATCATTTATTTCCATTGTATCATATTTCTGTACATAAAGGCGTGTGTATCCTCGTGGAAGACCTCTTTGGGTTAGTCAGGCTTCTTGCCTATTTCAGTGTATTTCATGTGGAATTTATTCCAGCAGGGTGAGAATCGTGTAAGCACTGCTTACGTCCCACCTGAACGAATGTACACGTCGCTGTTCGATTGTCGATTGTCGTAGTGTGTATCGTACGGGAATAAATGGCGAAACTAGTCGGAAACTCTGTTCTCCCGTTATTGTATTGCAAAGTCTCCACCAATTTCATCACTTACTATATATTTTTCATATTATTTTCAAACTCCTCTTGCGAATTAGTTTCCATCTCTTTATCTAAATTTTCTTGAGCACATTAATTAGTTTTGAAGCTTATTAGTATTCATTACCCATAATTTATAGGCCAACTCTTAATTATCTGAAGACTAAATTCTACATTCAGATTTTAAGATTATGCCAGAAATTCAACCATAAAATTTAAAAGAATTAAATATTTATTTAAAATAATAAAAATACAACTTTCTCAAGTATACCAATAGCATAAAAGGTTATGTTAATATGATAAGAAAGATATACTGTATATACAAGTTGCTCTTATTTACATATTCATACAGGGTGTCTCACCTAAAGTGAACCAATAGCTAACTTCTAAAATACCAAATTGACAGAGTACTTTCAATGGAAAACTATTGTACTTTTATGCGAGGAGTTTTTTATATGTATTCCATTTCAAAGGAATCTGACGCCATTTTCGAATATGGAAGTCAATTACCCCTATCTTTAAAGGTATTTTTGATTGTACACAACATTTGAGAAATGTTTTATTCTTGGTGTTTTATCAATTGATCCAACCGTTTAGGAGAAATCTGAAAGTGTGGTGTGTTTGGACTTAAAAAAAAGCCAAAAAAAAAACAAAACAAACAGAAATTGTTCATCGATTTAAATGAAAACAAAGGTTGATGGTGCGTCTGTAAGAAAAAAGTAAACTTACGGCTTGTTTGATAGTCTGACTATTTCATTTCCGTGTCACTAGTATTCGTGGAAATGGTGCTGTAGTTTTAATCAAAATACGCCACACTTTCAATGCCTGTATCTACTATACGGTTGGATCCATTGAAAAAACACCAAAAATAAAATGTTGTGTACAACGTGAAAATACCATTAAAAATAGGGGTTTCCATTGCACATTTCAAAGATAACTTCCATATTCGAAAACAGCGTCTTTTTTATATTTTTTGAAATGGAATACACATAAAAATCCCTCACTTAAAAGTACAATAATTCTCCCACTTTTCAGATTTGTATTTTAGAAGTTAACTATTGGTTCACTTTAGGTGAGACACCCTGTAGATACAAATTTATTTATAGAATAAATTAAATTTTAAATATTAACCCCTTTCAGTATCTGTGTCCATTACAATGGACATGTATGATTTTTATGTATATGTGTAAGTACTTTTTACTTATTTGTATTAATTCTAGGTTTTCTATTTGTTGATTACATTATAAAAATAACTTTTACAGACACCCACCTCCATTGTGATGGACGTGAGTGGGTGATATATCGTCAAAAATCGCAATTAATACAAAAATTTAAAGAAAAAATTAGCACATGTTATTTATCATTAGCACATGTTACTTAGCAGTTTTCAAGCAAGGAATAAAGTCTGCCATTAAAAGAAAAAAATGGGGTCTGAAAGGGTTAAAAAGATTATCCTTCATTAATATTAATACAATACATTAAATAATTAGGTGCGTGTAATTAAAAGTTCTTCACTTCACTTTGTTTTCTCTGGAAATATTGTAACTGCAAATAGGAAGTTTAAATAAATATTCACTCTAAATATTGGCATAACAGCAGAGCAGATGGAAAATTGTCAAAAAGCAGAAATAATTTGTGAATGAAAATAGTTAGAAAAAAATTCGACCGAGAGAAGACTATATACCAGATTATACAGAAAGACTTCGAAATCGAGAACTGATAAATGAGAGTTTAAGATATCTGTTTAGTTATTGATGTAAGGAGGTTAAATATTAATTAAATTTGAAATGAATTTATCTCCTTATAATGGGGGAAAATTGTGAAATAATAAAACAAAATAAAATTAAATAAAATATACCAAACATAAAAATCATACCAAAAATAACAAATAACATTACTAAATCATTGATAACCACCACCAACCTAAAAACAACAATCAATCAAAATAATAACACAAATATCAATTTCAAAGAAATATGTCAAAACAATAAAGAAAAATGGAACACTAGAAATATAATTTATCAAATACCATGTAAAAATTGTGAACATATCTACACAGGTCAAACTAAACGACAATTAGAAATAAGATTAAAAGAACATGAAAGAGCACTTCGCCACAGAGACAAAAACAACCATTTAGTAAATCATTGTATCAAAGAAAACCACACACCAGATTGGAATAACACAAAAATCATTGGAAAAGAAGAAAATTATAAAAAAAGATTAATTAAAGAAACAATAAACATCATTACAAACAACAAAAATTTAGCCAAACCATCAATAGAAATAAACAATAAATGGACACTACTTTTTAACAATCACCCTAACACACAATAGCCAACAATCATAACCAACAATTACAATCAACTTAGCTTCATCACCTTTATATCAATTGTTACATTCTTATTTAAACTGTTTTACAACTGTCAAATACTTTATCAACTGATGCTGAGAAAAAATTCTCGAAAACGTTTTTTTTATTTGAAATTTACCCCAAAAATTTGAATCATCCCTTCAAAATTTCATCAGTACTTCAAGATCACCGTCTTCTCCTATCAACATCATCTACACAAGAACTTCATCTACATTCCTCAATAGACTGGTTTTATTTCTCCCATCTTCAATAGACTACACAAGAACTTCATCCTCAATAGACTAGTTTCATCTCCTAAGTTTTTTCAAGTTTGGTGACTCTAATTTAATTTTATTTTGTTTTATTATTTCACAATTTTCCCCCATTATAAGGAGATAAATTCATTTCAAATTTAATTAATATCTGTTTAGTACTTGTGTAGAAACAACGATTTATAAATTTTAATATGAACGGAAATCATATCAAAATGAATCAATGAAGATTAATTAATATAGGTGTTAATTAATGCAGTTAATTTACAATCACTGTTATTTTATAGAAATAAGTTTTTACTTGTATATATTTTGGAATAAATGCAACATCAGAACCTCACGATTACTCTTAATTACCTAGATAAAACAGTTAGATAAGCTTAGTAAATTTTAGCGTAAGCGCAGGACTCACCTCTGTATCAGTTACCCTTGAGGAAGTTCTCTTTAATATATTTATCGAAAGAATAAAGAAGGAAGAACGAAGATGAGTGCAAAGAAAATAATATTGCTCATGAATTTATCTACTTTAACATAATTCAAACATTGAATAAATTATAAGTTAATTTCGCATTATCATTTCAAATATTTGCAGTAAACAATCCCTAACATAAAATTTCTTTGGCAAAAACTTTCGTTTTTTATATATTATATTTTATATTTGACAAAAATTTTTAAACAAACTACTATATATAAACGCTGCTGCAGTATTAAGTTTTTTTGAATGATACTGCCATACATCTAGAACAGGTTTCAGAAAAATGCTCGTGTTTTTACTTATTTCGTTATTTATTTTTTCTATATTATCCTGTATTTCCACGTTTTCGTTTACAAAGTTTTTATCATATTTTTGAAACTTTTGCAATGCCCTCTCATAAGCCTTCAATAAGTCTGCTAAACATTCCATGCTCTTTCCTGATTCCACTGGAAACATTTTACTATATTCTCTTTTTATTTCCTAGAAAAAATAAAAGAAGAACATTATTAGAAGTTTTAAAACTTAAAATTCACATTATTTTACACTCTAAAATTTAATTAAATTCTTTACATCTTTCTATGATCTTAACTTGTATGATAGAAAAAAAGTTGGATCAACCATGAGAAAATCTAAATGCGTTTTTTTTTTAATGATAACTAGCAAAGGTAGCGGCATTGCCCGGGATAATTACACTTGTAGGTAAACAGAACAACCTCAAAAAATTAAATTAAATTTTGCAATATCTTTAAAATAAACACATGAAAATGCTTAGAATTAATACAGTAAAAATTCTTAATGAAAATTCGAAAAAAATTTTTTTAAAGGCTCACAATGGATGGACCTCTCCAATAATTTCTTACTCACGTAATCTTACTTCAGATGTACACATGATGTTGTTGCAATTTCCACTCTCTCTCGATGTGTTGAAGCAAAACTTGGCCATTCATCACTTTGTGTAGTCTAGCGGTCGCCGATTCTTCTATTTACTTGCTTCCCATTTGCGCAATGCAGTACGGAGCTAAAGGAGTGCTTCCTCTGTCGTCTTTCCACTCTTTCTCAATAGTCTGCTAACTCTCCATTATCTCCAGTTACTGATCATTTTTACAGATTTTCAAGAAACTGTTAAGTACTAACAACTGTCTTTTCTAAGAAAAGCCTGAATAACAGGAATTCTATGCATTGTTAAAAATTGAAACTTATCCATATTGCATCATCATTTTATGTTCACTGTTATAATTCTTGGAAAGGGTTGCTTTATCATTGCATCATCATTTTGTGCTCATTGTTATTGGTGAATTGCGCGTTGATACCATTGTTGATGCGAACAAGACGGGCCTATTGTTGCACGAACTTTGCCTTGCATTGTTGGTGATGAGATATATATTGTTGGTCCTTGCTGAGTGTTTGTGAATTGCGTCCTGATACCATTGTTGATACCTATTGCAGCAGAGGTACCCGGCATTGCCCGGGTTAATTACACTTGTGGGTAAAGGGATAGATCTCAAAAAATCAATACAACACACAGCAAAGGGGCTATCCATTCTACGAAAAATACGAAAAACAGGAAGTCCAGGTGATATACTGGAGCTCAAAGGTGACAATAGACGCTACCTTTGCCTCATCAATTGACGCTGCCTTATTAATGTTCTTTCACTGCATCATCATTTTATGCTCGTTATCAATATTTCTTGGAAACGAAGGTTCAGTCATCGCGTTATCAGCATTTCAGTTTCCAAAATATACACCTTCCCACAGAATATAGTCAAAATATATTTTTAGGAAATGTTTGGATCTGCTGTGCTACCAAATAAGCTAGGTGATAACCCCTGTGTGGCTCGGATTTTTTTTTGAACAAATTTTGAAATATCTTAAAAATAAACACATGAAAACCCTTAAAATTATCACAGTAAAAATTCTTAATAAACATTTAAAAAAATTTTTTTAAAGGCTCACAATGGATGGACCTCTCCAAGGATGCCACTGCTAGTCTAAATTGTTTCTTACTCACGTAATCTTACTTTAGATGTACACTTGGTGTTGTTGCAATTCCCTTTCTTGTCTCGATGTCTTGAATCAAAACTTGGCCATTCATCTCTTTTTGTAGTCTAGCGATCGCCGATTCTTCTATTGACCTGCTTACCATTTGCTCAATATAGCACGCAGCTAAAGGAGTGCTTTCTCTGTCGTCTTTGCACTCTTTCTCAATACTCTACTAACTCTCCATTATCTCCAGTTACTAATCATTTTTAAAGATTTTCATAAAATTTTTAAATACTAAGAACTTTCTTTTCTAAGAAAAGCCTGAATAACAGGAATTCTATGCATTGTTACAAATTTTGCCTTTCATTGGTGGTCATGAGATATACAGGGTGTTTCATAATTAGTGTCCAGTCTTTAGGTCCAAATAACAACTCAAGGGGAACAGATTGGGGAAAAATGAATATTCATTATTTGGTTTAATGCCCCCTAATTCAGAAAAAAAATATTTTGCGTCCCTGGGGTGAAAGGTAAATTTTGAAAATTTTAATTTCGTAGGGGTAGGGGTTAGACCCCATGTGTTATTTAGAAAGTTGTAGAGCATCATGTGAAATGTGGGTTTAGCAAAAAACCCGGTGAAAAAATCTCATCCCCTGCCCTTTATCGAGTGGGTAAAGTGGGCCCCCATCAGAATTAAGTAAAAGATTGCTGTCAGTTGATTGAATGGCCATACTCTCGAAAGCGTCCAGCAGTCTTTTTTTGTTTATTGATTTTACAAGCTTCAAATTGTTTATGGAGACTTCGTGTCCTGTGTTTAGGGAATGTTTGGCGACGGCGGAGAGGTTGCTTCTACCATATTTTGTGTGGCACAGATGATCCTTGAAACGGGTTAAAATGCTGCGAGAAGTCTGGCCTTTGTAAATCTTCGGACACTGGGGGCATTGTATTTCATAGATACCAGATTTCTGGTGCTGAGGAACCTTGTCCTTCGGATTGCCTAGTAAGAATCTTACTTGGTTTGGGTTCCTAAAACAAAGGGAAAAATTATGTAGTTTAAAAACTGAATTGAGACCTTTAATCAGTTGTTTATTGTAGGGTAAGGAGATGGTCATTCTATCTTCTTGCGTTTCTCATCATGCCATATGTTGCCATAATGTTGCCATAATGTTGGGACAATTTGGCCCAAAATAAATAGTACTGTAGAACTTGCGTAGAGAATCTGCATATCGAATTCACTCCTTTAGGCCTACATAATTAAATATCATGTAGACCTTTTGGTGGTCCTTTCTAACTTCGTCCCCGGTGGGCCAATCAAAACCAAACTAAATAGTGAAGGTGTTCATGACGAGAGTAAGCTAAATTCCGAATTTCAAACTTCTACCTCAAAAAATGCAGAAATTATGAAGGGGGAGACGGACAGACGTAAACTGTAAAACCAGTAAGTAGGTCAATTCTTCCGGTACTTAAAATAGCAAATTATTGTTGAGCCAGCTGATTGTCGACGTAGTTCTTTGTTGCATGAGGCCAATGAGAGACAGGTTCTAAGCAACAAACCAACCTTCATTGTTCCAACAAACAAACAAAAAAAATCACTGATTATTAAATGTTAAGGTTATTGATAAATTATGCAAGATAGATTTAAGGTTACATTATTGAGAGACAATGAAGGTTACATTGTTGCTCAGACCTCGATGATCAGGTGACTTTTGAGGGCCCTGGCCTGTCTCTCATTGGCCTCGTTTGTTGAAAAGAAAGGGAAAGAGAGAGACACAAAATTTGTAATAATCGATTTAAAATGGCATTGCTTACTTGGAAGTATTCTTCTATTATGAAGTTTCTTTTATCATCTCTTTCAAGCTCACTCCTTTTGATTTCACATTGGATTTCTGTCAGCTTCAATTCAATTGTGTCCTTTAGACAAACTGTATAAAAAAGGAAAAAATGTCGTCACAAAAAAGTGAAATATGTTAGGGATATGTAAAGAATAATCGAGTTATCAACGAAATTTTAACAATGATATAATAGTAAATATTCTGATACATATATAATTTTAATTTTAGCAAATTTAGCATTCTTTGTTTGAAATATATATATAATGTAACAGTATAATATGATCCAGACAATAACATAAAAACCAAAAATCATTATTTCACAAAACTTTAATATGATAATCAATTGGATTACTTTTTAAATAGAGAGAATAGGAGTTTTAGAATTGCTAAGAATTTTCCAATTATTTTCATATTCTAAGAAATCCTATATTATGTTAAATAAATAACAAATATACACAGTGAGTCTGAAACCCTGTCATAAACTTTTAGGGGAGGTAGTATGGGTGATTCTAAAGAAAAAAGTTCATATGAACATGGGTCCGAATTTCAACGCTAACTGAGATATGAACAGAAATAAAAATGCCGCCACCAAGATCAACAAGTTAATAACTCAGGTTCTGCAATGGCTAGGACAATGAATTTTGGAAGAATAATAAGGTACAGTCGTCAACAGGATATAATCCACACGAATTTAATACTTAATATTACATTTCAAACTAATGTGTTGTTTTAATAGCTTTTTTAATTATGAACGGTGCCAAATAGTAGTTGCAATTATGCCACTTGTTAATTTTTAAGTCAAGTTTGATTGAGTTAATTAATGTTTGAATATGACTTCTGTCATATGATGTCCCCGCTGCACAAAACATTCTTCTAAGTGGCATTGGAATAATAATTATTGGAATAAATGTTGAATGTGGATATTGACCAATTGTGGTTT
>JAHWFO010069864.1:611201-645703 GCA_023313115.1 Rhysida immarginata | reverse complement strand
ATGCATGAATCCAATCATCTCCAATCATCATTGACTGCCGAACTGTTTCAAAAACACCAGGGTTGTTCCTTATTGTATTATACCCATCAACTATCCGATTTCTCAAATCTTCTACATTTTCCACTTCTGTAGTTTAAAATAACGCATTCAAATTGGCCCATACAATGTGCAAAAAATACCGTTTTTAGTAATCATAATGCTGTCAAAAGATATCAGCACTGATTTTCTCGAAAAACCTATGTCGCCTTGTATCCAGGGGCGTAACTATAGGGTGGCTAGACTGGCAAATATCCAGGGACCCACGCCAGTTTAGCCCGAAGAAAGGGAGCCTCATAAAAGCTTCTATCCAGGGGCCTCCCCGTTTCTAGTTACACCAGTGCTTGTTTCAAAGAAACAAGCACTGGCATTCTGAAAATCATCAAATGACAAAAGATTCTTAAAATAACCCAAAGAATCACCCCTTGAAGTTTTGCCGTAAGTCTAGTAAACACCCTGTACATTTATGAATGAAGACACATGGTATTTCAGATTACAGCCAATATTGCTAGATCGCGATATTTCGTGGCTCTTCAGCTATGGAACTGGGAAATAATTTTTCAATTATTTTTTCTCTTGATTCGTCAGTTTAGCTCAGCAGTTAAAAATTGTAGTCCACAGTTCTTGAAATCAGGAAAACATATTTAAAAACACTTGAACTATTAAATTCTATATGAAAATTCAAAATTACCTGCCAAATCCTCCTGTTGTATGTTGTTCTTCAAAATAGTTTCAATGTCTTTAACTGCACTGTTTATAAATTCTTGTGTTGCTTGAAATTTCTGTAAAATTATTAAGAAACAGAAACAGTACACACACATGAACATCTTAGAATGAATTCTAAAAGCTTGATATTTATGGATAGGACTTCAATGAAAAAATCCTTATCAAAAATTACTATTACAATAAAAGACAAAGTGTGGATAATAACATTAACAAAAAAAATAATATATATCGAATTTGCATAACCTTAACAGTATTTGAAAGTAAAGGAATAAGCCTTTACAACTACTCCTAGAATTCTTTGCATTCGCTGGGGTTTCAAGATCAAATGGTGGGAGGGACACTTATGAGCTCTCTTGTCCTGTCTTTTATCTCTTATTTGCTTATAAATTGACAGCCACCCAGGCCTGCTAAATGTGGTGGCAGCCTGGAGGACGTAGAGTGTCCATAAATTATCTTTATAACTCTAGATTTTAATAACCACAACTTTATACAAGACAACAAGAAACTGTTTTCAGCATATGACAAGTAAACTCATAAATTTTTTTGTTTAGTTTCAGGTGAGGCAGTTTTAATGAGAAATGTGGACCTCAATAAAAAGCTCATTGCGTTGCTGGTTCATAGAGAATAAGTCAGACACCCAAGTGCAACGGAACCAAGGTCCAATTCGTTGGCCACTTCGATCACTTGACCTCACACCACTGTACCTTTCCTGTGAGGTTGCCTAAAGATCAGGTGTACCCAACCAAAGTTAGAGACTAGCGGACTTGAATACACACATTTTCAATGCTTTTGCACCCCACGAGGAGTGAACTCATTGTGGTTTATGAATGAGGAAAAAAAAATTTACGACCTTAGTTGTCATATACTGAAAATCGTTTCTTGTTATCTTGTAAAGTAAAAGCACTGAAGTTGACACTGCACTAGTAGTTGATACTTTTCCAGAAAGAGTAGCTATATAAGAGAAATTTGTCCGTCTGTATAGCAGAGCTCTCTAGCAATGAAAATGCAAACTCGCCACCATACGTAGCGAGTGTGTAATGGCAGTCTGTCAGAGTACAAGCTACTAATGTACTCGTAGTGCAAATTTTTCTTAATTTTCTTATGCAATTTGTTAAGGACATCGTTAAATGTAAGTATTGCAAATATATATTATTTTATCATTATGGTAAAAAAAGACATACACATGTGTTCTTGGAATCCTAAAATGTGTAAATTTGTTAAGAAAAAAAAAACAACAAAAAAAAATACAAGGTAGTCTTTGTTAGGCCCGGTGTCAACTACTGAAACTAAAATGACAGGTGTCAACTTCTGGGTAGTTGTATAATTTTATAATTCGGCTTAATTGGAGCATTATATAATTGCTCATACTGCAAAACACTGCCTATAACCTCTATAACATTTTACGGTCATTGTGTCTAATAGTTGACATGAGGTGTCAACTATTGGAATTAAAACATTTCAACTACTAATTTAATTTTTCTTTCATTTTCGTGATTGCTGTGTTGAAGGGCAATTTTCGAAAATATACGCAAGAGGCCACAGAAGCAGATGTGGCAGACGTACGGCATAAAACACCATATCAAACTGCAGAAAAAGAATGCAATGTTCCGAGGGTCACATTGAAGTACTGTACTAGGTTGAAGGGAAATATCCAATTGAAAGGTGAGAATTGTGTCTACGTTTGTCTTCTGATTAACCTTGATGAATTGCACTGCTGAACCTAATAACTTACACAGTATTTGCTCAAGTACATTTGACGATGACTTATTTTCAGAAAATGAGTCCAGCAACAATACTGAGCAAAGGAGAAGAAAGCAGTATTAAGAACTGGATTTTTGAAATGGCCCGTACAGGATTTCCTGTTATGGTGGAGGAGGTTGTCTTCAGTGTCCAGCGTCTTCTAAAACAATTAAACAGGCCCAGCCCGTTTAAACATAATTGTCCAGGAAAGTCATGGATTTATGAAAAGAAACCCTGGGATTGCCGTTCGAATGTCTCAAAACCTTACAAGAATATGGGCTGGTATTTTCAAGGAAAGCCTTTAATATTGGTTCATTTAACGTAATACCTTACCTTTTTCTTCCTACCAAAGAAAATGTAAACTACTGATGCAAAAGAGTGTCAACTACTAAATCTTCTCGTTCTCCCTGTATGTCAACTAATAAACCAATGTCCTTTTTCAGAAAAAAATCCATAGATTTTTCACATTTACCTTATGAATATGAAAAATTCTTCGTATTCTGATAGGCGAATAGTTAATGCAACAAACACTATAAGTTCCTCATAAAGTTAACTCACCCTAAACTATGTGAACGATTAGGATAAAAATTCTTTAAGGTGGCAACTGCTGGTGCTTTTACCTGATAGTGTTTTAGTTATTACAGTCTAAAATTGTAAAGATAATTTATGGATACCCTACAGATCAATGGAAACCAACACAATTTTTGGATCCCAGCCTATGCAAAGAATTCTGGGAGGGGTATCTGTAAAGGGATGATACTTCTTCTATTACAATAATATTCGGGAGTTTCTCTACCAACTTATAGTCTATTTTTCATAGACAGATCGATCGGCTCAAAAATTAGATTTAGTAAGATCCGAGCCAAAATGCGAGATAGTAGATATGTAGGAGAGTTGATGTTGGAGACACAGCAATAGTGTTTCAAATCGTAAATTAAGCATGCATACAAAATAAAAAATAATTACATAAAGGAAATAAATTATTCAGAGACAAATAATAAAGAAAGATGTGAGAAGTATGTCAGAAAAGTTGATAGAACCAAGATAAGATCTGAGGAATGTGCTATTAAAGCAAGTTTAGAATTTATCACTTTTCATGTTATGTAAAGGAGAGACAGATAGATGTATGCAGAAATTTAATTTTTTTATTTATTTTTATTTATTTAATTAATTTAGAATCCAATACGTCCATCCAGAGCCTTATGGCCTGAGGCCGACGAGTTGGGTCCCTGGATGGACCTGGATTAACGACTACTGTATGATGGTCACAGCAGCCGGGGAGGGGGGTGATGATCGTGAGTCGCTGATGAGTCGCCCATCCAGTGACTAGCCATGCCTGGTGTTGCTTAACTTCACAAAAGTTGTGTTTCAGTGAAAGCCCACCAGGCCACGGCCTCCTTTCACAAACCAATCATGAATTCTTATAATAAAGTTACGGTTATATCATCATACTCTGTCCAATAAAAGATGAACTAAGCGTGTCCAGTTAAATTTACGTTTTCAATTGTCAGACATTGTTACAAAGTTAAATGAACAATGATAGAAATAAGAAATTTTATTTCTGCCCTGTTTGATTAATGTTCAAAATTAACAATGTCCCACAACTGAAATTGGAAATATATTTGTACACGCCTAATTCATGTCTCATTGGATTGAGTACAGGGTGCGCATAAAAGATTTTTTACTAAAACAAATATTTCATAACTTCTGAATTTAATACTAGTACAATCATATACCGTTTTCAGTATGTTAGAAAGAGACTCCAAAAAGGATGGTGCCAACTATGGAAAAACTAGTTATTATTAGAGAATCCTTAAAAACATGTCAACAATCTTTAGTATTATAAAATATATATTTGTAACATATATGCAAATTTATATTTCATCTGAAACAGAATTTATATTAAAATTCTTGTCATGTTTTCTTGCCCCGTAACCAACGAGAAAGACAGGCCGGCGTGGAAAAGTCACCTGATCATAGCACTCCGGCCAACAATTCAACCTTCATTGTTTCCAACAAAGGAAAAAATATTGATTGTTAAAATCTAAGATGATTGTTTCAATCAAGGTTTTGGACTCTGACTAGTACAGGTCAGGTGACTTTTCTTTCTCGTTGGCTACGATCTTGCCCATATAACTGATAATATCTTTTAACAATTAGGTTTATATCCTTACTTTTGTTTCAATGTACTAAAATTGTAATAAATATTCCCTCAATCCCAAAGTATGGTATACGTTTACAATACAGGGTGTTTCATAATTGGTGTCCCGTCTCTAGGTCTAAATAACGACTCAAGGGGAACAGATTGGGGGGAAATGAATATTGATTATTTGGTTTTAATGTCCCCTAATTCAGAATAAAAACATTTCGCATCCCTGGGGTTGAAGGGGTAAATTTTGAAAATTTTAATTTTGTAGGGGTAGGGGTTAGACCCCATGTGTTATTTAGAAAGTTGTAGACCATCATGTAAAATGTGGGTTTAGTAAAAAACCCGGTGAAAAAATCTCATCCCCTGCCCTTTATCGAGTGGGTAAAGTGAAAGGTATGGCTAGCTAATGTAGACAAAAACAGAAAAACTCATTAGAAACGTATTATAACTTTATTACTTATTAGAAAACAGTACATTTGAAAATGAATGAGAATTAATGAGCCGTTACCCTGAAAAGCTAATGGTCTCATTTATTCTCATTAATTTTCCAAATGTAGGCCCTACTGTTTTCTAATTAGTATGGTTTTTGTCCATATCGGCTAGCCATGCCTTTCACTTTACCCACTCGATAAAGGGCAGGGGATGAGGTTTTTTCACCGGGTTTTATGCTAAACCCACATTTTACATGATGCTCTACAACTTTCTAAATAACATATGGAGTCTAACCCCTACCCCTACAAAATTAAAATTTTCAAAATTTACCCCTTCACCCCTAGGGACGCGAAATGTTTTTATTCAAATTAGGGGACATTAAAACCAAATAATCAATATTCATTTTCCCCCAATCTGTTTCCCTTGAGTCGTTATTTGGACCTAAAGACGGGACAGCAATTATGAAACACCCTGTATAAAAATAATGTTGAAATATTTACGATATTTTGGGACAGAGTATAAATTTGTAACTACGAGTCGCGTTTTTTAAGTACCGTTTCGATATTAAGAAAAAAAACAAGAACAATTTTTAACACCTTAATTTTTACATGAAAGCTTGGACCTTAATTTACTTTTCAACAAAATTTCCACCTATATTAAGGCACTTATCGTATTATACAACCAGCTTCTGTAATCCATCCTCATAGAAATCGGCCGCTTGGGCAGAGAGTCTCTTAAGGATTGGGATTTGTTAACTTTCCCCAATGCAATGTCTGGCAAGTCTCCGTTCGGCCACTGTAGGCCACAGTCTCCATTTCCGTTTACTGGCAGTGATGGTAGTTTTTCACACAAAAACCACACTCAAGTGCTGTTTTCCACTACTTGACGCGTTGAATTGCACTTTTTTGCTCCAAAATGATGATTTCAGAAAGAGAAGAGATTTTGAGGCCAGAGCTGTTTCACATTCATCAAATTCGCGGCGAAAACCGGGTTAGAGGCGACAACGGCGCGGATTTTGGCGTTCCAACCGTGTTGAATTTTTAGAATTTGCCCCGAATGCGCAAATTCAAAATCTAGTATTTGGTAGCTTTCACACAAATACCACATCAAAATGCTTTTTCCTCTACTCTATGTGTACGCTCATGGGCAGCTCTCTTTCAGAAGTTGTTCATCAGACAATACATTTTTGAGTTTTGTTTTATACCGTGTTACCCTGGGGTCAAAAATCTACAAGCACAACACCCTGCATGTCCCAAAAGACAGTGCACATGATTTTTCAAGCTGAAGTTGTTTGCTTTAAGTTCACTCTCTTGAGTGATGTTGAATGCCTCCATTCCACGGACTGTTATTTTGGGAACAATTTGATCACCTTCCATTTAACCTTTACCAAGCGTCCAGTGATTATCATTTGTTCTTGCACTTAAAGAAGCACTTTTCCGTTCAGTTCTACGATGACGACGGCAAAATGGCCATGCTTGAGTGGTTCGCAAATCAGGCAGACGCTTTCTATGAGGATGGACTTCAGAAGCTAGTCATACGATATGAAAAACGCCTTAATATAGTTGGAAATTACGTTGAAAAGTAGATTAAGGTCCAGGTTTTCATGTGAAAATTAAGGTGTTAAAATTGTTTTCTTTTTTTTAATATATCTAAACGGCACTTACTTAAAAAACATGCCTCGCATCTTTCATCATACACAGTATAGTGTTCTATCAATAGAAATGGCTCCACTCTTCTTATAGCTGTTATTAGGAATATAATTTTTAGCATTGCCTGCTATAATCTAAATAAATTTTTAATTATAACTGGTTATTTCTTACCTGCGGATAGTCCAATGATCGTTCCGCATACTCTCCTAATACCTGGACAAATATTTTATCCAATGAAATGGCACAGTCAATCCCGTAATTACACTTAGCAGTTTTCCATTCATTTTTCTTTCTTTTGGAAAATTTCTTCAATGACATTATGCCATTTTTCTTGTGAAAGTGTATTATTTCGATTGTCTATAAACTTAAACTTTTCCTTTATTTTATTCTATAAAATTAATAATATAAATCATTTCAGAATAAATTAATATTTTATCATTGATGATAAACAAAACAAATAAGATTAAACGATAAAACGTAAATTTTCTAAATCTTCTGGCATTGTAATTAAAAAAAAATTATTTTATTTTATGTGGCCATGATTATATTTGAATTAGAAATTCCACTGCCAAATTTTGCTCCTGATTTTCTTTTCTTTTTTTTTCTTAATATGAAATGTTAATCTTCCAATATAGCTGATTCTATCACATTCCATATAATTTCTTATATCTCTTTCTTTGATTCTCCACAAATGAAGAGGGTTATTTCTCTGTTCTGTATTGAAATGAATATGGTCTCCATACAGTGAATTTTGGTATCAAATCCACTTGCAAAACACCGTTAACATCAGAGAAAGTTAGACCTTAGCTAAAAAAAATACAGCGAATAGTTTTAAATAACTCAGAAATACACGACACGTAATGACTTTATGCATGCTATTAAAATGGCGACTTCATCCTGACAACCCCGAGTTAAGAAAAGAAAATGTACCCTAGTCCATTAGCCTTACTTTGTATAATATATGTCGGGCACGTCAATTGTTGGAAATTGTTACAATAAAAATTAAACAATAAATAACAATAGACATGCCCATTATTTCTCAAGCAAACTAAGGTCGGTTGGACTATAGAAAATGAAATTGCAAAGAGAATTGATGTCTGATGTTGTAATATGCAAGGGTTGATCAAGAATTTTTGTCTCCTGATCCTTAACTTTTTAAGGTACCTGATGTATATTAAACATGTTACAGACAAACGAAGTCCGGCGCCCTAGCTGTCAGTTGCGGGTATCAGGCACGTGATGGTGCTATTAGCGGCGAAGCAATCACGTGAAACATGGCCACCTCCATGGACATGTAGTTGAAGCAGCGTGCCGTCATTGAATTTCTGACAGCAGATGGTGTTCTCCCTATCGACATCCACCGTCAAACGAGCGCTGTGAATGGGGAAGCATGTGTTGGAATTAGCAGAGGGCGGAGGTAGGTGTAGACTGTACTGATAAACAACCACGACGTCTTTGCACGATGAGCAGCACACTGGACGCTCGAAGTCTGTAGGCAGTTCACAGCACATGGCCCGAAACGATGAGCTGATTCGTGCTGATCATCGCATTAAGTATTGGATGATTGCGAAAATTCTTGGCAACTCACTTGGAACTGTGAATCGCATCGTCAACCAGGACTTGGGTTTCAGGAGAATGTGCTCCAGCTGGATGCCTCGTCAACTGATACACACAATGAAACAGACCCGCTTGTACATGTATCAGCAGCTTCTGGCGCAGTATGAAGCAAAGGGAAATACGTTTCTTCATGTCATTGTCACCGGGGTTGAGTCTTGGGTGCATCATTATGAGCCTGAGACTAAACGCCAATCCATAGAGTACCGGCAAACATGCCTCCCTCCCCCGTCCCAAGAAATTCAAAACACCGGCATCAGCTTGTCAAGTGATGGTCACAATCTTTTGGGACAGTTCTGGTGTGGTTCTCATTGACTTTTTGGAACATGGCGGGACTGTCAACTCAGAACAGTACAAGCAAACGCTAAAGAAATTGCGTACGCATCTGTGTCAGTTCGCCCGCAACACTAAGCAATCATTCAGCATGACAACGGTCAGCCGCATGCAAGTCGTGCAACAACCGCCGCGTTGGAGAATCTGAAGTTTTTGGATGTTTTGCTTCACCCACTGTATAGCCCGGATATAGCCCCGAGTGACTTCTGGCTGTTCCCAAACTCAAGGAACATGTGAAGGGCACACATTTTGCGTTTGACAACGAGATCAGCAGTGCGTCATTGGTGCCATCAGCAGCCTGCCTCATTCTTCACCGACACCATGCAGCAACTGGTCCATCGATGGCAGAAGCGCATCGCTGGTCATGGGGATTATATCAAAAAATAAGATACTCCTTGTACTGAGGACATTTCGCAGTGTTTTGGTCTATAACATGTTTAATATACACCAGGTACGTTAAAGGTTACAGACCAGGAGGCAAAAATTCTTGAACAGCCCTCGTACATCTTCATCATAGAGTAAAGGCCATAACATAAAGTGAATCTTATACATTATTATAATAATTGTAATGTGAAAAGAATATCATAGCTATTGGGAATTGGGGAAACAAATTTAGGCAGAATAGTTCAACAGCTGGTATTAAAAAGATTTACATTAGTAGGCCCATGAGGTTCTTAGATGTCCACAAAGAAACTCGAAAAATTGACTAATGTACTCTGCACATAAATGGTAAAAATAACTTTACATGAAAGAATTGTAAGGAGAGATGAAATATAGCGGAACTTGGGACGAAGAGATATTCAGTGAAGTGGCATCATGGAAGCTCACGCAAGAAAAAATATTTAAAACAGTCTCCTCGATAGGAAAAGCAGTCTCTTTCAAGGCAGGACTCTTGCTTATAAACATGTTATAACACTAGTCAACACACATTTTGTATGTTAAAGTAATGGGTGTGAAGAGAAGCATGTGCATTGTTAAACTATCCATATTTTGGGGCCGCAAGGAAATTTACCAGGCCCCAAACATTGAATGATTTAAAAATGTTTCATTGTAAAACAAGAAAGCTGTGCGTGCTAGAGAAATTTAAAAATTATATTCGTAATCAGCAGAAAAAATACTACCAAAAATCACCCATTTTCATTTTGTCAAAAGAAAAATCTTAAATTTTGTTGGCCAGTGTAATTAGCCATCATTAATTTTGAGTATATAAAACAACCTTGGAAGAAACTTTCACTCCATCAGCAGAAAGAGAATGTTTTGCTGATATGTGATAATTGTCACTAGGTTTTTCGTCAGAGAAGACAAACGCGTAATGATCGCGGAGCGCGACCCAGAGGGAGTTTCTACTCAGACTCCCATCCGGAAGTGGAAGCCTGGAGAAGGAAGTACATATTGAAAAGGAGAGTAAAAGAAAGAAAGAACGTGAAATCGATAGAGAGCGAAAAGCGCTACGGGAAAAAGAGGGAAAAACATGCGGAAAAAGGACTGAATGCAATAGAGCCAGTATGCCAAGACAAATGATCCAAAAACGAGAATTTTATGAATGACGGCATTAGAACAGGCAAAGAAGGAAGGCAAGTGAGGAAAGGAAATAATGCACGAAGAGAAGTAATACGATAGAATGCGAAGAAAATGGCACAGTAGGACTTACAAGTCGCATTAATGGCGTGTATGAAAAGACACTTCCTGTCATAGCACCTGTGTAGGCAGTAAAAGCAATGTAGAACATGAAGGTCAGCGATGTTTCTATAAAGCAATTTGACCAATTGCTAAATAAGTTATGCCCTTCTCCGCCTCTGCAACCCGTAAAATTTATGAATGTCGCAACGCCATGTTGGAAATCAATATCCCACACGTATCCCCTGTGCTACACACGGGTGCAATCATTCCACCCAATTGTCCAGAACCCTTAGCAGAGTGTTTGGTGAGATTTCCACACAGGCTGCAAAGATCCATTGTTCCAGGTGTCCAAGATTTCAGATCTTCTCGGCGTAGACCTTGGCTTTGAGATGACCCCACAGATAAAAATCCAAGGGAGTCAAATCAGATGAATGTGCTGGCCATACCCGGCAATCACTACGCTTGAGCCATTGTCCAGGAAGTTGTTTATCCAGATACACCTGGACGTGTATTCCATAATGGGAAGGCGCACCATCCTGTTGAAAGGAGAGCAGAAATGTACCATCCTCGGACAACACGGATGGCAGGATGAGATCTCGCAACATATACAAATGTCGTTCTGCATGGAGGGTACCAGGAATGATGAATGGACCAATTAATTCGGCACTCCATACACTGCACCACGCCATAAGTTTCCCACCCCCGACCATTTTGGAAGGGTCAACCCAGTGAAGATTGGTAGGGGCCAATAGCGACAGTTCTGTTTGTTTACCTCCCCTTGAACATAAAAATTGGCTTCGTCGAAAAGGAGGATTTGTGTGGCGAATGTAGGATCTTCCTCAAGCTGGGCCAGTGCCCATTCACAAAATTCCAAACGACAAACAGGGTCATCTTCCAACAGATGATGCTGCAGTTGCAATTTATATGGATGCCAATTGTTTTTCTTTAAGATGCATCTGATGGACATACAGCTTATACCACATGCCATTGACAGGCGATTGGTACTGCCATGTGGTGAAGTGCCGAGCATTGCCAGTACTGCTGCAGTTGTGTTTTTATATTTTTCAGTCGTGGATCTTCCACACATGGTTTTGTCTGCTACGGACCCAGTATCCATGAACTTCTTAAAGAGCTGGGCAACACACAGTTTGTCGATCAGGGTGCCATTCATTGAATTCCACTGCTACAGCCCTGCACTCCTTCCTCCCCATGCCCTTATCAACTCTGTCCTCTCGTCTGTGTTTAGTGGCAGTCTTTTGCACCAGCAACAAAGGGCAAATAACAGTGAGAATTGCCATCTGAAATGCCTGTAATTGATGAACGAATTAAGATATGAACAAATGAATTACACCATTGTTTTCCTAGGGAAATTCTAACCTCATGACCCCCTTCCCATTTAAAACCTTAAGGTGCATCCAATATGGCAGCTTTCAATATGGCCACCATCCCGGTCCTCTGCACCACATGACTTCCCCTAGGCCTAATATGTCCACATGGTGGCTGTCAGTCAATTTGCACAAACACGAATTGTACACGGGGTGGTAAGGGACCTACGGCCCACCCTGTAGGTATCTCGCATGAAAAATTAGGGCAATTGTTTGCAGTGTTAGTAGCCATGGGGTGCTTCTGCATATATGCAGCATAGTATAAGATTCTGCATTGTATCCTTCCACCTTCTGCAACAGTTTTGTCCAGTTACACATATAACTACAGGCATAGTGTCAGCATAAATGACTTAAATGAGTTTTTTAAAAATAAATTCATATAAGCGATAAGGATTGTTATTCTATGTTTCATTCATCATGTTAACATTCTTCTATGCAACACGTGTAGCAACATTGCTTAAATAATTATTGTTTGCTCTACCATCTCCTATGTCTTATTTAATTCCACTCTGTACATATAAATGTATCGTGACAAGGGGTGGCACATGGTAACAGAGGTGGACAGATGACAGCAGGCAAGTGTCCAGAAGAAGGTAACTGGACATACATGGACATACGTTATGATAATAGATTTTCGCACACATAGTTGGACTTATACTGACTCGTGTATAACAGCAAACTACATCGATAAAGGAGGTGCAAGGTCATTTATCAGAAGTGGACTGACTAAGTCATATGAAGTTTGGGTGGTTTGGACTAAATTATCAGTGATCGAGAGTTTCTTTGATAACTGCTATTTATGGGTAGCATTCTTTAAAAATAATTTTGGAGGCTGGAAGAGTGGTGCAAATAATGGCTTGATCCAAGAATTACGTATTTTTGGGTCAGAGTGGCACATGATAATTGCACCGTAGACTCAAAATATACCATAGACCACATCATGAGACTTTTATAGAACAGATCTGTTTCAACGAACATGTACAGCAGACGATCAATAACTATAATAACTTATATCCTCATCATTATATTTATTTTTCTTGCATTTTTTTCCATGCTTTGTCTTTTTCCTTTATTAAACCCATCATTTCTTGGCTTATCCATGGTTTTTTGCTGGTTTGTTGTTGTTTTTTACAGAGAATTTTTGGTTTTTTTAAAATATTTCAGCAACCAAGGCAACAGGGAATCACCTGCAGGGAAAATCATTCAACAAAAAAGAAGATTCCACAAGAACAAGCAATCAACGGGTGTCGATAAAGCTGAGCCAAAGTTAGTTGTCACGGATCGACACAGATGTCATCACAATGTTTTTCTTGTGATTAACTTTGATGAATCGCACCGCTGAACCTATTACTTGTTTTTCGTCATTGGATAGATGGAACTAGAGCCACAGTGCAGCAGGATGGAGGTTAGGAGATGAGGGTAGCAATCGTTCAATAATGTAGGAGGATTTTGCAAAAAAAACTGTGAATATGGAACTTTAATTATCTTGTCAGGTCCCCTTTGGAAAAGATATACTACTCATGTGCAAGATGATGAAAAGAAAATGCTCAAAACAAACAAAAATGGAAAAGCAAATTCTGAAAGGGTTAGCTAAGACCCAGTATAAAGGAGATATAAAATTCTTTAATCAATGTTTTAATACATTATTTAGTCAAATTATATTATGTCTGAAGAACAAAAAATTTGGTTGTACAAAGCAGCGTTTCCGAATCAGTGCAAACAGATAATTATGAATTCCACAGAAAAAAATGCGCTGAAGGTAGTGAACCAAAAACAGAAGGTTAAAATATAGGGTTTCTGCAGACAAAAAGCCACGGAACGTTCAAGGTAAGGTTAATGATAAAATAAACTGTCCACGTCAGAATGAAAGTAACCCGAATTTAATTTCTCCCAGTGGTAAAGTGGACCAGGTACAGATAGATAAGCCTACACTTAGAAGAGAAATCAGTGTGGACAGGCCAATATGGGCTGTAAAAGTGGTTTGTCAGGCAGACCACCATTTCAAAAACTTAGTAAAAGAAAATTATAAAAGTTGTAAATTTATAAATAAATTATTAGGTAAAATTAAAAAACCATATTTTAAAGAGCAGGAATTGATTTATCATAAAGCGAGGAATAAAATTAGCCCTTATAAGTAAAGTATAATAACAATGATTAAATTTATATAAATTTTTATATAAAAAGCCATGTGAATTTATAAACATATCAAAACTATATTAAAACGTAATAAAACTCTGAAAAATGTATATATACAAAAAAAAACAATATCTAAAATATAGATGATTTTTCAAAAACATTCAAAAGCCATTAAAATAAGAATTAAAGATTATCAAATTATCAAAAATTTGTACAATTACAGATCATTCATGCATCTTTTTTTTTTGTTCGTTGGTGTTTGAGATGGTGTAGGTCAATTAAATTTGTTTAAAGTTAATTTCTTTGCCCATCTTCATTATATTGAGCTGGCCAGGTGGTTGAGAGGGCTAGGGCATAGGCTTTCTAGTTCTCAAATCCACCTGGTCGTGGGTTCGAATCCTGCTGTGGGCATGGATGTTTGTGTTTGTCCCAGGCTGCTTACAGATATAACTTGTGTAAAAGGCGCAAAATGACCTTAGTAGTCGACGCCAAAAAATTCTAATAAAACAACCAACCAATCTTCATTATATTGTATTGGAACTCGAATGAGTATCAACTGCCACCGATAGCATTTGTTTAATGAAATTGATACCATCAAAAGGCCAATGTATATGATACTAAAATACTGCCATATATATTTATGTATAAAATGTCGTTGTAAAAATATTTATGTAAAAAAATGAACAAATATTATAGTATATATATTTTAGTGTACATATTATTAGTGTATATTTTACGTAAAATGTGTTTAGTGGATAATAAATATCGACTAAATTCTCCTTTATTCACAAATTAATATCAAAAACCACGATTTTTTGAAACACCAATTCACTCTGCCATTTTGATTTCTAAAAGACAGCGGGGGACGATGGAATGACCCAGCCCCAGACCAAGGTCTCGTGCGATTGCCTGTGGGCGCCTTTGGTCGAGAGCAAGATGTTTTTGAGATGCCTTCATTGCGACCATGTACGCCTTGTGGAGAATTTTGAGATGGGTTGGATACGAGTGGTCGCAATTTGGTTACTTTTCACATAAACTTACCAAAAGCGTGAGGTTATAGGCATGTAAATCAACTATTTCTGCTGAAAGAACTGCCTGATTGTTCGTAAATGATATTTTCAAAATCCATGGCTTTCCTTCAGTGATTATCTCTGATAGATGTCCAATTTACATCAGAGATATGGCGAGGCATATTTAAGATGTTGGGCTCCACGCTAAAGCTTGCATCAGCTTACCATCCACAAACAGATGGTCAATTGGAGCGGTCCAACCAAAATGCCATTCAGGTATTACGTTATTATCTCAGTGTAGACACGTCAGACTGGATCAAATATTTGCTCTCAATGAGATAGCAATCAACAGTTCGGTTTCAGAAACCACAGGATTTTCCCCCATTTTTCATAGATTTAGGAAAAATTAATATCCCACCTGGGGTAAATAAATTTTTGGCAAAAGATCTGGAAATGTGGGTTCGTGCAATGGGTTTCACAAATGCTAAAGAAAAAAAATAAAAAGGCTAATGCTCCCTACATTAAGGTATACAACAAACGTCATACAAAGTGTACTTTGAAAGTAGGGAGATAAAGTTTTGGTAAAAGCATCAAGGTTACTACCACGAAAACATACGAGGCGCAAGCTGTTTCTGCGTTTTGCAGGATCCTTTCACGTAAAACAAGTTATTAGCAAGGTGTCTGTTAAATTAGGAATCCCTCCAAGGTGTAAATGTAAGAATAAACTCTTTCATTACTCTTTCCTAAAAAATATATAGACACTAGAAATCAAAAAAGAGCACCGGGACCAATTAAAGACCCAAAATTTAAAGATATATATATCGGTTTGGTTGATGTGAAAGGGAAAAATACTGGATGCAAGTTCTTACTAAAATGAGCTGGGTACAAGACTCCTACATAGGAAGCTGAACGTAACTTGCACTGGTGCCAGGAACTCAATGAAAAATTCTTCAAGGAAAAAAGAGTCCACCCAAGAGTGCCAAGTAAACAAAGTTCTCAGTAGGGTATGGACAAAAACGTGTTGCAGACCAAGCAATCAGATCAAAAATAAACAGTTTTCATAAAAATAAGATAAGTTCAATCATGTAAAAATACAGGCTTTGCTGCAATCAGAGAGGTGTGTCAAACGTTTCTCGTCAACGTGTTGTGAAATTCGTCCTTTTCGAAGAAATCGAAAACTTGTTTATTTTCCGATCCACCACGTGGCCAGGAGGCCACTGGGCTCGGCGTGTGGCTGACGTCATTGCCTCCATGAATGTAAAGTGTTTCAAAACTCCGCCAACAGAGGGCGGCACCATCGGCATCAGCCTGAGCCAATAGGAAGCCAGAACGCTCGACAACTCGGTACTGGACCCAGGGATGATATGTAAGGGGGGGCTTTCGGATTCGCAGGGAGACGGGTTTCAAGTTCGATCCTGAGAAGAACACCGATCTTAGTTGCCGACCTGGATGACCCAAGCGACGATAGGTAACTCCACCCTGCGAGTCTGCAAGTACCCCTATGTTTATATCAAAATTCCCAATGCTTAGTCCAAGCTTAGTGTTAAGGTGGGTTGCGCCGTACCGAGGTTGGCTCTCATGATCATCGATACTAATGACTTTAAGTTAACTGTGCTGACCTTGCTTCAAGGTCTATATTAATTTATATTCAAAACTGCATACCTCCAATTACAAGTTCATAGGAATTGTATATTCATACACTTATTTATTCCTCCCCAATTCTTATCATTATAAATCATCAACTCCTCATTTGTAAATAAATTGCCATTCTTTGATTAAGTCTGCCTAGTTTGAACCTTAATTAATATAATTAGTTTAAAGTCCAACAAAACTTCTTGTTGGAATATCACAATGGTGCCCGAACAAAATAAAGAGGCAGAAGGCGATGCAGCTTCGCAGGTAGCGATCAGGAGTGACGCTATAGTTGGATTTACAAACTTAATTCCCACCTTTTCCGGGGAGGAATGATCAATTAACGTGCATGTGTTTCTGGATGCAGTAGAAACCACTGCAAGTATAGCAGGGTGGCAGAACACAGTTACTTGGGGGTTCTCTGTACCAAAATCAAAGGGCGAGCGGCCACTATATTCAATAATCACGCCCTATTTAAGATTAGCACTTATAGTGAACTAAAGAATCGTATGTACGACCTATTCCAAGTAAAGGAAGACTTGCAATTCGCGGAATTAAAATTTTTCCAAGCTAAACAACATGATCATGAATCTATCCGCGATTATGCAAATAGACTGCAGCTTTTATTTTATAAGACGGCAAGGAAAACCAGTATATTTGAAAAAGAAAAAGATAAATTACTATTATCCCATTTCTCGGAAACCATTATTCCATCAGCACAGATGTTGCTGACATGCAAGGAACCATCGTCGTTCCAGGAAGCCATATTAATTGCCACAAAAGCGGAACACATGGGCATTGAAAAACAAGCAAACAAATTAGAATTGATCAAAACTTCCATTAATAGTGAGGTCGCGCCCATTATCCAACAAATGTGGGAAAACCAGAAATCCACGAAAATAGATGAACTCAAACAAATTATAGATAATCAGCAGAAAGATATATCACGACTGCAGCAGGACCGAAAATATAAAAGAAAGCCACAGAATAAGAGGATAAAAGAAAATCGCTGCTGGAAATGCAATAAAATCGGACACGTATAACAAGATTGTCATTTAATTTATTAAAGACTGGGTACAGATCGGACACTACCCAGTCTAATCATATACAGTCAAATATCGTCCGCGCTAACCGCGAAAATGAGAAAAAAATTTATTCATCATCACAGTCATCATAGGAAAAGAAAAAATCCCCATGATAATTGACACTGGTTCTCAAATTAGCATATTGCATGAGAACATAGCTAAAAGATTAGCCAGATGGGTCTCCTATATACCGGAAAATGTCACTCTCTCTGGCATTAATGACAACAAACACCTGACTGAGGCTGTATTAGCAGACATTAGAATAGGTGATAAAACCTTTTGCAGTAGAAAATTTATTATTCACCCACTCCCAAATCGGAATTATCAGGGCATTCTGGGCAGTGACATTATTGGAGGCGCGAACTTCGAATTTAGAGATAATATGCAAAAGGAAATAGTCGTTGCAAATAACATTCTCATGAACAAAATTGAGAGTGGAAATCTGGACAATAATCACAGAACTAGACTAGACGACTTGATTGCAAAATATGAAGCAAATTTTGCTGATGAAATTGAAGCTTTGACAGGTATCAAAGATATCATAGTCGATTTCAAAATAGACCAATCAAAGCCTGTATTTGTCTGACAGTATCCAATTCCTAAAATACATATGGATGCTCTTAAAACAAAAATTGAACAGTACAAAAAGGCCGGCATTATAGAAGCCAGTAAATCGAATTGGAATTCACCGATTCATGTGGTTAAGAAAGGGGACAATGACATAAGGGTCACATTAGATTTGCGAAAGGTAAATGATGCGACAACCGCATTAGACTTCCCCATGCCTAAAATACATGAATTATTACATGATCTAAACAGTCACACCTGGTTCAGTGTCATTGACCTGAACTCGGGCTACTATCAATTACCAATTTCGCCCAAACTACATCACTGCTTCGCGTTTCAAACACCATGGGGCAAATTTCAGTTGACCCGGATGCCCCAGGGTGCGAAAAACTGCTCAAACTTTCCAGGCCTTCATGACCGACATACTATACGGCCGTCTCGCGCAAGGCATATACGTGTTCCAGGATGATGCCCTAGTATATTCCAAAACATGTGAGGAACACATGGAGCTGTTGGCGTGGCTTTTTAAAAAATTCCATGAGCACGTCATCATGAAACCGTCCAAATGCAAACTGGCAATGCATCAGGTAACCTACCTGGGACACATCCTATCGAAGGACGGGCTACAGCCTGATCCAGAAAACGTAAAAGCGACCATGGAATTGCAACATCCGACCAACGTTAAGCAAGTAAGATCGTTCAATGGGGCAATAAAATTTTACCGCCCATTCATTGCTAATTTATCTGGAATATTGTCACCCATCACTGAACTCACCAAGAAAGACAAAAAATTCATGTAATCTGCAGAATGTCAGGCCGCCTTTGAACAGATAAAAAGGATATTAAGTAACCCCCCTGTTCTAGCCTCACCTGACTATGGCAAAGACTTCTTCCTACTTACTGATGCTTCAGATGAAGCAGTGGGTGCGGTTTTACAGCAAGAAGTAGGAGATGGCATGAAGCCCATTGCATTCTTCAGCACGAAACTCCAAGGGGCACAAAGAAATTACAGCACTATAGAAAAAGAACTCCTAGCCATTGTCCTTGCCCTACGCAAATTCCGTCAAATGATCTTTGATCTTCCTATACATTTGATGTCAGACCACAAACCACTCTCATTCTTATCAAATCTGGGACACGTCAACCAAAGACTCTTGCGCTAGTCATTAGACGTACAGGAGTACAACTTAATTATAAGCCACATAGCTGGGGAGAACAATGTTGTGGCAGACTTTCTCTCAAGGCCACACAGCAGGGAGTTCATGGGGATCATTAAGATCCAGTCGGACAATCTTCAGGAAAACATACGAGACTCTCAACGCACCGATCCATATTTTTATAACAAAATCCTAAACCTGAAGAATAATAAGCTGGAGTGTCGCAAAGGACGGTTTGAATTACAGGATGGGATATTACTATGGTTTGATGAGCGAATTAAAAGGGATAACGATCCTTACAGGAACAAAGGAAAAATTTGCATTGGAGAAAACATGGTAATGAAAATTATTGAAATGGCTCATGACAGCAAACTTGCAGGTCATAAAGGAGTCAATAAGACTATTGCTGCCATCAGGCAACAATATTACTGACCATCCATGAACAAGGATACGTATGCTTACATACAAGCATGTAGCTTATGCTAGAAGTGTAAACTGCAGAAAGGACCAGCACCGTTTCAGACTGGTATTAAAGCCAAATATCCATTCAAAAAAATGTGTTGGGATATGATCGGCCCATTACCAGAAACAGAACAAGGAGACAAATACATTCTTGTCTGCATTGACGTTCTATCAAGATACTCTGAGGCCATCTCACTAAAAAATCAATCAGCTGAAACTATAGCTAAAGCATTCATTGAACATATAGTTTGTCGCTATGGACTTCCGTGCGAAGTCATATCCGACCGTGGAGCCAATTTTACCTCAGATCTTATGAGTAACTTATTTCGGGATCTCGGCATCACTCATACCTGCACCACGTCCTATCGTCCATGATCCAATGGCCTGGTGGAGAGAATGAATCAAAACATTCTCGAAACCCTACGGAAACTCTGTGATGGTAAGCCGTCCCAATGGAAACAGCTGCTAAATTCTGCCCTTTTTAGCATACGGACGACCTATAATGAAAACACGAGAGACACCCCTGCACATTTATTATATGGCTCTGATCCTCATACCCCGTGGAATGGTGGTGATCGAGTTGGGAACGAAATGACACCAACAAAATACAAATCAGACCTCATCGCTAGACTGCAAATCGCTCGCGAAATATCTATTGAAGAAAGCGTCAAAAGGCGTCTTAACAAATTAAATGAGAGAAACAAAGGAAGACACCTAAAGCAGTATAAACCCGGAGACAGAGTGCTTTTACTTCTTAAGGGCAGAGGAAAGAATAAGTTGGGGTACAGATATGGGGGTCCTTATGTTATATCTAAGCAGATCAGTAGGGTCAACTTTCAGATAAGAAACATTCGAACTAAAGAGCCACAGGTGGTATACATGGACCGACTTAAGCTTGCAAAGGGAAATTTTGATTTTAGGGAGAATAATTGCAGACGCCAAAAACGGACAGCCAAACCTCCAGTCATAAAGGATGACTCAGAAGAAGACGACTCAGAAGAAGATGATTGCTATGCTTTAGCACCACCTGACCCGATAGACACAACCTCCAGAGACACAAATTCCTGACGTCAACCAGAATCTGGAACATTACCAACACTATAACCTTAGACGACAACCAAGGATAGACTATAGGCGACTCAACGAAGGTCGTGTCCATTGATTCGAGATGTTCAGCAGAGACATCTCTAGCGAAATGCTTCCCTTGCCCCTCTGGGGGGAGGGGGGAGTTGTGACATTCGTCATTTTTGAAGAAATCGAAAACTTGTTTATTTTCCGATCCACCACGTGGCCAGGAGGCCACTGGGCTCGGCGTGTGGCTGACGTCATTGCCTCCATGAAAGTAAAGTGTTTCAAAACTCCGCCAACAGAGGGCGGCACCATCGGCATCAGCCTGAGCCAATAGGAAGCCAGAACGCTCAACAACTCGGTACTGGACCCAGGGATGATATGTAAGGGGGGGCTTTCGGATTCGCAGGGAGACGGGTTTCAAGTTCAATCCTGAGAAGAACACCGATCTTAGTTGCCGACCTGGATGACCCAAGCGACGATAGGTAACTCCACCCTGCGAGTCTGCAAATACCCCTATGTTTATATCAAAATTCCCAATGCTTAGTCCAAGCTTAGTGTTAAGGTGGGTTGCGCCGTACTGAGGTTGGCTCTCATGATCATCGATACTAATGACTTTAAGTTAACTGTGCTGACCTTGCTTCAAGGTCTATATTAATTTATATTCAAAACTGCATACCTCCAATTACAAGTTCATAGGAATTGTATATTCATACACTTATTTATTCCTCCCCTATTCTTATCATTATAAATCATCAACTCCTCATTTGTAAATAAATTGCCATTCTTTGATTAAGTCTGCCTAGTTTGAACCTTAATTAATATAATTAGTTTAAAGTCCAACAAAACTTCTTGTTGGAATATCACAGTGTAACGATTGTGGAGCGCGATCCAAAAGGAGCTTCTACTCGAATTCCCATCCGAAAGTAGAAGCCTGAAGAAGGAAGTACAGATTGAGAGCGAGGGTAAAAGAAAGAAAGAGCATGGAATTGTTAGAGGACTGGAAAATACTATGGGGAAAACATGAGGAAAAAGGACTGAATGCAAAAGAGCCAGTATGGCAAGGGAAACGACCCATGCCACAAATGTAAGGAATGGCGGCATTAGAGCAGGCAAAGCAGGAAAGCAACTGAGGAAAAGGAATAATGCACTAGCAGGACCGTACAGTTCGCATTAACGAAAGTGTACAGACACTTTCAGTCGTAACACCTGTGAAGGGATTAGAAACAACGCAGTTCTTCAAGGTCAGTGATGTTTCTGTAAAGGAATTTGACCAAGCGCTAAATAAGCTATGCCCTTCGCCTCTGCAACCCGTAAAATTTATGTATGTCAGAAAAGCAGGTTGGAAATCAATAGCCCCACATGTGTCTGCTCATCTTGATTGCATCTGCTTTTTTTCTTTATAAACACAGCAATCCTGACCTATGTGCAACTTTTAGATCAAAAATTTTCTAAAAATCTCGCATAAAAAATTAAAACAGGGCATTTGTCTGCAGTGTTGGTGGCCCTGGGATGTTTTTGCCTATTGGCATCATAGTATAGGATTCTGCATTGTAACCTCTTATCTTCTGCAACAGTTTCATCGAGTTACACATAACTACAGGCGTTGTGTCACCAAAAATGACTGTCTCCAGAAATTATTGTGCAAAACAAGAACATAGAAGTGCTTCGGTTTAAATTCATGCCCTCCTCTATTTTCGTGTAAAGAAAAAGCAAAACTAAATAAATGTGTCGTGACTAATATTAATTTAATTAATGCATTCTCTTCCTAGTTGGGAGGATCCCAAGGTGTTATGCTCTTCACTACTAAGGGTAGTGCCAATGAGTTAGAGTTTAAATCAAAGATATGCAACATGCGACAACATACGTGTTTAATTTTCGTAGAAGTGTAATCCTTTTGGCGACTGCTATACCCTTATTTACTTTTTAAAAATAAATTCCTATAAGCAATATAGACTGTTTTTCTATGTTTAAAATAGATGTTGCCCTCGCTTCGATCGTGTATTGACGGACAGAATAACGTTTTTATAAGGTTAATTCATCATATAAATGTTGTTCTATGCAAGATGTATTAAATACATTGGTTTGTTCTCGTAAATGAATTGTTATTGTTTACTCTACCACCTCCTCTGTCTCATATAATTCCACTGCATACATATAAATCTATTGTCACAAAAATGCGTGGCCACTAAATAAAAACTAAGGATGATATCACAAATTTTGGCTACATGAAATTGCAACACCCGCCTTATACCCCTGATCTGGCACCCATTGACTGTCATGTCTTTGGTAAACTGAAGAAACATCTTTACAGAACAAAGCTTCAAGATAATGACTCTCTCCAGTCCATAGTTTTACAATTTTGCCAGAGGACCTAGTTCCATGAAGGCATAAAGCACTTGAAAAGGGATGGAGATTACATGGAGAAGTAACAATAGATTCCTAACTAATGTCTCAACATATGTATAAATAGAAAAGGTGTAAAATAAACATTGAATTTAAAAAAGATTGGATCGATCCATGCATAAATACTTACTTTAAGAATATCTGAAGTTTCAGCTAATAGCACCAAGAAAACATTTTTTCTTAAAAATTCCATTGACTTTATAATTCCTACTTTATGAAATTCTAATATTTCTTCTTCAGATACTGGTAATTGTAAACCGTTCATATAGTTTTCATAATGTTGAAAAGATTGACATGCAACGCTTTCAATATGCGTCCTTGTGATATTGCCAATAACTTCTTCTACACATACTTTTCTCCCAGTATTAAGAACTTCAACATATTCTTTAGCCAGTTTTGCTAGAACTGAAAAAATGACAGTGAATAAAGGATTATATTAGTATATTCTAAGCATTTTATAGTTCATTGTACTTCAGCAAATATGTAATTTTCAAAACTGCATTTACTCTCATGTCAAAGAATCTAAGCACACAGCGTTTAGGTTGTGTAATTCAAGCTTGTGTAATTCAAGTTATTTTTAATTTCTAAGCTCACAGGAAATTAAATAATGAAACTATAGGGTGAGTCAAAAGTCACTGGACATAGCTGTATTTCGGAAATGTTGTGTGAAAGGAAAGATGTGACCATGCTAGCATGGCATAGGATAGGTGTTCTATCTTTTGGGACAGTTTTGTTGTTAGTCGCCATCTTGAAGTCCACCATTTTTGGTCAAGGTTCATTTTCTTAAATAGGAAAGGGGTCCTGTGACATATCAAATAACGCTGGCTCTTATCATAGGAGTTCATTCCTGCAATTGGAAGTTATTCTTGTGCTTCACAAGTTACTAACAAAAACTTTGACTAACTTGCTGGGTTGCAGAACTAAAGGATGTGTTCAATGTGTTGTCCCTGCTGCTGGACACATAGCTCAAGGCAGTTTATCCATTCATTATGTACACGCACAAGAATGTCGGGAATAATGCTGTTACAGGCCTGTAGGATGCGTTGCTGAAGGTGCTGTTTGCTTTGGATTTTAACAACATATGCAAGTTTTTTCAAATACCCCACACGTAAAAATTTAGTGCGGAGTGAAGTCTGGGAAACATGATGGCCACTCCACAGGACCTCGCCAGCCAATCCAATGACTAGGTAATATGGTGCTGCACCATCCTGTTGGAAAAAACTTGGGGAACTGCTATCTTTAATCAACAGTGATGGGAATATTGTGTTCTGGAACATTCATAAGTACTCATCAGCATTTAGGATCCGTGAATGAACATTGTTCCAATTAATTGGGTGCCTCATTTCCCACTCCACACTTTGACATCATTCACGACTTGCATGGATCTCATGGGCTTCGTATCGCTCCAATGTCTCATGTCTCACAGCACCTCACCGTAGACATAAAAATTTGTCTCATCACTGAACACAATGTTATGTGCGAATAAAATTTTGTAAACATCCAAAGAGGAGCTTTAGCTGTGAAGCAGAAATACATTTATACATTTATTAACGAGAAATTAGTCCCCCCTTCTGAGTAGAGTAAGGCAAACAGCAGACCCTGGGTCTTCTATTTTAACCCCTTTATCTGCACTTTTTACCTCCCCCTAAGTTTTCTAATTAAAAATTTGATTTTTTTCGAATGTAGTATGTAGAAAATGTAAAAAAAGCTCGTATCTTCTTTCCTTTCTCATTATTTTCAATCGAATGACATCACATGCCATATGTTGCCATAGGTCTAAAAACCAAGTGACTGCCACCCCGCAACTCCGAGCCCCACTGGAATAATTGGGCCTAAACTTCATAGTAATGTACAGATAGTTGCATTAAAATTTAGTCGCTGCAACAGGGGCAAATCAAGAAAAATTATTGATTATAATAGTCTGGAGACGCTTTATGACATTATATCGCGTTATATGCTTTCTAAAGTTCACATTCATGTATAAATAATAATAATAATAATTAAGAAATAACTGACGAAGAATTTTATTTAATCGAAAATTTAATTTATTTCATTTTTTGTATAATAAACGTTGACAGCTGATAACCAAACATTTTGTGTAATAATAACGCTAATTTTGCCCAATAAGCCTATTATTTTTTAATTATATTAGCTTATCTAAGTAATACCCAAATACGATTTGTTAGGTTCTAAATAAAATTAAAAGTTTCTTTCCGATTGTGTAAAGCTTGAATTACAATAGTAGACAGGCAGAGATATCCTGGCTAAAGTAATGAATAAAGCGCGCGGCAGGAAAGCCAACTTTTTTTTACTGGCTAAATTTTAATGCATCTATCTGTACATCTTGCCTAGAGAATCTGGATGCTGAATTTCACTCCTTTACATACCTAAATAGCACATAGATCTTTTGTCCTCTCTGACTCCCACCCCCGTAATTCCGACCCCAGTGCACCAATCATAACCAAACTAAATAGTGAAGGTGGACATGCCCATAGTAAGCTACATTCCGAATTTCAACCTTCTAACTCAAAAAATGTAGAAATTATGAAGGGGGCAGATGGACATTATAAAATGGCTCCATTCTTCCGCTACTTAATAATACAGATAATGAGCACTTAAGCAATCGTTCGTCGACTAAAGCGATTTCACCTGTGCGTGCCTAAAAGATGAACAGAAAGTAATAATATATTCATTCTTGACAAATCCATTGTTATATGACATGCCATTCTTGGCATGACTGTTTTAGCGCCTGAATTCGACTTGAAGAGTTCCAAAAGTTGATGTGGCCGAGCTCAGGCCTTGATGGTCATATTTCTACAAACAGAATTTGAAAATGTTAATCCGTTTTGAAGTTATCGTGCTAACGGAGCAGGCCGGACGTACGGACGGACCGCCGGATAACCGTATATACCAAGCCTATATTCTTATAAGTAGCTTTTTGCTAAAGATCCTAATAAAGGATCCAGAGCCCAGGTACAGATTTTTGTCACGTCTGTCCAGATGATCCTCGGATATTTTTGCTGCATCTGAACTTTGAATGTATGCCACATGTTGGTACGCAGAATCCGTGCTACAGATGATTGGCTGAGTCCACACTCAGTTTCAAGTCATCCTGTGATGTATTGTGGACTCTGCAAATGCTGCCAACACCATTGTTGAAGTTACCTCATCGGTTGATCTTTTTGGCCGGCCTGTGCGAGCTTTATGTTCAACAGTCCCAATATCTCTGAAATATGATATCAAATATGCGACCGTACTCGGCGCAATTGGTTCTCTGTCGGGGTGCCGGGCGTTGAAATCAGCAGCAATTGTACGGTAGGGGCGTTCTCCGGACAGCTAAATTTCTTCTCTGCCTTCATTAGTGCCATCTCCAATTAACTGCAACAGACAAAGGTGCAGTATCAATGGTTTTGTCAATACTTGTGACCATAACAGCTCATTGAAATCCGATTGCAGGAATGAACTCCTGGGAACAAATTGGTGTTATTTGATATGCCATCTGACCATCTTCCCATCCAAAAAAATGAACCTTGATTAAAAATGGTGGCTTTCAAAATGTAAGCCAAACGCCAAAACTATCCCAAAAGATAGAGCACCTATCCCATTCCCTATATGGTCGCATGGTCACATCGTTCATTTTACAGACTGTTTCCAAAATACAGCTATGTTCAGTGACTTTTGACTCATCCTGTATTTTATGCAATTACACTGGGCAACAAAATTTCAAAAAGTTCACGCTTCTGAGATGAAACTAGTCATTTCTTAATGAAATCAATGTGCTGAACACGAATATGACGAAGAAAAAGCTGAATTGGCTACAGTTTCTTAGTAATGTGTACGCAATGTTGAAAATATCTTGATGGTCACATTCGCCGTGCTCATCACTGATCTGCCCGCAATGTAAAGAAGCTTGATGTGTAAAGGAGGAATGATGATTTTGTGTGGCTCTGCCAGCGGTGGGTGCTGTACATTCGTTTCTACAGGCTTAAAAGATGCTTTGGGAGGCCAGTCTTTTTTGATGAAGTGCAAATCGATTTCTCTGCTGTACTATAGACAAAGAAACTAGCAATATGTTGAATATCCCTTCTGCAAACCAATCAACAGAGACACTACCTTCAGGTCAGCAAATATCTTCCAGCCAAACTTGCTGTTATTAATCTTCTCCAATAGACCTATACAACAGATAATGAATCAATATCTCTGCAACGAGAGCCAATCAACTTTTATTAACGTGGTATTCGTGTTCAGCATGTTAAATTCATTCAGGATTGGGTACTTTAACCTAAGAAGCAATTTCATTGTTGCCCAGTGTAATTAACGATTTAGTTAAACTTTGAGAGATTCAATATTTAATATTCATATTCTATAATAAACAGTTATTTTGTAGAGAAGAATAAAAGAACCAGATAATGCAGTATGGTAGGAATTTATTAAGAGCCGACGCGTTTCGGTACAAACACCATCATCATAAGACCCATTACTCGATGTTATCATTGATATGTCAATTAAAGAACCAGCACTGCGCGTTTCTTTATTTTTATTTTCACTCTTTGTGAATCAGAAAAAATTTCTATTCACCTTAGTTAAATTGCTTCTCCCCATTGTTACTAACTTTCTGATTGGTGGATAGGCACCTCTGTCCACTAAATAGTCTGATAGTCAGGGGTTCTCAACTTTATAGCTATTTATGCGCGTGATGATGATGTTTGTACCAAAATGCGTCAGCTGTTAATAAATTCCTACGATATTGCATTATTTGGTTCTTTTATTCTTCTCTACAAAATAATTATTTTTTATATGAGGCGTGTCCGGAAAATAAATACCGTTTTAGAAAACGACACATAAAAACATTTGTTTCAAAACAATATTTTTACATGAAAGAGCATTTCTTAAACTATTTTTCTACATAGTTGCAACCGTTGTTCAGACATTTGTCATACCGGCAAGCCAACTTTCTATGACCTCTTCATAAAAAGAAGCCGCCAGTGAAGACAGCCACTGCGGAACATCGTTTTTTTATCAAGCTTCAATTTCAAGAACAAGTGGTAGTCAGAAGGTGCGAGATCGGGGCTGCACGGCAGGTAATCGAACTGCTCCTAACCGAATTCTTGAATAAGCTTTTGAGCAGCGGTTTGTGATTTTGTGGGAACTGCTGGTTTGTGCACTGGGTTGGAATCCAACTGCTCCCAACCGAATTTGTGATTTTGGAGGAAGGTGCTTTGACAGCGATGACGACGCAAAAAACGGTGTTCAGTAGTGGCTGTCATCACTAGCAGAATTTTTCTATGAAGAAGGCAAGAAGGTGTTTTGAAAAAAATGTTTTTATGTGTTTTATATATCGTTAATAATTACAAACATTCAGTGTAAGAAATCGCCTTGTGTGATTGCAGTGACAATAACAACCCACCATCGTTACGCGAGAAGATGTTGTGACAAAGTGGAATATAAATAGCACTCGTCATATGACTCCACAAAAAAACCGGTTGCAAGAACAGATGATCTGGAAGCCAATTGCGAAATGCCAGGCTCTTGGCAGTACCATGGCCATCCACATGGATATTCAGATTGCATTGTGATTATGGTGTGTGCCACCATCTTCTTGGGACAGATGGTCCTTAGAATTTTCATCTATTTAGTTAGTAACTGCTACAACATTTTACAAGTGTGGGCAGTTGCTGTTTTCCAATAACAGCGCCGCGGAGCTGGCCTAAAAAAACGCACGCAAATGGACACCAAGCACAAACATAAACTTTCAAAATTTTCCTATTCATTGATATATTAAATGTTGTTGTATAATCAATACGTAATTACGTTGTACTCACAGTATTACGTTCCATTATAAGACATTCAATAAAAAATATTTTTTTAAAAATTATGACTTAAAATCCTTGAAAATTTTTTCTATTAAAAGCCGTGTTTGATATTACAAATTAAATTTCTTTTAATTTATCATGTAAATTTATGAATGCTTAAATTCCTTGAAGTTAATATTCCCTGTAATGAAATCAAGCGTTTATCTTAAAATAAAAATAAATATTATTATTATTTTGTAGCTATTTTCTTTTTCATGTTCAATAAAATAGGCATTTTTTCTGCATAATAAAATTGTCAAGATTGTCAATATTGTCAAAGATTCAGTCGAGGGTCTTTTGTATTATTTATATGAAAGAAGTGGGTATATGCTTTACAAGACATAATAGAGAAACGCGAGATTTCATCTATTTCGCCATTCATTTCCAGACACAATGAAGCCATATTTAACGTTAACTTTTACTTAACCACGAATTATACATATACATTACTTACGTTTTCCAGAAACAATTTTATCTGTGGAGATAGTCTTCACCGAAACTCTCTCATTAATGTATTTTTTCATTTCCATTATTTCATTTAAAAATTCTTTACTTAATTCTTCGTCTGATAAAGTCTCTAAATTGGTAATATCTCTTGTACGCTTAACTGGAAAAGGTAAAGCAAAACAACGATGTTCTTTGAATGCTGTTAAGATGATCTTTCTTGGCAAATTGTAATCGGAAAAGGATTCCTCTTCATTCTTCAGTTCTAAAATATCATCAAAATAATCATCTGGAGAGATTTCTCTCCCGTCTATGTAAAACTGGAAACTAGCATCCCTTAGTGACAGAATGAAAACGGGTAGATGCCACATATATTCACAAAAAGTGTAATTGTGATCGTTCCTTGTGTTTATAGTTATTTTATTTATAATGCTAGTCAAGATAGTGCTGGTCAAAGTGAAGGAAAAATCACTTTTATTATAAGAGATTTTATGAATATTTAAAAGAAACATCAAACTATCTTATTAATGCTACTTATTTTTATTTCGAGAAAAAGGATACGATAATTGCTCAATCAGTGTTCGATCAATATTTCCTTTAAGGTTGTAAATAAATCCACTTGACAACAGTACCGTTAAAGCTACAAGCCTTAAATTCGTTTCCTTATCATACTGTAATAATTTTCCAATTCCAAGCATTACATAATCGTCATAAACTTCCTCAAGATTATAAGGAAGGATCTCAAATACTTACTTCCTGAGGGTTATTCATTCCTTCTGAATCCAGTAGAATCATCACTGTATTGGGTTTTCTTGGATGCTTTAAACACCATATCCAAATTCCTTTTGTGCAAGTATCCAGGCTATTGCTTGATATAAATCCTAAACAAAATATTGGAATATGTTAAGTTATTATCATATAGAATTAATTTTAACTTTATGACCTTATTTTAATAATCAGAGCCCATAGAGAAGAAACAAGATAGAGAGCGCATTTGCCCGTGCAGTGAGCGATTTTGGGTGCCAATATCAAGGCGAAATAGCCAATTGAGATTTGGAGACTGATCTCTTGTTTTGGGTACAGATGAGGGCGAAGAAGCGCTGTTTACAATGCAGAGATGGCGTCGTTTAGCATTTTCAAGACTATAATTCTCCATAAGAGGAACTTTTTTCCTGGGGAGTGACAGAAAGAGATAGTGAAGGATTTCGGGTGCTAACATAACCGGAGCTTCGAGGCACGTGATTTGGGGACTTTTGTAACTTGCATAGAATTCTTTGCTCGCTCTATCTTATTTCTCCTCTATGTCAGGGTCTATAGTTGAATTTGCAAATAACGAAATTAAACTTTAATATCTATTTTATGTATGTTGGGTTCTTTGTAACATGCTGTAAACATACATGATTATGTTACTGCGTTCAAATGTTATTTATTGTAATAAAATTTTTATGGACAATCTGTTTAATGCTGGATAGGCGCTCCCAAATTTCATCAACGTTTTTCAGAAAAACCCTGTATTAAATGAATACAAAACTTGTATTTGATTATGGGTATTCAGATTCTTCATAATTGTTGTTATAACATTCTTCAGAAGAGCTATAACATTCTATGCAACTGCGCCTACCCTATTTGAGTACAATTGTACAGAATATATTCCCTGTCTTAAAGGGCAACTGTCACCAAAATCGAAGTATCAAAAAGTTGTAATTGTACATTGGCAAATTGTTAAGTAGATTCCATATATTCAAAATCTGTATTTGGTTTCATAATTTTTTTTTATTAAAATTTATAACTTTTCTACAACCGAAATCGTTGGTACCAGGTGACAAAAATTTCTGAGACACTGCCTGTGCTGTGACATCTTATTTGCCAAACATGCTGATAGGCTCATAGGCTTTCACCTTAACTTTCAAAATCCTTTCATCTAGCGATTACGTTGAAGCTCAGTTAAAAAACTAACTAGTTACAATGGTTTATTGTTGTGCGTACGGTTTACAAAGTTCTTCACTCGGCGGAGATAAGTTTTTTTAATTTCCAAAAGATGCTGTTTTAAAAAGGCAGCAGTTGATGAACTTCATTCGGAAAAATTTCAGCCCTTCGGTTAACAGTAAGCTCTGTCATAAGCATTTCGCAGATGGCTGCTTTAACATAAAGTCATTAATAGCAGAATCGATTGGTTTTACACCAGGTAAAGTACTGTTGAACATGAATGCAGACCGGACTTTGTTTTCTCATAAAACTTCTGAAACGGGAAGAACGTAGTTAAGTACAAAATAGAACGTTATTTTTTTTAAATATTTACAATAAATCAGGATTTTGTACTTCTGCATCAGCAGAATCAATATCAGAACCTGTTTCATGATCACTACTATCGTTATTGATGGGCGATCCTTCGCTATCGTAAAAGCATCTTTCTTTCTCATTGCCTCTTTCTGGCAATTTGCTTCTGGTCTTGTTGAAAGAGGATCATATTCGTATGGATTTAGATTAAATGTTACAAAGTTATTAATTACGTCTGAAACTTCATCCATTTTATTAATGATGAAAAATAGTAAAGAAAATTCCATAGCCTGAATTTGAATCGGGGACCTTTTTCTGAGAACGCCAACGTGCTAACCAATTGCGCCACTGGGGACATAAAAGCCTTAATCATCGCGTTTTCATGGTTGCACGGTATTTTAGCTTTTATTTATTAAAAAAATAAACCAATCCAAGCTAAAAGAACCAGTTATCATTAAACTTCTTATCCGGAATTATTACTATACTTAAAATAGAACATTTTTAGTGGCAGTGATATTTTTGATGTTAGTCGCTCTTTTAGAACGAACTCCCACTATTGCTGCACATCGCAACAGAACCAATGACCATATACTCTTTTTCCAGTGGCGATAATTATTATTTACTCATTGCAGGGACAAATTTAAGTGATTATTTACTCATTGCAGGGACAAATTCTTACTCTGAAAAATGTGGTATCCTTACGGATCGTCAGCTAATAAAGCCTAAACGGAACGATGTCTGTATTTGGATCATGTTCGCAAATGGTTTTCTGTATCTTCTATGGACTGATCGGTTATTTCACAAGCTAGCATCAGCTGGTTGGGATTTCATTCCTTGGCATTGGCAATATGTTATTGGCAGGTATATAAATACTGCTTCTGGTTCGTTTGGCACCGATTACCATGCAGTTGTTCCCTTCGTGAATGCATCCAAGATTCTAGAAACTGACTAATTAAATCCCTTGTAAATTGTAATCACATGATTACCGGTTGCCTGTTTCCTAATCAGAGTTGTTCATTATAATATGAGAGACACAATAAAATAGCCTCTCAGTGTATGTATGTTATCAGTAATTTTTTGGCTGCTGTATGTATTTAGTTGTATGATATTTTTTTTTTCACTTTTGCTCTATATGTTATAAGAATATATTATACAAAATCACCATATAAGTATATTTATGTTAAACCCCTTAAGAAAACATAAAAATATGCAAACCTTTCTTTTGTCCAGCAATTTTGTTCAAAAGATATGATTTTCCTTCTCTGAAAGCTCCAATGACTCCAACAACTACAACAGGCAAATCGATCAATTCTAATAGTTTAGATGTTTCCTCATTGATTTCCATTTTTCCTTTCGTTATATTAATAAATGGCCGCGGAGCGTCCCAAGGCTTGAATTCTTTGATCTCCATCTTACAGAAGAAGTTGGAAGAAAAAATTGCAATATGAACAACTAAAACAACAATAACTTCTAAAATACAAATCTGACAGAGTACTTTCAATGGAAGAATTATTGTACTTTTATGTGAGGGGTTTTTAGGTGTATTCCATTTCCAAAAAAAACCGACGCCATTTTCAAATATTGAATTCAACCTAAAACAGAGAAATAAAAGACGAAACCACAATTCACCAACAAGAGTTTAATACCTCGTATGTAGATTTCGCTGACAACATCAGCTTCTTCAGCGAGAAAACTTGAACAATCAAGGATCGAAAGTCGGTCAACGCTGGTATTAAACTACATATAAGGTATTAAATTCTTGTTGGTTAATTGTGTTTTCGTCTTTTATTTTTCTGTTTTAGGTAACCATTGTCTAGAGTTTCTGGCTTGTTTAGTGTATACATTGAAGTCAACTTTGAAATTTGCAATGGAAACCCCTATTTTTAATGGTATTTTCAGATTGTACACAACATTTGAGAAATATTTTATTTGTGGTCTTTTTCAATTGATTCAACCGTTTAGGAGACAGAGGTACTGAAAGTGTGGAACTTTTAAAGTTTTGAACCCAATTTTATCGATAACACAAGGATATAGAGGATGCGTTTTAGAGACATTCCGACAGTATTCTACTTTTTGATGGTTTTATGAATCCGAAATCAAAATTTCAAAAATCCGACATTTGTCGGGATTATTTTCAGGGGTATTTTTCTACTAAGAGTAGAATGTCAGATGAAATTCTCATGAAAGCACTTCCATGCACATTAGCATACAAACACTGTCGTTCGTCACTTATTAGAACTGAAAACCCATCTAGGCAATGCCACCACTGATCACGTGATAAATATGCAGAGACAATAGCCGATCACGTAATAGCACCGTGCTGGAAAATGCTGCCAACAATGTAAACTATGGCATCCAATACTTAGTGGAAACTCTGTAATTTGAACTAAGGTTATGGCTGTAGTAAGAAAACCATAGCTAAACTAAAAATTTTAATGTCATTTACGGATTCTAATTAGTGAAAAAAAATTTCCATAACATTTTGTGTGTTGAGCAGCATAATTAAAGAAGAACTCAAGAATGGCTTATAAAGATTTTTATCCTATACCACATTTCATATGTTTTCTGTTCTACTTTTCATTAGTAAGTGCTATTAAAGCTGATAAGCTAAGGAAAACCACCCAAAAAAGCATGGCGATGTACGCTAGGTAAAAATGCAGGACAAAAATGGACCACTTTGATTCGAGAGCAAACGAAAGTGCTCGAAGTCATAAATTGGACA
>JAHWFO010069864.1:583152-611191 GCA_023313115.1 Rhysida immarginata | reverse complement strand
CTTTGATTCGAGAGCAAACGAAAGTGCTCGAAGTCATAAATTGGACAGGACAACTCTAATAGCAATGGGCTGGACGTTATCAGAAAAAAAGACAACAGATGGACTAGACCCATTCTCGACTGCTACCCACGAAATATTAGAAGACTACGTCGACGCTCCCATACTAAATGGAGCGACAGTATCAGAAATCTGGTTGGTGCAGGGTCGTACCCAGAATTTTTTTTCGGGGGAGGGGGGCTCACCCAATCCTGCTTGTGGGGGGTCCCTCATGTAACAGATTTAGTAGACATGGTGGCCAATTTCGGGAGGGGGGGCTGCAGCACTGGTATGGCTCTGGGTTGGTGCCAATTGGAAAAGCAAAAGCCCAGGACAGAGCACATTGGAAGCGTTACAGGATATTTCCTATTGATAGATTCATCTCTCTTTTTTTCACTCGAAACTAATCTCACAAAAAATTATATTCATTCTTAAACAATATTTTAATAGGCCAGGTGTTTTTCTTTTCATTATTTATTAAATTACTTCGTGACCACTTCTCGTGGCTAACGTTTTAATAAATTCCCAGAATCACGTTTTATCGTATTGGCCTAAAACGTTTTTACATACAATCTAAATAAGCAAAAACGAGGATATCTACAGGTTGCGGCAGAAATAACACCCAGTTTGTAAATGCAAATAACAAAGCAATAATAGAAGTAATTCAAAATTTTATTTCACAGTTTGGAAGAAGAGTGTTTACCATTTACGTCACATACATTATCATTTAGTTTTGAAAACAATATCGCCCAAATGTCGATCTTCATTTTGTTCGGATTTCTGTAGCCTCTACCTGAAGTTCTGCATTACCCGATCATTTCCGCAATTTTTTGGCAGAAGGCAGCTTTCATTTCTTCTAGTGTTCCCAAGTTTCGTTTGTACATTTGAGCCTTCAGGTAGCTTTGGTGAAGGAAATCACAAGATCCGGGATCGGCGGAGCGTGCCGGCTTTGAATGTCACCTCGCAAGGAAACAAACGCTATTGGTCGAGATTGTTTTCAAACCTAAATGATAGTGTATGTGACGTAAACGGTAAACATTCTTCTTTCAAACTTTGAAATAAAATTTTGAATAACTTCTGTCATTGCTTTGTTATTTACGTTTGAAATTAGGGAATTATATCTGCCGTACCTTGTATATGTTTGAACTTTCAGTTTTCTTTTTCTTCATCTGATTAAGCCTTAAATTGGCTCTGTCCCGTAGAAGCAACTTTAGTGTGGCTTTCTTGATTACAAAAGTTTAATTTATTAACTAAAAGTTCTAAAATTTTTTAAATTTGTTTTTGCTATTTTTTTTATGACATCTCTTATCCTATATGCAGCAATCAATTTCATTTACGGCTATGTTTTTATTTGTATTTTCCAAAGGTTTATTGTAACGGTTAAGTTCTTTCTATATTTCTTGTAAAAAAAAAGCATAACTCGTTACTCTCAAAAGATCCCTCGCGCCTGCAAAGAACTTTAAAATTGTTCAGAGTAGTAATTTAATAAAATATGTTATTGGATTTAAAGAAAAGGCAAAAAACAAAAATTTTTATTTTTTTTTAAAGAAAATAATCTTGACGGTGCGCTATTAAAAATAAGTAAACGTATGGTTGGCTTGATTGTTACTATTTCATTTCCGTGTGACTAATATTCGTGGAAATTGTGCTGTAGTTTTCCGTGCCACAGTTTCCCAACACACAACACTTTCACGACCGTTATCTCCTAAACGGTTAAGTTAATTGAAAATACACCAAGAATAAAACAATCTAAACATACCATTAAAAATGGGAGTTTCCATTGTACTTTTCAAAATTGATTTCCATCCTCGAAAATGGCGTCGGTTTCTTTTTGGAAATGGAATACACATGAAAAACCCCTCACATAAAAGTACAATAACGTAATTCTTCCATTGAAACTATTCTGTCCGATTTGTATTTTTGAAGTTAGCTATTGGTTCACTTTGTCTATTAACATGGTTGAATAAAAAAAGGTTAGCAAGATTGGGCCAGGAGGAAATAAGCAATTTTAATCTGTGACATCAAAGGTTCCAGATGGTATTCGGAGGCGAGATGAGGTTCGCAACAAAGTCTAAGTTTCAATTTTATATTTTTTTTTGCGAACGACGGATACTCGGCAGTGCAATGGAATGTCTGTTCTCGATGAACCTAGCTTCGCCTCTGAGTAGTATGTGAACCTTTGGTGTCACCAGTTAAGATCGCTTGTTTCCTCCTGGCCCGATCTGAGTAACATTTTTATTCAACTACGTCTTATTAATAATACCAATCTAATGAATAATAATAGTAAATGGTTTAATTGCCTAAGCATTCATTTCAATTTAATATCAATTTAACAAGCAGTATTTTTAAAACTTAAAACAATAAAAAAATATTGTGGGATAGAGGTTTTCACTTTAAAGTTAGCAACATTTTGAAACGGTAATTCTACAGAGCTAAACAATAATACGCTTTCTTCAAACAAAGAATTGAATTTATTTATCAATGTTTCCTTTCAAGCCTTTTGAAGTTCAGCTAATGTTAACAATATCAATTGATGATTTCATTTTAGAGAAGTTACAAATATGAAAGATCTTGGTGTCATTTTTTTACTGTAGAATGACTTTGATCTCTCATGTAGACTATATCTTCAAAAAATCCTATAAAAATTTAGTTTTTCTAAATAGGCATATACGACCTTTTCAGGATATTACAACAATTAAAATTCTCTATTGTGGATTAGTTCGTCCAATTCTGGAATATGCCTCTATCTCCCCATTATGTTAAATGATCCAAATAGTTTAAAACCTAATACAATAAAACGATGCGGTTTGCACAGCAATGCTCAGATACAGCGGGGGGTTTTGTTTATAATGAAAAATATTTATTTTATATTAGTTACATTTATTAGTGTTTCATGTAGTGTTTTCATGCGTGAAATAAGCAGATAAGTTAACTGCGCATTATCTTGGCTCTAAGGATGTTATTTTGATGTTGCTTTAAGAAACGCTTTAACACAAGAACTGTGTTATAATTTTATAAGTCCATTAATTCAACTCCAGTGCCACCTTTTGGTCAAAAATCTAACTAACATAAAATAAATATTTTTCATTATAAACAATAATCCCCCGTGTTTCTGAGCATTTCTGTGCAAACTGCATCGTTTTATTGTAAATAGTTTAAAAATTATAAGGTTTTAAAAAGACTACTGACTTTTGGATCACTCTGTATATTGATGCAGTTGAAAGAGTTCAGAGAAAATTACTTCGCATGATTAATAGAAAATTGGGTAATCTTTTCCCCGATACAGATTATGTCCATCTTCATAAACTTTTAAACATTGGAACTCTGGCCGATAGAAGAATACGTTCTGACCTACTCTTTCTTTTTGGCTTACTGAATTCCACTGTCGACTGTCCTAATTTACTAGAACTGATTCCTATCCGTATACCTAACTACATTACTAGGAATACAGTGCCATTTCTGGTTGAGAAATAAGTGTCCACCAATAATTATATCAATATCTATAATTTACCAATTAGGCGCCTCCTCAGGAGTGCTAATTCCTATTTGGTTAATTTTGACATTTTTCATGACAACAGACAAACAAATTAATCTCTTCACTTCTCCTACTGATATTTAATTATTAGGTTATATATAATATATTAATTATATTAAATTATTAATTGTTTTTAATTTATTTCGTTAGTGATTTCATTGCTTTATTTATATCATTATCTTTTCATCTTTCTTTCTTCGATTTTGTTTTGTAATTTATGATTATACACAGTGTATCTGAAACCCTGTCACAAGCTTGGAGGGGAGGTAATATGGGTAATTCTAAGCAAAAAAGTTCATATGAACATAGGTCCGAATTTGAACGATAACTGAGATATGAACAGAAATAAAAATGCCACCACCAAGGTCAACAAGTTAATAACTCAGGTTCTGTAAAGCCTAGATTAATGAAATTTGGAGGAATAATAGGGTACATAAGACTGTGTGTACTGTTCAAATTTAGTCGAATTCCAGCGAGAAGTTTCCGAGTTACGCAGTCAAAATTGTAACAAGTGCTGGTTTGTACTCACAAGTGAACACGTGTTATAATGTTGAATGAATAACTCGGAAACTTGTTGGAATTCGATCAAATTTTAACGGTATGCACAGTTTTATGCACCCTGTTATTCCGCCCAATTTTATTATTCTAGGCTTTGCAGAACCTGAGTTATTAACTTGTTGATCTTGGTGGCAGCATTTTTACTTCTGTTCATATCTCAGTTATCGTTCAAATTCGGACCCATGTTCATATGAACTTTTTTGCTTAGAATCACCCATACTACCTCCCCTCCAAGCTTGTGACAGGGTTTCAGATACACTCGATATTTAATATTTCTTTTCTAAACGGGTATTTCCGTCAATAAATAAATAAATAAATAAATAAATATCTCTCTGTCAAAGTGCTTAAATTTATATCATTTTATTAATGAAAAGTGTTAAGTTTACACCGAAGATTAGCCTACACCATTAAAACCAATTATGAAATTCGTACGCTTTTTCGTAGAAATAATTTTTAGACATTAAAAATGTTACTAGTATCTTCAATTCCTTTGTCTATAAAATACTCAACTTTTGTTTAATTTGATTCAAAATCAAGCCTACGAATAAAAAACAACATCACAAGCGCTAATTTCTTTTCTTAATGATAAAACTATAATGGGATAATCGTAACAGCGTAATGGTAGCATAATCGCAAAGGGATGAACACTTACGTTTAAAATTTTCTTGCTTCTTTAAAATGTCTTTTTACGTATTTTCTTTTGTCAAGTCAACGTTTGCATCTGTTTTGAAGTTAGTTAAAACACGCAATAAAATGCTCAGTCACTGATTAGATAGTGGAGAAGTTCAATTTTCTTTAATCTGATAAAGGAAGAAATAGGCTACTAACAAGTGACGCAGTTTTCAGGTTTTTTTTTTATTATAAAAATCTGTTTAAAGTACAGGGTGGTTATAAGAGCATCTCTGCGTAAATTATTGTTCAAATTGCAACCAAATTTGTTGTGCATACATTCCTGGCAATGAGTTTCGATTTCTTAAATAAAATAATCTACCGGTAGTTCAAAACTTCCCGCTGGGGTGATTGCTGCTAATGTTGCTTTAATTTACATAAATTTACAATGACATAACTGTGTAAATTAATTTTGGGCGCTACTTCCAGGATCATAATAAGACAAAAATGTCTTTGGAAGTTTTTTTAAATGGACGGTACACATTTCAAGAAAAATTATTTTAAATTCGGTGGTTGCGGAGAAGCTTGATTAAACCATCCTCCGTTTTTATTAAGGATTATTAGGATATTCTTAGGACTCGATCTCCTTGTGAAATACAGGATGTTCCAAAATGTTTTAATCATTATACAGGGTGTCCAAAGAGTCTGATCACATGGCAGATATCTTAAAGCTGTCAGGTAGGCGAGATCTGATGAGTGCAGTTTATGGATAATAGGGAGTGGGGAATTCATTGCCGCACTCAAATTTGACCTTGACCCCCAAATGTATGGTCATCAATTTCCTAACTCGAAAACTATTAAATATAGAGAAAAATTTCCGATTACTACCCTGTAGAGCAACACCACATTAGTCTAAAAACAATTTTTAATCACACCCTTCCCCTTGAAAGATTTTGAAAAAATGGGCGAGAAAGAGTCACTCAAGAGTGTGCTTCCCCTTCCTCTTCCCAACGGTGTGCTTCAATGCAATTCAAATGTGTTAGAAACCTCAGCCAACCTGGCCAGCTTAACCTTTCTGGCCCATTTTCTCAAAATCTTTCAAACATGAAAAGTTGCCTCATCTGAAAACACAACAGACTTCAAAAAATCTTCACCATGGACAATTCGTCGTAACATTTCTTGAGCATGTGCTCGGCGTTGTGGTTTATCACTTGCACAAATTCAACTTTATAGGCAAAAAGTTAAGAAGTTTGTGTAAAACATGGAGAACAGTTTTTCCAGGAATCTGGAGCTGTCTGGGTGATGATCTGATCGACTTATGAGGGCCTCGTTGCTAGTGTTTGGTCGACCTGTTAATTTCCTTGGTTGAACACTTTCAGTGGTCATGAACTGTTCATGCCATTTCGCAATTTGGTCTCGAGTTGGTGGGGTCTTTCAATACTGTATCCTAAAATTCCTTTGAGTTTGTCTTCCAGATTTCAATCTTAATAAACCATGCCACAGAGTGTGCTTTCTCTACACTAACCACCATTTTCTGGAAACTGTCATAGGAAGGGAGGTGTGGCGACACCTAGCGTTATAATGATACATCGAAAAAATGTTTTGAATTGAAAAACAATTCGTTGAAAACCACTTGTTTCCATCTGTAATGTTTTTATTAATATAATGATTAAAAGTTGTCTAAAACATTTTGTAACACCCTGTACGAAATACACCTCAAGGTACTTCCACAGGCATTGCTCCACATCCTCTTGCTAAGCATTGCTCCACAGGTTGATTACATCTCAATGGTCTCGTAGCAGGTTTGTTGTGAGTTTGCTGATATCTGTCATTCAGCTGCTCGCTCGTTAGCCTGTATATTCTTACTTATTTTTTGCATAACCAATAAACGCTTCTTGTTCACAATCGCCACGACACCAATATTATTTCAATAAATTTCCAGTCTTATTTATATAATTTTTGAAATTCACATGATTTTTTTAATTGCCAAAATTCTACTAAATAATCGAACTTATAAGAAGGAAAAAGTACGCTAAGTAAGTCCCAGAGAAAAACACTGGGCATTTATCAATCTTAGCGGTCTTAAGATTGGAGATAGCTTAGCTGAACCATTATCCGTGGTAGCCCAGTTGGTAAGGCGAAGAGCTAGAGACTCGTGTTCCTTGCTACAGTATGTCTAAAATAGGAAGGCGGTTGGAGGGGAGGACAGGGGGTAGAGTTCATTTCATTTTTTGGTTGAAAGGGTCAATATAAGGGTTGATAAAAAGTTACTACCACTTCCCCCTCCAGCTACTTAAGTTTCCCTTCTCATCCACCAAACTGATAAGAGAATTCCGAGATGACCCATACAGCGAAAAACGTTGCGACAAAAAGGAGGGCGGAAATGTAATTTTATAACGCTAGGTGGCAGACATCACCCTGGTAGATTAGAGATGATACATACAGGATCTCTATGGTAGATTTTATGTTTTACTCTAAACCTCTGAGTAGGAAAACGTTGAAACTGAGCTAGAGATTATTAAAATAAATTCTTTACATTTGCATTCTTTCATATTGTCATTCTTTTCAGAGCATATGCATTATTGTTTTGGCTACATTTAATAATTTATCAATTCTTTTTAAGTAATCTAATTTCAAAAATCCACTTAGATTAAATTGTTCCATGTTGCACTATGAATTAATAATATCAGAGTTCAATTTTCAACAAAGTTAATTTTATTACTAATACGTGTTTCGGTTTTAAACCATCTTCAGTTATTTTTGAAGAAGATAGTTTAAAACAGAAACACCTATTATAATCTGTCCAACGAAAGTTCGAGAACCTATAGTAATAAAATTGATTTTGTTGCAAATTTGAACTCTATCACTTACGGCCGTATTCACTACCTAGGATTAAAGTGCGAGTTGGGCAACCTAGAGTTAAACCTTATCACGTGAATCTCGTTATCCAATAGAGAAACGTTAAAATACCATCTCTCGCTTTAACTCTAACCTTAACTCTAACTCTCAGATTAACCCGAGGTGGTGAATACGGCCGTTAGTCTAATTTGTCATTGTCTTTGTCAATTCAAGACAATCTATTGTTACATTTCGAAATGATGATTCTCTATATTGGGTACATTTTTTATATTTTTCGGCTTCACAGGCGTCAAAGAATAAGATGGTATAGTTTTTTGTTCAGTTTGCCCTTCCTAACGTTAAAAAATTAATAACTCTGGTTCTGCAATGTCTAGAATAATGAATTTTGGAGGAATAACAGGGTATACAAAACTCTGTATACCGTTAAAATTTGATCATATTCCAACGAGTAGTCTCAGAGTTACGCTTTCAAAATCGTAACAATGCTGACATGCGAATACTAACAACGCCTCCTAAAGATAAGGCCTGAGCGCGAAAACGTCAGACATTGTTACATCATCATCCGAAGATACGTTTAATCGCATTTCAGGGCTTATTACTGGTATTAATGCGATTAAACGTATCTTCGGATGATGATGTAACAATGTCTGACGTTTTCGCGCTCAGGCCTTATCTTTAGGAGGCGTTGGTATTAACCAGCAAACTCAATGTAGATACAAATTTATTGGAATTTTAGGGAATTCTTTTCGGTTTTTAAAAATGAATGTTTACTGTATTATTTCTAAGCCTTTTTCATGTGTTCATACCAACATTCATACCAACATTCACAATTTCATCAAACAAATAACCCGAGAACGCCGGGCATAACTGTATAACAGTATCAAATTGCCTGAGTAATGCCTGCCACCTAGTGACAAACTCCATGAAACAGAACCGCCATATTTGTCGCAGCGTTTTCGATAGAAACTCCACCTTATGGGTCAGCCCACAGATATAGAGGAACGGATCGGCAATGCCCGTACCTTTCTCATTGGCGCTAGTGAAGCCGGATTTCACCATGCCGCCATCTTACCGTACTACACGTGTAAGCAGCAAGTACTCGATTCATATGCTTTTTCTTAGAATATTTAATGTTATAAAGTTAATTAAGTAAGTTAGAATAAAATACAAGGTACAATGGTGAATACGTGTGTGGTGTTTGGTTGTAATTTTTCGTATTCTGTAGTGACCTAAGATGGCGGCGAGGCTTCAACGAACACAATGGCATTGCCGATCTATTCCTCTATATCTGTGGATCAGCCTGTAAAATCTCGGAAGCCTTGACTATATCTAAGCTTTGAAGTTAGAAGATTAAAAAAACCTACAAAAATTTAGCACATGCAGTAAAATATATTCAAAAAAAGTAAATAAATTACAAAAAAATATATACAAAAACAAAATAATTTACAGATAAAATCTACAAAAAATACAAATGAAATTTTCAAAAAAAAATATTCAAAAAATGTAAATAAATAACAAAAAAATTTTTTCCATGAATTATAAACGACAAATTAATCACTTGCAATATTAAATTATTTTTACTGTTTTTGTTTAAATTAATAACAAAAAGGAAAATGTATTAAGCAAAATTTGTTTATAAAATACTATTTTTTTATAGTTATATCTTCCTCTCAGTGTTTTTAAATGATTTCCCGAGTTTTTTCAGGGTAATGAGAAGGGAGAAGCTTTTAATCCTTTTATCAGTTTCAGGAAAAAGAGAGGGAAGGTTGGAAGGGAAAGTGGTTATATAAACTCTTTCGACCTAAAAATGAAATGAACTCTACCCGCTGTCCTCCACTCCAACCGCCTTCCTATTTTAGACATTTTTTTTGTACGTTGATTTTTTTCCTTTTCTTTTTCCATCTATATTTAACCTTATAATTTGAGGCGTAGCTTTATAAGAGTATAATTTTCACTATCAATTCAAACATGTTATCAACTTTCCCTAAGATATTCATGAGATCACATATGATAACTTTAAAAGATATAATCTCCATAACAACAGATATAGAAAGGTAGATTTGGTGGTTAATCTCCATCTGCTCACGTTAACTCTTCACAATAAGTTTAAAAAAAAAACATTATCAACGGCTTTTTTGCTTATTGATATCGCAATTCACCATCGACTCTTATCTTCTGATCATAATGGACTTTCCCTTACTACAGAAACTTTTTAAAACACTGATAAAATAAAAAGTAAGTTGTATTGCATCAGAGGATTCGAAGATCTGAGGACGAAAATTTACTTTCCTTTAACCAACCAAACTGTTTAAAGGTAATATCTTCAAAACATATTCTTTGAAAGATTAATATTAGTAAACTAATGCATTGCTATTGACCAAAATTTCTGATATTTTAAAGTATATTACAGTTGTATACAATTACGTTTATCGTCCTATCCTTATTTTAGAACCTCTCTTTACATCTATAGATTATAGAAATAAGATTGCATTCTTGAAGAAGCAATCTGATAATGTGGAAACTAAGTAGTTCATATAATAGTCATTTCTGTTGGAGTTTGGTTTTATATCTAACGAGCTTTAGGATACGTTGCAATCTTTACACTACAAAAAACATTCTTCTTATTTATGGTTTTCTAAGCGATTGTTAAAACATTATTAAGTAGCGGAAAAATGGAGCTACTTATTGGTTTTGCAATGTCCGTCCATCCGTCCCCTTCATAATTTCTGCATTTTTAGAAATACAAGATTGAAATTTGGAATGTAGTTTACTACGAGCATGTGCACTTCACTATTTAGTTTGGTTCTGATTAGCCCACTGGGATCAGAGTTTCGGGGATGGAGTTAGAGGGGGGCCGAAAGGTCTACATGCATTTAGGTATGTAAAGGAGTGAAATTTGGTATGCAGATTCCTTTAGGCAAGATCTACATTGCTATGAAGTTTGGGCCAAATTCTCCCAATGAGGTTGTGGGGGTGACAGTCACTTGATTATTAGAACTATGGCAGCAGATGGCAAGTGATATATCATTCGATTGGAAATGATGAGAAACAAAAGTAGATGGGAAGGGTGAAAGTTAAAAATTTTCATTTTTCTAAACACTACTTTAGAGAAAATCAATTTTTAGATTAAAAAATTGGGGGAAGGGTGAAGGTTAAAAAAGTGGAGATAAAAGGGTAAAAATAGATGAGCTCAGGGGTTTCGCTACTTTCCTCGGAAGGATTAATTTCTTGTTCAAATTGTAGCGTTTAGTATATTCTCGAATTGCATGTACGAAAGATTTAAAACGAGTTTGCTCATAGATCAGAAATTTAACTGGTGTCAATGATAGTGAGCGGTACCTTAAGGATAGCTATGGTTTTTTAAAAATTAATAACATCTTAAGAACAGTGTTTTATTACATATGATTGGGCCTTAAGTAACCACGCATCTCATATTTTGGATACAAAAATGAGCCTCCCCCTTTTATTTTCGTAACTGAAGCAGATATGTCAATTTTGATGAATCCAATAAATAGTAAGTGATGCAAATAAGGCTATCCCATGGTGCACTTTTCATCATCCCAAATATGCAAATAAGGAAAAATTCAAATCCTATCTTAAAAATCGTAACAGATACACGAAAAATTCCAACTAAAGACTTGTTCAGCATGGAATTCCGAACAAAACCAAAAAAAAATCCAAAATCCGATGAATGGATCCCCAACAATCACAATTATTTTGTAATTTACAAACAGCCACAATGCATAAATAATTTTACTCCAAAGTTAATCATAAATGTGCTCAATGTGATGACCATTGACACCATAACACAAGTGGGCACAGAACTTAACTGACGCCATTATATTGGCAAGCATAGTTGGTGTTACTCCTGAGCATGCTTCTTCAATACATTGTATCTGATCAAAATCAGTGAGGTAGGCTGTGTGGCAAAATCTTTTTCCTTCATGAAGCCCCACAAGAAAAAGCCAAGTGGTGTTAGATCAGGTGAGTGGAGTAGCAAATGAACTGGTCCTCCTCGGCCAATCTGTCACTGTCCGAACATCTCACTTAGACGTTCACGAATGACCAACTTGTAATGTGGTGGAGCTGCGTCATGCTGAAACCACATGGGCTGATTAGGAGTCCAATGGCAAATCATCAATGAAATCTGAAACTACAATGTTGAGAATTTCAACCCTGTAGCATTCTGCTGTCAGTGTTCTGTCAAAAAAGTATGGCCCTAAACAGCCATTAAACAGCCCACATCACACGTTAGTGCTCCAGTTCACTTGATGTGTTGCTGCTCGCAGACATCGAGGATTTTCTTCTGCCCAGTGATGACTGCTGTGCCTGTTGACAACTTCAACGGAAAACTGTCTGACCACAACACCTCATCTGCAAAGTTCGGATTATCATGCAGGCCTGTAAGAAACCAGTTGCAAAATGTGGACCTAGCAATGTAATCTGATGGCAATAAATACTGGAGGCAATGAATATGGTATGAATGGAAATGGTGTGAGTATAGGATGTTGAGTGCAGTTTCGTGATAGCATCCAACATCTGTAGCTATTGCTCTGCCGCTTATGTGAGGATTTGCAACTGCTGCCAAAATTACTGCGATTGTTTTTTCATTGCCTTGTGTCCGCAGTCGACCTTGATGAATATTCGCACTGCCTGTGTTCTCGAATCTTTCAACAATGCGATGCATTGAAAGACGAGATGGATAGCATTTGTTAGGGTATCTCCTCATCCAGCCTAATAGGTTTCACCTTGCCTGTCCAAAGCAGATACCATGTAGAGAGTAAGTGTGCACAGTGGAATAAAGCAATAAACAGTTGGTAGGAATAAAAATTTTTGTTTGGTTAATATTTAATTAAAGTAATAAATAAATTACATGGTTAATATGCAAAAGAGCTAACATGATAATCGGCAAAAATACTACCAGATTAAATTAAAAATATATACCTAAAATAGAATATAAAGAATTGCTTCTTATATTAACTCTTTGAATGCAAAGGTTGAGGGCAGTTAGACCTCTCACAAATTTTGTTGTGTTATGTAATGCGTAAAATGCGTTGCGACTGATAAGAAAACTTTAGAATATTTGTACATGACAATTTAATGTGAAGAGCGTAGAAATCGTGCTACAAACAACTTGGCTTCCGCCATACATATCTTGTCGACCTCTAGTGCCAGAAAATTAAAACAAAAAATAAAGGCCATACAAAAATTACGTCATTCATTCAACATCCCCCTCCCCCTTGGCATTTATAATTTAGTGAAGGCTTACATTAAAATAGTATAAATATAAACAAGGAATGATTAATAAAAATTTGGAATATATGTATTCAAATGTCTAATGGTAGAGCACACAGTTTTCTAACACTTCTCTTGAAAACACCTGCAGAAGTCTTGACACTAGCGACTCTGACGACACTATCCGCACCTGGATACACGTCTACAACTCGTCCCAATGGCCATAGTAAAGGGGGTGAATCATCGTCTGCAATCAAAACTATGGTACCTTTAGTAAGGTTTTCTGTTCCTTTCGCCCATTTGGATCAAGCTTGTAGGTGATGTAAATATTCTGTTTTCCAATGCTTCCAGAAGTCTTGCTTCATCCTCTGGATATGTTGCCACCTGGTCAGGCAGTTATGAGAGAGCCCCAAACAGCTCTGGCATGTAGGATCCGACATTGTAGTCCCATTGAGAAAATGGGAAGGAGTCAATGCTGTAAGATCATCAGGATCTGAAGACATTGGATAGAGAGGTCTGGAGTTCAGAATGGCTTCAATCTCAGCCAACAAGGTACTATACTCTTCAAAAGTATAGACAATTCCCTTGGTGATAGTGAAAAGGTGCCTCTTAATTGATTTAATGGCAGACTCCCAGAGCCCCCCAAAGTCTGGCGATCTGGGCGGAATAAATTCCCATGTAATCTTTCGAGTTGCTAGATTTAATTAAATTTCATCTTCTTTGGCACAAAGAAACTCGTACACGTCTTGAAGTTCACGAGCAGCATCCACGAAATTAGTCGCATTGTCCAAGCACATTTTTGTTGGCAATCCTCTTCAGGCTGTGAATCTTCTGAATGCGCTAAAAAAGGCTTCTGTAATGAGGTCGCTAACTAGTTCGAGATGAATCGCCTTTGTCGCAGAACAAATGAACACCGAGATGTAACCCTGGGATTTATGGATTCTGCCTCTCCTTCTGCTTTCCCTTACTCTTATGGGCCTGGCATAATCAACTCCACAGGTTTCGAAAGGTCGAGTACAAACGCTGGCTCTTGACTCAGGCAAATCTACCATCCTATGTTCAAGTCTGGTGGGTTTATATCTGAAACATGGAATGCACTCTCGAACTATTTTTCACGCTTCTATCATTCCGGACATTCGCTAGTATTGTAGGCATATGGAGAACAATAATTGTTGTTGTCCGCAATGATGTAAATGCTTATGTTCATCTCATAGTATGATCCTTGTGACGTGATGTTTAGCTGGTAGAATAATTTGATGTCTCTACTTCTCCGGCAATATAGCGTGTCGAAGGCACCCTCCCACTCTCATCAAACCATCACTATCAAGAAGTGGGCTTAGTGATAGTAAAGAACTTTTAGATCCGATCGGCTTGTTCGCCTTTAAGGACTTCATTTCCGGGAGAAAGGCTTCCTCTTGTGTCCATCACAATATTTTGATGCGTGCTTCTTCTATGTTTCTCACTCTCAGTGCTCCCTTTCCCCTCTGTCTTATCGATAACAATATACAACTACTCTCTGGAGTTTAGTAAATGTTGAGAATCTATGCAGGAGATCGTCTTCAGGTGATAATGCTGTCAAGACTGTTGAAATCATTTGCTCTGGAACATTAACATTGATTTCCGTTTCTTGATTTGGTCAATTATTTCTGCAAGGTAGCTACTAAGGTTCACTCCACCACAGATTGTGCGTGAGCAATTTATCGCTATCTATTCCTCTGGATAGTATATCCGCTGGGTTTTCCTCTGATGGTACATGATGCCAGGGAAAGCTGTGTAAAATGTCTTGGATTTCCACTACGCGATGGGCTACAGAGGTCTTTAAATTGTTAGGGGAAGATGCAATCCAACACAATGCTATCATAGAATCACTTCATAGATGAACTTCTTCAATTTGATGAGTCAAAGCTTCAGTAACTACTTTAACAAGTTTAGATAACAACAAGGAGGCATTTAATTCTAATCGTGGCAACGTGATGGTCTTAAGTGGTGCTACTCTTGACTCGGAGCATAGCAAGTGTACTTGTGGCATCGATTGATCGTCAACACTCAATACATAAACGCATGCGCCGTATCCCCTTTCGGATGCATCGCAGAAACCATGTAAGGTTAATTTTAGTTCGCTATTTCTTGAGTTCACATTTCGTGGAATCTCCAAACACTCGGGGTGCTTCATCGACTGATAAAATCTGTTCCAAGTTGATTTGAGTGAAAGTGGAATCTCCTCGTCCCAACTGATATTTAGTTTCCACAGTTCTTGCATGATTAGTTTTGCACTGAGTAGAACTGGACCAATGATTCCCAATGGGTCGTAAATCTGAGCAATTGTAGATAAGATCTTTCTCTTAGTGGCTGGTGCATTTTCAGGCAAATTGATGCTGAATCGTAGTGTTCCTTGTGATTATTCCACAACAGGCCCAATATTTTCATTGTTTGTTGGCTATCCAGAAGCAAAAGATCATCTGTTTTTCCCTGCTCCGACAAATGTTGCAACACTTGAGTGTGATTGGACCACCATTTTCTTAAGGGGAATTGACCTTTCTGCAATAAATCTGTAACTTCCCTTTGAATTTTTATGGCTGCCGAAATAATGTTTGCACCTGACAACAAATCGTCCATCTCTGCTGCATTCGGAAACTCCGCCCTATGCAGTGTGGCTAATTCACGTAGACATCTCATTGCGAGAAAGGGAGCACAAACAGTTCCATAAGTCACAGTATTGAGAGTGTATGTTTGAATCAGCTTCTTTGGGTCATTTCTCCAGAGGATTTGCTGTAGACCTCTATCCTTCTCAGCAATTTCAATCTGTCAGAACATCTTTGCTATATCTGCAGTTAGGATATACTCATGGCATCTAAAAGGTAAAAGAATATCTACAATGTCGTTTTGCAGATTAGGGCCTACGAGTAATTTATCTTTCAGTGAATTTCCTGAGGTGGTCTTCACTGAAGCATCGAATACAACTCTTAATTTTGTCATCAGACTCAACTCTTGAATGACTGGTTGATGAGGCATGTAGTAACACTGACATTCTTCTTGTTTCTGTTCCTCACTCAACAAGGACATATGATTTGTCATTTCGTACTCTTCAAGAAATCTAGTATACTCTTCTTTGAGCTCTGGATGTCTACTCAAATGACGTTCGAGTTTACAGAATCTACATAGAGCCTTGCTGGATGAATCACCCAAGACAATATCTAAAACCTTAGGCAACTCGACCTTGAATCTTCCTGATTCGTCTCGCTGATATGTTTCTTGAAAGTGTTCCTCACAAAAATCTACTGTTTTGCCATCAACATGTTTATCAGCTATTTCCTTATTCTTCCAAAATCTTTCTATCTGTTGTTCCTATGTCAATGCTGTAATCAAATGACATGCAGAATTGGTCGACTGTGAACGTTTAGAATTGTCTTCAATGAATTCTCCGCCAATTATCCAGCCTAGAAGAGTCCTTTCGAGTATCAGTAGGCATTTTCCCATAGCTATTCCGTCACAACATAGTAACTGCCAAAACAAACTTGCTCCTATGAGAAGATCAATGGAATTGGATGAGTCGAATTCTGGGTTGGCCAACCTGAGATGATCTGGAATTGATAATTTCGCCCTATTTATCTTCAATTGCGGCAACTCTCCTGTGATAACTGGTACTATCAACAGCTCTTGAAACGTGTAAAAACGGCTTGTAGTCGAGCTCAATTTTACTTTGATGGACTGACCAATAACAACCTTCGACTGATTTATTCCACTGATCAGAAGATTAATGTGATTATATGGAACCTACAGCTTCTTTGCAAATGCCTCTGTAATCAAGTTTGACTGAGAACCAGGATCAAGCAATGCTCTGCATTCATGCAGGTTTCCAAACTTGTCATGCACAAGTGCAGTGGACAATATCACATGAGAACCCCTCTGTGGTGCACAGTGGAACTTTAAAGATCCCATTTCCTTTGAGTGGGCATCACAGCTGATAGATGAATAAACTGAATCTTCAAGGTTGTCTACTGCTTGACAGTGATGAACGCTCAATGAAGATTTCTCCTCTAATTCGAAACCTTTGCCCTGCTGAGGGTCTGATTACTTATCTTTGTGAAGCCAAGTATTATGCTTGTTGGAGCAAATCTTACATGTACACGATCGACAGTCCTTGGCTATGTGGCCTGGTCTTAGACAATGAATGCATAGCTTCAACTTCCTGGTCTCCATATATCGATCTGCTTTGTCCAGCTTCAGAAACTCATCACAATTGAAAATCTGATGTACCCCCTTGCAGTAAATAGAGGGCAAAAATGATAATGCAGAAGCCAAACTAAATCGCTTGTCTATTTTCTTGCCCTTTACAATTTTCATTGTGTTTTCTTGTGCAACACTTCCTCCTTTCATCATTTAGAGCATTAGGCAGCAACTGTCAAGAAAGCTCAAAAACTCAACTAGAGTAGGCATCTTATCCTTTCCTATGGAACTGATCTCCTTCTCCCACTCTGCTCTCGTATAAGCATCAAACTTATTTGCCACAAGATAAATAAGTAATGTGTCCCACTGATCAATTGGCTGTTTCAATGCTTTAACTGAATGCACATGCAGGTGGACTTCATCAACCATTAGTCTTATGGCAAAATGACTGGACTTGGAAATAACTAACAGCTCACACAAATTCTTCATCTGTGTATTAATGATTAAGTGCTTATTTTCATATCTCTTATTCAGCAAGCTCCAAGCAATTTCGCAATTTTCTTCTGTAGTTTCTAGAGCTTGTATCACATTCAGAACTCCCTGCTGAAGTGAACTTTTCAGATACTGAAGTTTCTGCATTTTTGTCAAAGTGGGATTAGTATGAATCAAAGATTCGAATGAGTCCTTGAATGACAACCACTGATCGTAGTCCCCATTGAAGTTCGGTAACGTCAAAATTGGTAGTTTTACATTTAGCTTATGCTCTGCGTCATGCGATTTTGTACTCACTTTGTGTGAGTGATATCTTGTGACTGTTGTAGTGTCAATTTCTGACGAGCTGCAGCCAAAGCTTCATAGAATGTTCTCTCGTAAAAATCTCCTTCAGTGACATGTGCTGATAGATCTTCCTCATTATTTTGTTCATCCAAAATGCACTCGCTTTCTAAACGAATTTCGCCGAATGCTTTCCAACAGTCGGTAATTCTATCATAACATTCCTGTAACTGAGGAGTGCCCTGCTCACAAATTTGTACGTAATTCGCAAAATTCGTCAACTGTCTTTTTAATGAACCCTTTTTAACGTTTAACTTTTTGAGTTCGGCCATTGTTACTGAGTACAGTAAAGAAAATCAACTCATGTTTTTGATGAACGATGAGCACTTGTCTGAATTCTTGGCTTTTGCTGAGGATAGCATTATTGAATTGTAACTACTGCTTGTTGATGTAACTACGGCTTCACTGCTTGTTGATGTAACTACGGCTTCGCTGAATCACACATGTTTTGATATGATTTTACGTAATTGCTTGCAATGTTTATCCAATGACGTTTGCTTGTAAGGCTTACAATGTTAACAGTGTGAACCCCGTAGCTATACATTCGCTTGGTAATATAATTTGCAAATCTCAATGTCTTTTCTCACTTGATAGTTGATCCGGCTCGAAAGTTATGCATAAAATGCATTGCGACTGATAAGAAAACTTTAGACTATTTGTACATGACAATTAATGTGAAGAGCAAAAAAATCGTGCTACAAAAGACTTGGCTTCTGCCATACATATCTTGTCGAACTCTAGTGCCAGAAAATTAAAACAAAAATAAAGGCTATACAAAAATTACGTCATTCACTCAACAAATTTCATGAAAATCACAATAGTTATTTCAAGTATGAAATTTCTGCTTCGTTTGAAGATTTCGCTGCCTTCTCTTAACTCTGGAGAAGAAGGACTGCAAAGAACGCCTGTCACCGTATTTAGAATTGGATCCTTCCAGGAAAACCGCAATGCTGTGTGTTTAAATAAGATTAAGGCAAACCAGTGAGGGTGAAATTAACAAAATAACGTCTTAGAATCACAGCTCAAGAATCATACTTCCCGTAAGGGAAAGAATTCGCAAGAATGTTTCCACACCCCAGAGATAAAACGGACGTCCTTATACAAGACTATAGCTTTCGGAAATCCATCGATGATAAAGACATGGTCCACCAAGAGCCACAATGTATTCTCAGCCATTATACGAGGCGCATCCAGAAAATAAGTTTCCCGATGTTTTCCCTTTTAAAGTAAACGTAATTAACCGTGTCAATTGCGCATGCGTAACAGATCTATGACATATCAATCATATGCCAGCCGGACAGTTTCCGTCTCATGCCAGTAGCATGGTAGCAATGGTCCGAAATGGAAGCTCTTAGTTCCTCTCCTGCCGCCTGCGAGGTTCGATCGGTGATAAAGTTCTTGAATGCACAAAGCATTGCGCCAATTGAAATTCATCGTCAGCTCTGTCAGATCTATGGGCCGAACATCATGAGTAAGCAGATGGTGCATCGCTGGTGTAGGCAGTTTTCCGAAGGTCATCAAAGTGTCCATGATGAAGAGCACAGTGGGCGAGCATCCCTCATCAATGATGATCATGTTGAGCTTGTGCGGCAGCACGTGATGGAGAACCGTCGCTTCACGATTATGGAGCTGAGCACCCATTTTCTGCAGATATCGCGATCCTTGTTGCATGAGATTGTCACTAAACACCTGCTGTTCAAAAAATTGTGTGCCAGGTGGGTGCCGAAAAACCTGACACCCGAACACAAAATTCAACGCTTAGGAGCAGCACTTGCATTTCTGCAATGGTATCACGATGACGGCGACGAGTTCCTCTACAGGATCGTCAAGGGCGATGAGACTTGGATTTCGCACATCACCCCGGAAACCAAGCAGCAGTGAATGTATTGGTGGCGTAGTGGATCTCCGGGCAAGACGAAATTCAAACAGATGCTGTCGGCACAGAAAGTGATGTGCACGGTGTTCTGGAACAGGAAAGCCATTCCGCTCATTGACTTCCTTCCACGTCGTGAAACAGTAAATGCTGACCGTTACTGTGAAACACTGCGGAAATTGCGACGTGCCATTCAAAACAAGAGGCGTGGAATGCTTACTGCAGGTGTTGTGCTCCTCCATGACAATGCTCGTCCACATACGGCTAGATGCACAGCAGCTGTTTTGACGGAATTTGGCTGGGAGTTGTTTGATCATCCACCCTACAGCCCTGATCTTGCTCCCAGTGATTTTCACGTTTTCTTGCACCTCAAGAAATTCTTGTCCTCTGGTGAGCGTTTTGGCAACGATGAAGAGCTGAAGACGTCTGTCACACGCTGGTTCCATTCACAGGTCGCAGAGTTCTACGACAGGGGGATACAAAAGTTGATCCCACGATACGACAAGTGTCTCAATTCTGGTGGTGGCTATGTTGAAAAATAGCTGAAACATTGCTGTACTTGTTGCCAATAAATATGTTCCTGTAAGTGTGAGTTCTTTTTTTTTAAAATAGGGAAATTTACCTTCTGGATGTGCCTCGTAGACTAGAGGCAAGGGATCAACTACACATGCTTTATTAGTCTATCAATAATGGTAAACAAACCATCTTTCCCTTGCCCAGTTGTTGGTAAGGGCATGACAAAATCTATTGGAATGGTTTGCCAATGATGGGGGAGACCCTCTAGAGGCTGTAAGTTCCCATATGACTTTTTGCATGGCACCTTTTTTCTGACAATTTATAGATAGCCTAATAAACATAGCAATGTATTGTGCCATATTAGCCCAAAAATAAATCTGCCATATCTTGCTTATAGACTTAAATATCCCTAGGAATAAATATGCCCCGCTATCAAATCCTGATGATAGATTTTATTACTGGATCTATAAAACTTATATACTGTATGCTCCACACTTTCCCTTTTCCCCATGATTGTTTAATAAAATACCAAATCTTTGTAACAATGCCATACAAAGCAAATGCTCTTCATATATCAAACAGACAATACTACCAACTGTTAACCATTAATTTAATCAAGGGAGAACAGTTGCCAGGAAACAAACTTTAAAACTAATGCTAACTAGCGCCAGGCTGCATCAGACTGCTCAAAATCTAGAACTCGACAATCGGATCCAATCCTAATCTGGCCTGCAAATCCTATCACCAGAAGATAGACTATAACTTAATAGCTGACCCTCCCATGTTTACAACGTGCTATTATAACATAATCTTGAAACTTAAATAACTGGGCCTCCCGTGTTCACTGCACTTCATGATACCACAAGGTGATACCCTACCAACCATGTCACGTACAAGAATAAAGCGTAGTGGAATTAAGCAAAAACAATTGGTAGGCATTAAAATTTTTGTCGGGTTAATATTTAATTAAAGTAATAAATAAATTACTTGTTTAATGTGCAAAAGAGCTATCATGATGAGTGGCAAAAATACTGCCATATAAAGTTAAAATTATATATCTAATGAAATTGGTAGAGACTTTGCAATGCAATAACAGGAGAACATAGTTTGCAACTACTTTTGCCATTTATTCTGGCTTTGTCAAGGATACACACTAGAGCCTTCATGACCTTATATACAGAAATATGGTATAATGGAAATAATGATTGGGTGTATGGAAAGACAGTCAATAGGTAATGCAGTCTGGGTCCAATGACTGGAAAAAGGTAGAAGCTAAAATATATACTTAAATTTAATGCTACTCAAAGCAAAAGCTATTGCCATTTCAAGCAAACAATCCTACCAATCGTCGACCATTGATTCAATCAAGTGAGAACAGTTGCCAGGAAACAAAATTTAAAACTAACATTAACTAGCACCAGGCCGCATCAGACTGCTCAAAATCTAGAAACCGATAATTGGACCCAACCCTAGTCTGGTCCTGCAAATTCTATCATCAGAAGATAGACTGTAACTAGAATAGCTGGGCCTCCCATGTTCACACAACACAATGATACCACAAGCCGACAATCCTACCAACTGTGCCACATACAATTAAAGTTTTTGCCAGGTTAATATTTAATTTAAATAATAAACAAATTACATGGTTAATACACAAAATGGTAACATGATGAGTAGCGAAAATACTGCCAGAATAAGTTAAAATTATATAACTAAAACAGAAAATAAAGAATTACTATATATATAATAACTCGGTTGAGGGCGGTAAAAGACCTCTCAAAAATTTCAAAAAATAACAACTGTTTTCTTAAGAACATAACGAAATTTCAGCTTCGCATGAAGATTTTGCTGCCTTCTCTTAACTCTGGAGAAGAACTGCAAAGAACTTCTGTCACCATATTTAGAATCGGATCCTTCCAGGAAAACAGTGATGCTGTGCCTTCAGATGAGATTAAGTCAAGCTGGAGAAGGTTAAATTAACAAAATATCATCTTAGAATCACAGCCCAAGAATCATACTTCCTGCAAGGGAAAGAATTTCCAACTCTACTGTATGAGCAAAAGAACTCTGGCCTGCCTGTAGCCTCTCAGGTTTTGATGCCTCAACAATAGCACCTAGGTCTTCCACCAAGAAAGCAGTTAAACCCCAGGACATAATATAAAATTAATATCGCCGTTCAAGCTGTTTATCAGAATTCTCTGTTTATCAGAATTCCCTGTGCTGTAATAATGTGAGGAAAATTCCACAAGCAACTAGCGCTTGCAATTTACTGATGCTGAGTTGGACTCTAATTCACAAGCAAGATTTTCACTCTGCAATTGTTAATGCCAAGCACTCGCCACAAAAACCATGATAACTGTATTCACAGTTAGCTGTAGCATTGGCACCTTTGGAAACGCAATTTGACGCAAAACTGCTGGACCTTCTCTTCACTTATGCTGGAAGCTTCTTGTATGGTGCGTCAGTCTCACATGCCTTTCTTAGTGGACTTCAACGCGTGGACATCAATGAAGCAATCACTTCCGGTTCTCTATGTCGTTGCATTTGCCAATCCGAGCCGTCTCTCTCTCGCTCACCCTCTACTCGCGGTCGTGCTTCATTGGCTTGAAAAATCTTTGCCATGCCTAGTAAGGATAACATACCTTTTGACCGAGCCTTGTGCGCTCTAGTCTGTATGTCTTGAAAACTCTTTTCCTACTGACCTTGTACTGTCTATCTTATCTTTCCACTTCATTTCCCTTTTTCTCTTCGATTTCCACCGAATGTCATCTTTACCATCTGGCTCCAAACATTTAGCCGTCTCCCCAAGAGATGGGGCCTCCATCTCTTGCACGATTTCTTCTGACGATAGGGAGCGTGCACGATCTCATCATCTGATTGTGACAGAAGATCATGTTGACCATTTCAGGAACAGTATAGCTTGCCATCCTGAAATTGTTCTGTCTTCTGTATGCTGACAGATGCCTTTTGTTTGCTTTTCCTCATGAAAATGAATGTCATTATGGTAATTTATGATAATTTCTTGATATGCATGTTGAATATTCAAATGTCTTTTTGAAGTGCATAGAGAGGTAACTAATAAATTCAACATGTGATTGTTGGTGATCCGTTCATTGGAAAATGGAAATTTTTTTGTTTTGTTCAGAATTCCATGCTGAACAAGTCTTCCATGGGAATTTTTCATATATCTGTTATGGTTTCTAAGATAGGATGTGAATGGATTATAGGAACCTACTTTGCATATATGGGATGAAGAAAAGTGCACCATGGGATGGGCTACCCACCACTTCCTATTCATTAATTCATCAAAATTAACATAGCTGCTTCGGTTATGAAAATAAAAGGGGGGGGGCTCATTTTTAAAATGAAAATATTTTTAGACTAGACAACATAATGCGAAAATCAACACCAAAAAGTTTTACGGAAACAGTTTTGCATTGTTGTTGCATGTTAAGCTTTGTTGGTGCCGGCTTAAATAAATATACGCTTCATCTAGAGTGACTGCGTATTTACATGTTTCATCTGCCAAGCATCATTATTACAGTTTACGTCAGTTGGTCTGTCACTCTTGAACATGATGCGGCAACAACTTATAAATGTGGCTCTTGTCTTGCTTCTCCAGTTGTAAATCACGATTGAGAAACGTGTTTACCGTGTACACAGATGTTATATTTTATATTAAATTTTATTATCATGTTTATTTAATAAAGTGGTCGTTCAGTACACATTGCCAACTTCTTGTTTGCAAATTATTCACAATATAAAGAGTAAAAATTTCATAAATTAGTGCCTTTATAATCACATAAAGAAATAATTTATTTCCAGTTTCAATGAAGAAAAACTTTTGAAATGGAAGTTTTTATCAATTTTTTTTTTTTTTTTGATAGATGGAGTTAAACTCTTTTGCTTCATGGGAAAAACCGCTTCCATTTATTGAAATAAAAGACGGATTAATGAAAATCAATGAAGAAACTTTATGTGCTTTAGAAAAAATTGATTTGCCTTTAGTAGTTGTTGGAATTACTGGATCTTACAGAGAAGGCAAATCGCATTTAATAAACAGAATTGCCAACCAAACAGCAGGTAAAAAATATGAAAATAATGTCTAATAGTCAAAAAAAATGTTTCAATATACTGTATTATCATTCTGTTATGGAAACAATTTATATAAACTCATGTTTGTAAAAATTGCAACACCATGTGGAAAGCCGCGTTTGAGCTGCAAATTAATTCAGCATATTCAAATTATAATGTGGTATGCAAATGACTAAAATTTCAGAGTCACCACACAAAAGTGGGCTGAGCAGCGCCCTCTGAACTGCTGCTAAAACAGTATAAATAGAGGGCTCTAGCAGGATGTTTAAAATAGTTTATGGTTATCTGCTAGTGGTAAACGTTAGGTGAGATGTAATGATGCCTCATCGACGACAGAGGGCGACATTTCAACAACTTATGCAGTTTCAATGGGGGAGAATCATCGGCCTTCCTGAAGGAAAGAGAATTATCGTGCAATAGCAGCTCATGTGCAGCATAACAGCAGCACAGTCATGCGAGGTTGGAAGCAGTCAGGATGACTAGCGACCAGGAAAACCGGGAAAAGTCAGGGAATTTCCTGTAACCTGGAAAAGTCAGGGAATTTTACAAAAAGTCAGGGAGTTTTACAAAAAATCATAGAATTTTACAAAATCAGCAAAAAAATGCGAAATAGGAACGAAAAATTTGAAAAAATATCAATAATATTCTATCAAGATAGATTTTTTTTTGCTGCTTATGGTCAGGGAAAATAACGTGATCGACCAGGAAAAATCAGGGAAAGGTCAAGGAATTTTATGAAATCGTTTTGCTAGACACCCTGGCAGTGGACCGACGAGAACCGCATAACTCGGAAATCTGGGAGTGGATGCGCGATGATAAACACCTGGTCTGCATGGCACTGACAGACCGTACAGCTTCCTGTAGAAATGGCAGCACACTGGTCCATTGCTACAGGTTATCCCTGTCTGCTTCGTCAATTCGTTGAAGTCTGCTTCACCGTGGACTGCGTGTAAGAACTCCTTTATACAGTATCCCCCTGACACAAAACCATCAACACCTGTGATACTATGATGGCCGCAGTCGTGTGAATGCTACTTACCGGAGTGCATTATCGAACGTCATATAGTGGATGAACACCTGGAGTTATGGTCTGGGATGTGATTGCTTAACATTATGGACGATCTCAGCTGCTACAAATTGTGAATAATATTAACAGTAATCGGTACATTAAAGAAGTATGGAGCCCAAACTCATTCCTTTCCTTCAAGGCATTCCTGGAGCGATCTTTCAACAGCATAATGCCCATCCACAAAATTGTTCAAAATTTCTTTTCAGCAGAAGACATTGGCCTGCTTAGTTGCCGAATATGTCGCAATTGAACATGGAATATATGCATCTTGGTTGTGATCCTCATCCTACATGTTCTACAGATGAACCATGGGCATGCATATAAACAATATGGAATGCTCTTCCCTAGACAGACATTCAAAATCTGTTTGACTACCATGCCACGTTTTATAGAATCACTTATTGCAATGCAAGGTGGCTAAACCAAATGCTGATTTCAGACATTTAATATTGTTTTTTCCTTTGAAATTCTATTCATTTATTTGTACCCCATTTTCTAAAGATTTTAAGTGGGAACCCCCATTTTTATTGCAGATTCGGATTCTCCAGAAAAAATTACCCCAATTGGACCTACGATTTGAGTCATTTTGGTCACAGATGGCGCTGTAATCGACAAAAAAAAAACAATGTATTACTTTTCATCGCAGAGGCCTTTTTTTCTCGGTGGTTACGGCCAGACCCTTTTCTCTGTCTTTCTTGTTGGCTATGGGCATACTAATAGCACTGGGCAACAAAACTTAAGATTTTTCTTGGCACAAAATGAAAGTGGGTGATTTTGATAGCATTTTTTCTTCTGATTACGAATACAGTTTTTAAATTTTTCTACCACGCACAGCTTTATCGTTTTACAATGAAACATTTTAAATCATTCAGTTTTGGGGGTACTTTAAATTCCTTGTGGCCCCAAAATATGGATACTTTAACATTGTAGCCACTGCTCTTCACACTCATTACTTTAACATAGAAATCTCGATGTGCATAACTTGGAAACTTGACGTGGTAGAAAAGCAGATTTGGATTCTACCTACAAATTACTACTAAGAACATTATCTGTGGTCTTTGTGCCAAAAAGTGTGTTGACTAGTGTAATAGGTAGCTCATGATCAATAATGCAAGGCAAAGTTTGTAAAACAATAGGATCATCATGTTGTATCAGCAATGGTATCAACATGCAATTCAACAGCAATATGGAATATAAGTAGGTTCATTAAGAACGAAGATTCCATCCCATCTTTGAGAATTATAAAACAAAAATGAATTTTTAAATATACATAGAATTTCTGTTGTTCGGGCGTTTCTAAAAACTGATAGTTATTAGAACTTAACCATTTCTTGAAAATCTTTAAAAATGAGCAGAGACTGGAGATAATGGAGAGTTAGCAGACTACTGAGAAAGAGTGGAAAGGTGAAGAAGCAATCCCTTCGCTCGGGTGATAGTTGACAACATAACCGATAACAAAGCATATATCAACTAGTTTCTTCAAATCAACAAGCATACTGTATTATGCTCTACAATAATAATGTTAATTCATATCTATTGAAATGCTCGAAAAAAAGAACGAGTATTGGTCAGAGAAGACAAAAAAGTTATCTGGGGCTCGGAAACATCTGCATAACGGGAGCCTTGTCTAAAGCAGGAAATTGTAGAATTACTGAAAACCAACTTCTTCAGATTGTTCTGATGTTAAAACTCACGATGACTTCTTGCAGATCCAAACGTTGAAGCTTTACCAGAAGAAATTGTGCAATTTATTACATGGAAAATATCATATCATTGCTTTAGTTTAATTCTATTTTCCATTTTTCAACTTAAGTAATTCTTTTCCACTTCTTATTCATAAAAACATTGGCAAATAAATATTAATTTCTACTTTTGAGTGCATTTTTACGAAAGATGTTACTTGAATCCCCACTGAAGCCCGATGGGTCCAGTTGCTGCCATCATTGACATCTATTGACGCGAGAAAAAATCAAAGAAATCACCAAACTTTTGCGAAAAATGCACGTATGAATGCAATAGAATGCAATAATAAAATAAATTGAAAAAAAAAACAAAACAAAACAAAAAACCACAAATGAATAGAAAAAACAATAAAATGAAATACGTACACAATAATAATAAAAATAATAAAGAAGAATAGTAAAATAAAAAAAAAATAATTTTAATGTGATGAATAAATGTTATAATAATGTAAATATCCGGTATATGTTTCTGAAATAAAACAAAAATATAATAACAAATACACTTATGTTTTAGATAATACATATTGTGCATAAAATTAAACAATCAGTTAATATTTAAATTTTATAGTTTTTATTGTTTATAATAACAATAGTATTTCATGTTATATTTATTCTTATAAGAAAGGATCAATCATGGCTAAATATAGAGGGGGGGGGTTCCCTCTATCGAGCAGAAATTTTAATATGTAACTATATTTTCTATGTATATTATATATATCCTTCCCTCCCCCTCTGCATTGAGAAACAATTGAGAATAAATATAACAGGAAATTATCGCAACAATAAAGACTACAAAATTAAAAAACTGACTGTTTAATTTTACGCAAAATATATTAATTCGATACCAAATCGTCTTCTTTAATATGTGACATATTAAATATGTACACATAGACATGGGTTGGAGCAACCCA
>JAHWFO010069864.1:535729-583142 GCA_023313115.1 Rhysida immarginata | reverse complement strand
TCACACTGGTGCGTACATGACCAGGGACCCCGCATAAAACCGTCACAAATAAAGCAGACTTCGATACCAAATCGTGAATTTTTTTTCTTTCGTTAATCACTTTATTCAACCATATTCATTCAATTATTGGAGTCACATCTCCAGTTCCATTTTCATATAAATTTTTTGTTAAGTTATTCATCAATTTTCTCTGTGATTCTTTTCTTTATAGCTCTAAGTGTCACATGGTCGAGGTACAAAAGCGAGAGCGGAATTTTTAAATTATTAGAACCTCGTCTTTGCGAGAAAATACAAATAGCAAGCACAGGATCTCAAGCAATAATGGATCTCTTGATTCGCCGAAGGACGAAATAAGAAAGCAACACTCAGCAAGGAACGGAAGAGAAGTAGGTATTCGATTCGAGTGGATCAGTCGATTAACATCAAAACGAGCAAGAGAGGTTGGCACGCAAGCGAGTGAGATGGAATGATTAGGTTCGACAGAGAGGCAAATGTATATAACTAAGAGAATTTTATTCGAATGGGATATATTCTACTGACTTTTTTATCCTTGGAGAGCACATATTTCAGAGAGTCTACAGCAGAAATAAACGCTGAGTTGTCCAAATACTCTCATGAGACTGTTGGTATCATTTGCAAGGAAGCAATTATGAATGAGTTCCATGACATATCTCGATATAATAGTTTATGCCACGACGCCAGCAGAAGCAAGTATACTGCTAGGAAAATGTTCTTATGATAGTAACTCTCATTATTCCTTTTCTTATCTCAAGCAAAATAATTTATCACCAAGGTGTCAACCGCAGAAAGCAGCCAAGCTGAATCTCCCTGATAGATGAAATCCAAACGAGTGTTAAAAAGGGAGCGAACTTTTAATCACAAGAGGTTCTCCTTGTGGATTAGAGGTTCCCTCCCTTTTTGATCGCTCCATTCCACAGTTTATGCTTAATTTTTAAACGAGTGTGATAAATTCCACAGTCGGTTTCAGCGATTTTGTGGTTGTGTGTGTTATCACCTTTTCGCAGCCAATTCTTTGATACGCTATTCGTTGATTCTATCCTCTCAATTCATACAATTAAATTCATTATTAATTCTTGTTATTACTGTACTCGTAACATTTAATGTTTTCCAGAACTAATTCTCTTACTGCATACGATCATATAAAATATTGATGAAATCCATGACCACCATGACTAGTATCACGTGTATTAACGAAAATTGGGAAAAAACATCCAAAGTGATATGGAAACAAAGTTTATTGCTTACTTTAGTGAATCCCTTGGCAGCTTCATCGTCTAAAATATTCGTCTTAGTGTTTCTTTTATTCTACTAGTAAATTTCATATATTGGATATCTCACTCTATCTGGGCTTTACCATTATTTCATAGTATTTCTTCAAGCAACAGCTGATGTCAGACTGCATCCTCAACCACTGTTTCGGAAAGCAAAGGCAATGTCGACTTTCGAAGCAGGGTTGAGCTCTGCAAATCAAGATCCCATTTTCTTGGGTCAACTTCATATCATTTTTAGATTGTATTATTTTTGAAGCTGTGGCTCACTACTGATGGTCAGCCATGTATTTATTTTCTTATTAAGTAATATTTATTCACACACCGTCTCTTTATTTTCTATGTGACAGAGCAGAATTGGTTTGGTCGCAGAGCAAGCACACGATGTTTGGATTTCCCCACTCAGCCCAGCTCGTGATGGTCAGTATATTGAACGACCATCGCAAGACTGTAAAAAGACTTCGGATAAGTCGTGAGCAGTCTGATTGAATGAAAAGCATTCAAGTGTCTTTAAATATTTGACTGATTAGTGTCTTTCTCATCATTGGAGACAGCGATGTAGTGACTGTTTTTCTTATGTAGAAAAATAAGTTTATAGAGGAACTGCTGCTCAGAAAGCTGTTGATAAGCTTTTGGAAATTAAAATAATGGAAAGTCTAAAGAAGACTAAAGTAGCCATATAGGTTCAGTTCACTTTCTCACCCCACATCCAGTTTATCTTTGAAACCGAATCTAACCACTCTCTTTCATACCTCGATATCCTCATCACTAATCACCCCTCCAACTACCGCTTTTCCTTCTCTGTCTACCACATCACCTAATTTAATCCATTGTTCCTCTTCACACCCTCCTATCCATAAATAAGCCTCCCTCCATTTCTTCATCGACTGTGCCCTCAAGTTACCCCTCAGTCCTTCTTCTCGTGCTACTGAATTCCGAACTATACACGCCCTCGCCTTAAAGAATTTCTCCAACTTCCACTTTCTCCCGGATTCTCCAAAGAAGAAAACTTGCCCTCTCCAACCCTAAACCTCCTCACCCATCCCCATCTAAGAAATGGCTGTCCTTGCGATTCATCAGCCCTCAATTTTACCGCCTTTCCGCCTTCCTCTCTTCACTCGGCCTCCAAGTTTCCTACCGCTCATCGACCCCATGCTTTCGCTCTCTTAATCCCTCCATCCAAACAGCCACCGACAATTTCTCCCGTTCTGGAGTTTATAGATTAAACTGTGGATTTTGCGATAAATACTATATAGGCCTGTCGACCCGCAATTTCAATAAACGATTCAAAGAACACATGGATTCCTACAAGAAACAAGATAATAATTCACACTATGTGATCCACCTTGCCCGCACGGGACATGCCCCAAAAGAGCAAAGTGAAATTATGACCATTCTCCATCTATGCAATGACCCATTCATGACCGCCACTCTTGAAGCTATTGAGATCTTTAAAGATAAGATCTCCTCTCCAGATCACCTCCTCAATTGCCAAACCGTTTTTGATATTTATTCAATTTTAAATTCTTTATCCGATATCTTTTTTTTTTACTTTTTCAAATTTGTATATTTACTTTCATTTCCATTTCTTATTGATACCTTAATTTACGTTAACTCTGGATGAGTCTTCTACTAGGTCCGCGTTTTCAATTTTGTGTTTGTTATGACATCACTTTTTCCTTTATATTTCAATTAATTTTCCTGTCAAGGTTTCCTTATAATTTCATTGTTATTGGTTCCTTATCCAACCATTCTCCTTTCAATGACGCCACTGTGTAATTTATATTATTTACTATTTGTTATTTCTTCATCCAATCATGTTCTCATTCTGTACCATATTTTCTGTATATAAAGGCTTATGTCCTCTTGTGCGTATCCTTGATAAAGTCGGGAATAAATCGCGAAACTAGTCGGAAACTCTGTTCTCCCTTTGTTGTGTTGTAAAGTCTCTACCAATTTTATCGATAGAAACAGCACTATGGACCCCTTACTCAACAGTAGAATTTACGCCATCCAAATAATATTCTCTTGCCTGTATATGCTTGCCCCGTCGTTGAACCTCATTGTTCCATTTCGCTCGCTTGTGTGCCAACCTCATTGAATGGAATACTTCTTCCCCGTTTCTCGCTTGAGCAACCTTCGGTGAATCAAGCTGGAGATCCTGGGTTTGGTTATTTGCATTTCTCGCAAAGATGAGACTTAATATTATCAAAAATTCCACCTCGGAGTTCCCATGAGCATCCTCGAAGGCGAAAGCTCTCGCTTTAGTACTTCACTATGTGACTCTAAGTACTATCTGTTTGGTAAAATGAAAAATGAAAGGAAAACTTTTGCGATCTGGATCGAGCCACTGAGCCATCACAGACATGAGTAGAAAAAGACTTTCTCCAAGTGTCCTAAAGACTATTAAATAGTCAAATTGGAAGCCCTGATAGCTGAGCAGGATTCTGGTTTGTATGTCAAGAATTCTACCTTTCTTAAAACCAGCAATTGCTGATGAGAACTCACTAATATTGAAAGACACTTAATATTCCTAATGTAATTTTTATTCAGGTTTTGTCACAAGCAACCAGTTAGGCACCTGCACGAAAGGAATATGGATTTGGTGTCTACAGCATCCTAATAAAGCAGATACCGTGTTAGTACTACTAGATACAGAAGGAATAAATAATCCTCGAGCGGTATGTGTTCAATTTTATGATATTATAAACAACAAAGCTGCAAACTAACTTCCAATTATAATTAAATAATATTAATTTCAGCTTAATGAAGATCAAGATTTGATGATACTTGCGCTAACAGTAATTTTATCTAGTGCATTTATTTATAACATAAAAGGCAACATTGATGCCACTTTGATTGAAAAACTGAGGTACCATTTTTTTATCATTTCTCTATCGCCTTAATGAATTTTACAACGTATTAATGTAGATTTCATTGATCTTCCTGATTAACTCTTTTGTAAATAAAAGAACAGAAGAATAAAATCTCGAATAATTATCCGCTCTTTGTAGAAAAACCCATTTAAAAGCGCATTAATTTGAGAAAAGCTCAAGCAGGTGCATAGATTTTTTCAGTATGATGCAAGTCTATCCAAGTCTTCAGAAATGCCGCCCATTATGTTTAAGCTTATGCTGCCTGATGTGGCTGCTTCCTTACATCAGAGCACGTCAAAGTTCTGAGCTCAGGACTTTCGTTGAAGGTCTACATGGGATCGATAGCCCAGGAAAGATTCCGATAACATCGAAGAGCCTGGATTAATGGATATGGGAGGTCGGTCTACGCAGACGATCTCATAAAGGCTGGACATCGTATGATAGAAATGGAGAAATGTATGGAGATCCTATGGAAGGGACGTGAGAAAGAGAAGATTTTATTTAAAGAAGAAATGGAAATCAGAAAACACCATCACCGAAGCAATATCCTCCTTCTCAAAGACCAAACGTCATTCGAAAGGGATGGCATCTTTGGATACGTGATGAAGATGGAAGGCGAACAGAAGGGCGTAAGAGCCCCCCAATAGGTTGGTACCTTTTGAGAAGCACTCCATTAGGTCCGCCATTCTATTTATGTATATGGAACATGTTTAATCAGCTTCAAATGGAACATGTTTAATCACCTCCAAAGATGATGAGAATCGAAATGCGTTAGGCAATTAAATTTCTTTTTTCCGTATCACTTTTCGAACTTCTCTCTTTTTTATTTATTTAACGTCATGGCAGATATGGCTATCTTAAGTTGTGTTAAAGGTTTCATCACATAATAAATTATTATAGAAACAAACAACATACGACAATCATTATGGAGTTCATGGCAACCATTTTTCTTCCCAAATCTGCAATTCCAGAACAGGTGTTTGAAAGCCCGCTGGATGTGTTTTTAATTGCCACCACTAAATTATGTGAATCAGGGGCTACTGAAAACTCAGAACAAATTAACGCCTCCAACTGCCCACTGCACTTTGCCAACAAGGAAAAGAGAGTGAATGCTGATAACTGCATGTTCCATCTCTCAGCAAAACATTTCAAAGTATCATCTCTGTTTTCAATCTCCCTCCGATATTTTGTAATAAATATATTACACAATCTCCATCAGTTAAAACCGATATTCCCAAGTAGGCTTATTTTTAGCTAGCCACCCTCCATATGCTGATAATATCACATCACAACCTGACGAGTTGTGATGCAGATGCAGAAGGCCAAGCAAAATTGAAACCTCAGGTAGGCAACGAGAGGGCAGCACCAGCTGTTGAGGTAATTCAGTCTCACAGAGCAATAGTGGCTGCGGGTAAGAGTTCCTAAGCAAAAGCGCGTTGTAGGCGGAGGGTTAGAAAAAAGGTCGCTGGCGAGGCGAAAATTGCGGAGGAAGTTTCAAGAAGGTTGGACAGTTCGAGAGAGGAGAGCGAGCCTGCGGAGCATTAGTTGGGTGTTCCTCGAAGGCACGATTTGATAGAACTCCTTCACTAAAACCAGCCTTGAAAACAGTGGTGGACGCAGGAGAAAGAGCGAGAAAAAAATTTACCCTGCTGCCACTGAGCATATGAACTATTGTGCTAATAACTCTTTGAATTCCTTAGTGAAGGTGGTCTATGCCAGGTGGCATTGAGAGGACAGCTGGTGTATAACTTCCATCTACAATGACTTCTCGTTGCAGCCTCCACAGAGTGCTGACGTTCCGCCCATCAAGACGTATTTGTTTCACGCTGAACATCAGTGCTTGTGTTTATTCAGCGTGCCAGGAAGCAGAGGGAACAGCAGTGTTCGGCCTCCTTGCTATTTTCAAGTGGATATTCTTTAACGACCTCAAGAAGCAAGTGCACCCCAAGCTCTAGCACAGGTGGGACGTGTGCAAAGAGATGTGTACCAGGCCTTATTGGGCATTCCAATTCCAATCAAACTGACCTCAAGGGTTTATTTCAACATAGTCATGCCTTGGGGTCCTCAAGCACTGGCAGTGGAAGATTTGGGCGTATTTCTACATATCATACAAGAAAAAGATCCACTGGCAGTTCTTTAACAGAACATGCATAGCCACTTTCCTTTGCGGTTAGAGCCGCAAGCAATGGCAGATGACAGGAATTTCGGATATGGACATTGTCGCTTCTTCTGGCTATTTGGTTTGTGTGCTTAAAGATTTAATTGAGCGACTTCTGTAAGAGTTGGATGCTATTTCAGTCTCATGAAGTCAAACTTGTTTGGACTATATTAAAGTTTTCTGAAACACTTATGGTTTCTGTAAGGAACAGTTCTCAGTTGTGATAATATTTTTTGTTGCTAAGGCAAGCGAAGAGTTTAAGCCAGTTTATTATTGCTATTGGCATTAGATACCTCCCAGTTAATGTTTGTAAAGCTAATTCTCATTGTTAAAAATTATTCGCTAATGGGTTTACTTGTTTTTCCATAAATTTAATTCATAAGTGAATCTACCTAGAAATTAAAAACATTTTATATCCATCTCGTGACAGGGGGTGATCTGAAATTAAATTTTTAATTTGTTGCTATTTTTAATAAAGTTAATTTTTTTGAATAATTATAACTGTGCATAAATTATTTACTCAAACATTCAGGCTTCCACTATCTGATTTTGTTTTTCTTATAATTTATCCATGAACAGTTATCATTATTCTTTGTGGTGCAGAGAGTTCCAGTTCGCAGTGGGCAGAGTATTTAAAGCTTCCATTTGTGACAGTGTAGTGCAGAGCGATTCGGTTCATGACGGGCTCAGCATTGCACGCCCTTACATCATTATTTTTGGTAGTGCAGAACATTTGTGCTATTTGGGCGCTTAATATTTGGTAATGCTAGTGGTGTATTCGTTGCTATTGGTTTGAGAACCATAATACTGCATAAGTGGAAAAAAAAGATAAGACTAGTATGTTGTCATTACATTCAATAATTTCTATTATTGGCGTTTTTTGGGGGTAACTTTTATCAGTTATCTTTATTCTTTGAGTGCATATGATAATCTGTATTTTTTTAAATACTTTTCTGATCCAAATCTAGTGGAATTCTGATTTCTGGTCATTTGGCTAGCATAGAATTGGGAAAAGCATAGACAAAAAAGAGAAAGCCATTTATAATAAATTGGCAAATACAGTCTATATTAGACAAAATATTGAACGGTATAACCAGTGTTTAACATGTTTACTTGAATAGTTGCCGAATCGCACCAAGTAAGAAAAAATAAGGCTACACATCAGTAGCTTCCCGTACGAGTTTGGCAGCAAGTTGCAAGAAAACGCCCCCTCGCAGTTGTCCGATCCCCCTCGCAGTTATAGCGAGAGATTTTTAGCCATGCAGGACAGAAGGTGTGATGGAGATAAAGCAAATGACTCGAGAAAGCAGCCAGAAACCAAAGATGAAAGCCAAACGGGCGTCCAAATCTTCATGATTTCCACCAAAAATCAGCAAAACGGGTGGATTTGCAGTTTCGTGCACACAAATTATGCCAAATTTTCATGATTTCCACCGAAAATCATCGAAATGTATGGATTTACAGTTTCATGCACAGGTTTTGCCAAGTTTTCATGATTTTAATGTAACTTTCTCCTGGAAGTTGGATGACCGAATTGTATAGGAAATCAAAAGAGGTTACAAGTTATGTAGCTTCACAGCAGAAAAAAATCGCGAACTAACAAGAGCCCTATTTCATGGACGATGAGTTACTCTATAAACGAGGAAATAACTCAATAAAGTTGGTACTGCCTAAGATAAAAAAGGTCACTGAAAGGGTTATCACAATGTTCCATAGTGAACCGATGGCACGCCATCTAGATGTATATAAAACGCTCAAGAAATTTTCCAATAATCATTATTGGATGGGCATTTAATAATTTATTAAAAAGTGTACTGACTCTCAGGCCAATAAAACCAAAGTAACATAAACTGCTTGGCAGTCTTCAACCTTTAGAGGTGCCACCCAAAAGATGGCATACAATAACCATAGATTTTATCTTTCTGTTACAAAAAACGGCTAGGGGCCATTACGCATTGCTCACTGTGACTGACAAATTGCCTAAACGGGTTCGTTTATAGACATGTTAGTCATCCATTACAGTGGAAAAAACAGCCCGCTTTTTGGTAGAAAATATAATAAAGATTCATGGGTTACTGTAAGCTATTGTTTCCGATAGGGATGTGAGGTTCCATTTGGAGGCATAGCGCCATATTTTCAAGGTACTAGGTACTTCTCTTAAGTTCTCCAGCACCTATTACTCCGAATCTGATGGGCAGTCTGAGAGAACTAATCAAACAGTAATCCAGATCCCCCAAAATTACTTGAATCTAGACAAAAGCGATTGGGATGAATATTTAGCAGTAGCTGAAATAGCTATTAATTCATCCGTATCGGAAGCAACTAAAATGTCGCCATTTTTGGCAGATTTAGAGCAGAAAATCATTATTCCCCGTCAATTATTAAATACGCTGCTATGCAGGCAGGAGTGAGTTCTTATGCAACCCAGCTAGCTATGCTTTTAAGTCATGCCAAAGCCAATATTAACAAGGTTAATGCTAAATATAAACAGCCCTTTAATAAACGACACTTGTTTTGGAAAATGAATAAAGTAATGATGTTGGCTGTGTGGCTTTGTCCCTTGAAACATAAACTAAGAAAGAAACTTGATAACAAATATATAGGACCTTTTCTCATTTTGAAAGTTATAAATAAGGTCTCGGCAAGGGTTAAGATACCAAATAAATGGGGGGGGGGTACACGAGTACTCCATGGGTCATTTTTAAAGAAGTTTACAGTTAAGGAAAAAAACAAACCCAAGGATCCCCCAGGCTTCATAGCTGATCTGCGCTTTCCTAACATTTTCCTGTTCTATAGGGTAGAGAAACTTTTAGATGTTAGAGGGAAATAGCCTAAGCATTCCTTTTTGGTAAAATGGCTGGGATATCAAAAACCTACATGGGAGCCCAAGCAGAACTTTTAGATTTTAGCTGAAAGCAGGGAAGGCTGTAATGCAGTAAGAGGAAAACCCCCAACAGTAATAACACGGTATTTCCCCAGGCCAAGAATCGGAAAAATTTCTGAAGGGTAAATCACGAGCCTGCAGAGCATGAAGTTGGGTGCTCCTCAAAGGCAAGATTTGATAGAACTCCTTCGCTAAAAACCAGCCTTGGAAAAAGTGGCAGATGCAGGAGAAAGAGTGGGTGTAGCAGATGTGGCTACCAGCTTGAAAAAAATTCACCCTGCTGCCACTGAGCGTATGAACTGTTGTGCTAATAACTCTTTGAATTCCTTAGTGAAGGTGGTCTACGCTGGGTGGTATCAAGAGGACAGCCGCTGTAAAACTCCCGTCTACATTGACTTCTCGTCACAGCCTCCACAGACAGCCGATGTTCTGCCAATCAAGACGTATTTCACGTTGAACATCAGTGCTTGTTGTTTATTCTGCATGCCAGGAAGTAGAGGGGAGCCACAGCAGTGTTCGGCGTCCATGCTATTTTCAACTGGATTTTCTTTGACGACCTCGTTAGAAGCAAGTGCATTCCAAGCTCTAGCACTGGTGGGACGTGTGCAAAGAGACGTGTACCAGGCCTTATCGGGCGTTCGAATTCCAACCAATTCCAAAGATTCACGCTTCCAGTATCTGATTTTGTTTTTCTTATAATTTATCCGTGACACTTTCACTATTGAATTATCACTGATGATAAATATTTTCGAATAAGAAGAATATATATTATACCTGGTATATTAATTATTCTTTATTACACTAGTTAACACACTTTTTGCATCCAAGGCTACAGATAGTGTTCTTCGGAATAATTGGTATGGAGTTTTCGAATATGATTTTAAAGTTTTTCTATCCTGTCACATTTCTAAGTTATGCACAGAAGCTGCAATGTTAAAGTATTGTGTGCGACGAGAAGCAGCTGGAATCTTTAAATAATCCATAATCTAGCACCGCAAATAAGTTTATCAGGTGCAAGATTTAAAAATGTTTCATTGAAAAAGAAGGAATCTGTATATGGTAGAAAAAATTTTATGATATATTTGAAAATAACGTTACTATAAATAAACGTGTCTCTTTTAGAATAAAAAATTGTGAAATGTTGACTAATATTATTATTAATTTTTTCTATGTTCTTTTCATTCTTTAATTAAAAGTTTTTTTCTTAATTTATTTTAGACACTCTGCAGTAAATACGATGGTCGCTCCGAAAATAATGCCTCTTATTTATACAAAGAGCACAAGAACAATATTTGATAGAGCAAATTTCGAACTAGAAAACTATTTTTCGACATAGTCCCCATCATTGGCTATGCCTTTTTTTCAGCGAGGAACAAGAGTTCTTGCATGTTGCGCTCGCATTTCACCACCTAAAGAGAAAGCCTGAACACAGAAACGTCATATATTGTTATTCATCATACCTACTCATAATTTAGGGCTTATTATTGGTAGAAATACGATTAAAAATGATGATTTATTTAGCTGCTTTTGACTGTTGCCAATGTTAAAACGCAATACCCGTCACCTCATTATACACGCATCCATTGTCTGTTCTCTATAAGGATTCAGTAAGCATCGATGAATGGTGCATTTTTTTTTCGTTTAGAGGAATTCATTTAGTCACCTTTGTTTGATATGCACTTTCATGACAGATATCATTTATTTAGACTGTCCCTCTACTGCTATCTGTTGCATGGTAACAAAATTTAATGGGATATTAACAAGAAAGTTAGACTTTACTATTATGCCATCACTATTCGTCTTGAATATTGTGGCCCAATATAAGAGGCATTTTCTTCGAACGACTTACGTCCATTATATTAAACAAAATTATATCAACAAAATTATATTAAATTAGATTTTTGCATTTAACAAAATTAATTAAGTTTTTTTTAATGACATAGATTTTTTTTTAAATTTTTCCAGTTTTGTTATTAAGCTAGTAAATAAAGTGATAATTGAGCCTACTGGCAATATGAAAAGTACATACTGTGAATACATGTGGCATTTTCCTGCGTTTCTTCTCACCGTGAGAGATGTTACACTCTCCTTATGTGATGATAAAAGAGCATTCACTCCGGATGAATATTTAAATAATATTCTGGACCTGAGAGAGGAGGATACCGATTCTATTTATAATTTGCCAAGAAAAATCATCCTTACTGCATTCAAAGAACATCGATGTTTTATTTTTCCTTTTCCTGTAAAAAATAGTGGAAATATCACCTGTTTGGAAGAACTGCCAGATAGTGAATTTATGGAAGATTTTCTGAAAGAAATCTCTAATCTTAAAAGTTATATATATCAAAAAGTGTCGACTAAAAAAATTTTCCATGGCCAGACTGTATCTGGAAAAAGTAAGTACTTGTAATTCACTATTTATATTCTGCAGGACAAAATTAAAATTTTAATTCTTCATTAAAAATAAACAAAACAAATATATTTCAAAATATTATCAAAGATACCATTTTAATATTGTTTGACAGTATGTTTAGCTATATTTGTTATAATTTTATTTAACCATTAAAAAACAACAGCAGATTCATAGGTAAGAAAAATATATAGGAAATCGCAATAAATTTAAATATTATGGTATTGTAATACTCTTAAGTCAGCCAGAGTAACACAGGGATGAAGCGGCATATTCAGACAGACAAACAGACATTCAGGAGGACATAGAGCAAGAACAGAAATTAGTAAAGAAAAAATAAAACATGGCCTATGCACACATACTCACTGTCAAACAAATATATAAATGACTATCATTAGGCTTACCATAACTCCCATTTCAAGGTGCCTGTGCTGATACGTGTATTCGGTTTAACAATTTGTCACTAAATTCTCAAGGAATGTTCACTCAAGTGGAAAATATTATTAATCAGTTAAAAAAAAACGTTCATAATTTTTGGTGTTCCTCCTCTTGCTGAATTTAAAGAAATATTAGAGATATAAATTACCAGCATTCGTTTTTGTTTCTTGTTATTTTGTGCATGTCAGTACTTAAAGCTTAAGAAAGTTTAGATTATGAGAGCTCATTATTATGCAAGTTCCGACCCATCTAACCATAATTGAAAAGTGGAGCAGTTTGAGGCTTGGAAGTTTAAGTTTGGTTAGATTAGGCCATCGTGAAAACATAGGTGGGCTAGAAATTTAATAGTGATCGCAGCAGTGCTGGAGGGGAATATTGATAAGTTTATTACCACATACAAGGCAATACTGTCTCCTTCCCAGAAACTAATGGGCCTTGCCTTTCCACGCAACATTCTGTTTAGAAAAGAAAGTTGGTGGAAAAATATGTTTTCCAAACTGGAATTTCGTTCCTTGCTTAAAATTGAAATTGCAAAAGGTTGTACTGCAAAGAAACGCTTCCAGAGATTTGTAGAGACCTCTAGAATTTTCGCCGTACATTAAGGCAAGGAAGTGGGTGAATAGATTCAATTGGTTGAGATTTCGATGGTGTGATCTCTACTCACAAAATACCCAACAGACAAACTGTAATTGCTGCACACTATTCATATATCTTGCAACACAACCGGCATATAAATTTTAAATGATAACGATATCAGTGATGGTATATAAACACCTGTAAACTTCAGTGTAATAGAATATTTATCAAAATGTAAAAATAAAAGGTGATGGTATAACAAAATACGTTTTCAGAGATATAATTCTAAAGTTTGTGCACATTATTGTATTTATTATATACAGGGTGTAAATTATCTCCTTCAAAAAAACTACACTACGATGTAGACGAAATTCAGGCGATTAAAGTGATATAAGACACTTGGGATCGCAAATCGCAAGCAACGCCATAAACTGAACCTCAAACTAAGCTGAATGGCATGGCACTGCGTAGCACGAGCCAAATTTGGGTTGTGAACCAGTATTTGTTCATTTCCTCGATACTTTTTGATGAAAAACATGATAAATGCTATTGGTATTAAACAAGGTTGGTACTGCTCGTGCTACTGACTCCGGCGCGAGAACAGAGTACGTTACGTTGGAGTGGAAGGCGGACCTCTTTGGGATGAGGTAGTGGGGAGCGGGGGAACCAGCCAGGCGCTCCATGCAAACACAGTCTCCCAAATTTGGCTCGTGCTACGCAGTGCCACGCCATTCAGCTTAGTTTGAGGTTCAATTTATGGCGTTGCTTGCGACTTGCGACCCCATGTGTCTTATATCACTTTAATCGCCTGAATTTCGTCTACATCATAGCATAGTTATTTTGAAGGAGATAATTTACATCCTGTATATAATAGAAGTAAAGGAATTCATAATGCAATTTATAGTTGATTTGATTATCTTATGAATTTTAAAGTACTTACGGACAAAAGGCCGCATAATATGTTTTTTATAATTATTTCACACTTTTCTTTTAGTGATGGCTGATTTAACAAAACAATATGCTCCTATCCTCAATGAAAACCGTCATGTATGTATTAAAGAAATTATGACTAATTTTTCACAAGAACACAGTCAGTGGATAATCCAACAATCAGTACAGAAATATAACAAAAAGATGGAAAAAATACCCTTTCCCATTCCATATGAGGATATTTTAAATTTACATAATGAAGGATTAAGACAAGCTATTGCATTCTTATGCAAGAATATGGATATGGTATCCTTTAGAAATTCTTTGACGACATTGATGGTAAAGCTTTATATGTTTTTATAAGTAATTAAACTTTGAAAAAATTAAAAAATGCGATTAATTTTTTTTTGTTAAACGTAGAATTTAATCTCTGAAAATCTTATGTTTTCATTAATTTATAACAATTAAATGCAACATGAATATGCATCAGTACTGCAACCTCCATGTTTTATATATTCCATTTCAAGTCAAAGCATTAATTCTCTATGTTTTTATTAAATTTTCGGAATTATTAAGACTTTAATCTTGCAAAGTTTATAAATTTTTGCATTGTAATTTAATAAATCACTGAAAGACTAGCACTTAGTCAGATTACAAAAGCCGACAAATTATCTTTTACTCGCAATACTAAAAATTATTTTATCTTTAAGCGAGAATTAAGACGATGACTTATACAAACAGTAATGTCGGATACACGTCTGTTGGCACTACTGTTGAATCTGGTGGTCAGTTGATGGACTGTGGCTCTCCTGTCACCTTTTACGAGTTGTCATAGGCGCTGCTCACTCCATTGGTCTATGGCTCGTGACCCCTTACAGTGATGGCGTTGGGACGCGATTTCTGTCCCTGCTGTCCACTCTTTCTACACTGTCACTACAGCGGACCATAAACAGTTCACAAATCGCGCCGTTTCAGAGATGGTGCCACCCTTGCTGCGATAGCCTATTATCATCCCTTTTTGGATGTCCGTTAAATCCGGATATTTACCCATCTGGAGGCTCGTGCACCTGTTGTTTGATGCACCAGCTTGAAAGCTTTCTCAGCCTGTTATTCAAATTTTGCAATGTGTAATCGTTGTTGGGGCAAGCCATGCGTGTGCCTTGAAGGGGTACTGGTCATAATTCATTGATATGACAGTGTAGATGTGCTCTTGAATTCTTATGCTTATGAAATATAATCAAGCAGCTGATATTTGTGTTTGATTTAGCATTATTTAAGCCATATTTATCTTTAATAATTTTTTACATTTCATTACATAAGTATTTTAGTTAGCTTTAAGAAATATCAGCTAATAAAATATATTTGCTGTCATTATTTCCACTGCGTTCACTGAGAAAAATAAACATGAAAATAGGGACCACAATATGTGGCTCAACCAATCTCTGACACCAGACATTCTGATTTAGGCCATATCCCATGAGTCTTCCTGTATCGATTAGTGATATGTTTTCGCATCATATGGCAAGGAGGCTTAGACTGATTCATAGAGTACATTCACCAATAGCAATAGTATAGTATATGTTCAAATTCCAAAACCTAATATCAGCTATAGATATCAAAAAGCCCAAAATACTGACCAAGCAGGAAGTTGCATCTTTGCTGTGATAAAATTAGCAGTTGGTAAATAAATTATGCCTGATAGTAGTATCTGGAAATACTCCGTTTGTGAAAGTAGTTTAATATTAAGTGCTTAAATATTTCGTAATGATGATGATAAGTGTGGGATAAAAGGGATCTCCAAAAAATATGATGATCACCCAGTATTTATGAAAGAACGTCTCGCAACACCAAAAATTACAATTGATTATTTGGTTACTCTATGAACTGTATGTCCCAGAAGCTAATTTTTTGCAGAAGAAATTTTAATTTTTTTCTGTCTAAAGTTTAGGTTTTTCAAGTAGAAATAGATTTGAAGCAGGTAACCAATAAATTAAAACAGGACATTATGTCATGAATACTCAAGTTCAGAGCTTCATTCATGCTCCTATTCCTATTTGGAACTTCTGCACATATATTTAAATGTTTTGAAAATACATGGCAACATAAATTAAAGTTCACTTTTCAAAAACTTTGCAATATGCTCTATCGCAACTGCTGTTTCCACACTCTCTCTAAGAGAGAACTTGTGGAACATCATTAGTTGTGAAGTTGATATCTGCGCATGTCGTAGGCATGAGAAAAGGCAACAAACAGGTAAAAAGAGGACAGGGGAGGGGACAATATGTATTGAAGCTATGACTAGATATTTAAGGGTTTCATTCCGGTTTATATATAAATTATAGTCATTTCATTCCATTGGACTTCTTGACAAACTTTTTTACTTAGAATACCATAATCCACCAGGAGAGCATTTCCACTCTTACGTATAACAGTATTGGGTATTCCTGAATGGGGCTCAGAGACGGTAATTGGCAAAATAAACGTTCAAAATAAAGAGAAAATTCCACATTTTACTATATTTTATGGTTTCTTTCAGCATTATCCATATCGCTATGCCTGTGTTTTCCACTCTTCGAATAGACTGTATTTAATCTTCTGTTAAAACTAGTGGTTCCAGATGATAGACCATTGATATTGATGCTTTTTTGTTCTATAAAAATTTTTCATTTGTTTTATAGTACGATATAAACAAAGCATTTAAAAAAATCGATGATGAAAACAAGGCCATATCATATCAAAAATGCAAATCTGCTATTGAAAATATATATAAAGACAAAAGCGAAGGAAAAGCAGCTGAAAACACGTTCATGTATTCCGGAGGATATAGGGATTATGAAAATTTCATAGAAAATGTCTTACTTGAATATTGGAACCAGACATCAAAGGAGATAAAGGTAATAAAAGTAATTCACAAAGGATTTTTTTACATAACTATCTGATAATAGGAAATATAAGATATTTTTCAGCCTATAGGATTAAACAGAAATTTATTTATATCTGATTCTGACAATTTTTCGTTTTAATTTCATTATTTTATGAAACTAGAGGGTGATTACAAAAGAAATTCACACTTTTAAAAATTTACTACATCAAAGCTATTCAGAATATAGACACACCACATACGGATTCTTAAAGAAAAACTCTTGAAGTTTATTGTGACACAGTTAAAGATGTTCAATATGCCCCCCTGTAGTCGAATTCGTCCCAAAACCACATTAACATGTCTCCATCAATCCCATGTATCGCTACCATAATGCGTTCTTTCACCTCATCTAGGTCACGGGGAAGGAGTAGGGTGAAGACCTTGTCCTTTACACACCCCCATAAAAAGAAATCACAGCGGTGGATTGGTCGAGCAAACAATAACCTGGAACTTGCAAAGTGGCCACCGCGGAGCCCCGACCTCTCACCTCGTGATTTCTTTTTATGGGGGTATGTTAAACAAAGTCTTCACCCTACCCCTTCCCCGTGACCTAGACGAGCTGAAAGAACGCATTACGGTAGCGATACGTGGGCTTGATGGAGACATGTTAATGTGGGTTTGGGACGAATTCGACTACCGCATTGATGTATGCCGTGTCACGACAGGGGGGCATATTCAACATCTTTAACTGTGTCACAATAACCACAATAACCTAAGAGTTTTTCTTTAAGAATCTATATGTGGTGTGTCTATATTCTGAATAGCTTTGATGTAATAGATTATTAAAAGTGTGAGGTTCTTTTGTAATCACCCTGTATATTATTACACTTCACTTTATTTCTAATGACCATTAAAAAGTAGAATCCCTAAATGTAAGTATTGAAGAGTCTGATTACTGATTGGATTATCTGAATTAAACGCTAGAAATTTTTTGGCTTTGAGGAAATTCAGTGTTTGTTGCCATGTTCTAAATTTCTTCATTCTAAATCCTGAGGCAAATACTAGTATAAATCTCTCTTTTGACAGTGTTGAATCCAATTCAGTATTGTTCCACAGAGGTAAAATCTGAAGAGGAAAACTTGAGAGCATAAAAAGCTAATTATAAATGAATTAGCAGAAGAAACTTAGAAAAAGGATAACTGGAAATTATAAATGACTTTTATAAAACCGCGATAACACTCTTAGTTATCGGAATTTATCACACACAATTAACATTTACTCCTCAGGTTATTTTCTATTACCACTCTTATCAACTGTATTTATTTCTTGTGAAGAAATGTGGTCATTTAGAACATCCCTTTTAGGATGATTCCAGACTTTTAGGACGCCCTGTAGTTTAGCAAAGCCATCGCCTAAGAAGGGCCTAAAAATATATTTTTACCAGGGAGTGAGGGGCTACTATGTGCTATAACGTCTATATCAACTTTCTCAAGAAGTGTCATGCATTCAGCCTGTCTTCAAATGAGGTCTTCCATTTTCTTGAATTGTTTGTTCGACAGACTTCATAAGTTTTAATAATTTGTATTGTCATAGACAAATGGGCCAATATGACTATGGAATAACTGATTTCTTTATGACCTTAAAATTATTTTTATATGTCAACTCAAATACTTCTGATCTCAAATGTTCACCAAACATAAAGTTACAATTTTACTATATAACGACTCTTGCTTTGTCTCCAATGCAGACTACAAGATTTAATCCTGTCTAAGAAACAAATTCTCCCTCTTAGTTATCCTGCAAGCGTAACAAAGTAATAAATAATTACTAGAGAAAATCTTCCAACGTAAATAATATTATATTAACTTGTTTGCAAGCGTGACTCTTTAAATGTTGCCAATATAACAGGGAGCACCAGATCTTTAAAGCAGTTTGGAAAGATTAAGATATACACAACTAGTCAATATTCTGCGATAAGATATTTCTGATATAGTTTGACATAGCAATTATAAACACCAATTATAATATACAATATGCTCTATGCTATGCTGATAATTTTCTGATTGGAAACCAAAAAGTTCGTTACTGAATTATATAGTTCCATTTGTGCGCACTTTTTGTAAGGTGCGGGACATATCATATGTCACGGTCCGTTTTTTCGCATCATAAGACTAGATACATCTACCCAACAAAAATGGCCGTGACATCAAATGAGGATACTCAGGCATCTCAAAGAGAAACAAAGGCAGCCGACGCGATCAACCCTGGAGAGCAGAGCGGAAACGCCCGTGCGCAGAAGCGAGTGAGTGAAGCAGAAGTCGAAGGGAATACAACGGTTTCGTTTCCTCAAGAGGAAAAGGATTCTTGGATTGGAAGCGATCAAGGAGCAGCTGTAAAAAGATTACGGAAAAATGTTAACGTTAACAAAAATGCGGTTGGATATTTCTGGGTTCAAGCATCTCAGTTCCCGCCTACTGTAGCCTTTCTCTACATTATGAACATTTAGTTTATTTCAACTTATCTCACGAAGGAAATTTCTCACGTTGCGACATGGAGAAAAGGATTTTTATGGTTATTGCGCCATCATATGGAATTTTCGCTTGCGGACTACGAGGATTTATTCGGAATGATTTAGGCTGCACCGAGGGAACGATTCAGCGTGGACTTTCTTTTAATTGATGGCTATGTTGATCAATGTTCTTTTCGGTTTGCATTCACTTGCAAAATCAGCAATTTGGAGAGTGTAGTTTAGCCAAGAATATTCTAAATAAATAAAGGAAATCCAAAAAGTGATACGGAAACAAAAATAATTATTTCCCAACGCGTTTCAATTGTCTTCATCGTCCGACAAGTATTAATCGTAAGCCAGTATTCTTCCTTTGGACCGGACTTTTTTATTAGCGCGCAAATTTTCCTCTTCAATACACATTGACCTATGTTAGTGACTCTCCTTTAGTATACAAGAAGGTTTCAAATTAATTTGCCGTAATTGCACTTCCACATTAGGAACGCCATAGTGCTTCAAGGCAATACTGTTTTTAGTGAGTTTGTGTGGTGTTGTTGTGTGGCGAGTGGTTATATATAAATCTATTATGCCAAACTTTTTACATTTACAATTAGGTCTCGCCCAGCTTTAAGTACTGTATATTTAAATTACATTAAGCCTTATCTTCAGCTAATTAAATGTAGTTCACACGGACTAGTGTAGTGCTAAGATGATTAATACAGAAGCTGACTACGTGCATGGTTCTTATTCCTTATCTACCTTCCTACTATGAACGCTTAGTGCAAGTAGAGTTCTGTTAGGTTGTATGCTGACTTAATAGCCCGGCGGCTTTTCCTTGCTCGTTGTGATAAATTGATTAGTACTGTATTCGCCCGTTGCTACAAATAACCATTCCCCAGTAATTGGAACGCATTTAACTCTTTGATATTTTTCAAGTGAACTTGAATCGACGAGGGTGTCAGAACTCTCTTATTTGTGTTGAATATTATAATCAAGCTTCAAGCAAAGTGTAAAGTGTTTCTTTTACTAGTTTACTAAATAATATTCATATTATCTGTAAGTTGCGTATCCTTGCTTCTGTCTTTAATTCTCACCTTCCACTGCCACGTGACAAAAGTAAGGGATACAGTTATGGTAACAGAAGCGTGCAACGATTTGGACACTGGCCCAGTGACAATTATGTATGTTGCAATGAGGGAGTGAGCTCTTGTGCTCAAAAAAAAGTTTTTTTTTGCTTCTTTCTGCTACATTCCTTGGTGCGCAAATTTCAGTGTCTTTTACAGAGGAAGTAAAGGATACAGTTATAAAAAGCTAAGAAAATGACTAAAAATACGGAATCCATAACTTTCTCAAAAAAGATTGCATACGAGCTGGGAGAATAATGTAAAGCAGTTTAACCAGTGCTTCTTGCTATTAGCAAATCAGCTCACAACGCAGAATGAGCAGAAGAAAATAGAGTTATATAAAAAGGTAGTGGGTCTTAAATACAAAAAAGTAGAAGAATTCCAGGCAGCGGGGCTAAAGGAGTTTGTGGACAAAGTAGAACTGTATCTAAATGAGGTGTCTACTAAAACTAATCCTCAGTGTTTGGAAAAAGAAAATAGCCCAGAGAACCTGAATCAAGAGGTTGCCGTCAAACAGAGACTAAACGCTATACAAAACAGCAGTAACTGGATCGCTAATGATCCGCTCAATAAGCAAATACTTTTACTTTAATAATAATTTTACTTTTAATAATTTAACTAATAGTAATCCTATACGTCCATCCAGGGCCTGTATGGCCTGAGGCCGACGAGTTCGGTCCCTGGATGCACCAGGATTAACGACTGCTGTATGATGGTCACAGCAGCCGGGGGGGTGAAGATTGTGAGTCACTGAATGGTCGCCCATCCAGTGGCTAGCCGTGCCTGATGTTGCTTAACTTCACAGAAGTTGTTACATTGAAAGCCCACCAGGCCACGTTCTGCCCCTATAGGCCACAAGAAGGCTATCAGCGAATCGGATTCATTAAACAGCTGATGGAGAAGCCTCGACCTCCTTATTTCATAGAAGACAACATATTGTATAAGGAGAAAAATGGAGTGAAAATGGTAATTCCCAGACTGACTGAGATTACTAACCGAATCATAGCGTCCCTACATGACGATCCCTCATCCGGGCATTTAGGCATAAACAAGTCGATCAACAAACTCTCTAAACTATATCAGTGGCCTCAACTAAGTAAAGATGTTATTAAATTTATAAACACGTGCGATAAGTGCCAGCGGAATAAAGTGCCTCGCAGTCTGCCGTACGAGGATTTACAAGTGTTGGAGTTCCCGCCAGAACGATGGCATACCATAACACTGGATTTTATATTTCCGCTAGTTAAGACAGCAAAAGGCCATGACGCGTTATTGACAGTGACAGACAATGTTCAAAAAGGGTATGTTTGCTACCATGTACGTCAACAATAACCGTGGAGTGTACTGCCAAGCTACTAGTGAACAATATCTTCAAGAAACACAGCTTCCCGCAAGTAATCATTTCTGACATGGATGTCAGATTTACGTCGCAAATGTGGAAAACAATCTTTGCAGCATTGGGTTCATCATTAAAATTTAGCAGTGCTTATCACCCCCAGACTGACGGACAGTCAGAACGAACTAACCAAACGGTAATCCAAATTGTTAGAAATTACCTCAACGATGCAAAAACGAATTGGGATGAGCATCACGCTACCACAGAAATTGCTATAAACTCAGCAATATCAGAATCTATGGGGTATACACCGTTTTATTTAGATCTGGGCCGTGAAGTGTATATTCCGCCTACGTTAAGTAAATATAGTCAAAGTGACTCCACTCTACCGCAACTAGTCGCTAGGATGAAGAAATCTTATCGAGAAGCAGCTATAAAGGTGTCTAAAGCGAATGCCAGATATAAAAAACGATACAATAAGCGACATTCACAGTTTCACCCTAAAGTAGGGGAATGGGTTATGGTGCAAGCGTCCCGATTAAGAAACCTCAAAGGAAGAGTCGGGAGAAAACTGTATTCAAAATTCGAAGGACCGTCTAAAGTTTAGAAGTCATTAACAAGGTTACGGAAAACTAAAAGTACCAGCATGGTGGCATTGCATCAATAATATATTTCACTGTTCATTCTTAAAGCCATATAAATCAAGAAGAAAAGAAAAAATTTCCTTGCTCGTTGTGATAAATTGATTAGTACTATATTCGACCGTTGCTACAAATAACCGTTCCCCAGTAACTGGAACGCATTTAACTCTTTGATATTTTTCAAGTAAACTTGAATCGACGAGGGCGTCGGAACTCTCTTATTTGTGTTGAATATTATAATCAAGCTTCAAGTGAAGTATAAAGTGTTTCTTTTACTAGTTTAATAATTAATAAATAATATTCATATTATCCTTAAGTTGTATATCCTTACTTCTGTCTTTCATATTTACCTTCCACTGCCACGTGACATCATATATAAAACGAATTACGAATATATAAATCGTTAATTACGAATATCGATCCAAATTTCTGTGGAACCAATAGTTATCGGGATATCGGCAAGGGGGTGGCCGTGGCCTGGTTGTCTCGTCGGTTGGCTTGCCAATCGATGGAGTTCAGCAACTTCAGGCGCGGCCAGCTGCTGGTTGGGTGACGGCCTGGGCTTGAGGGCCACCGCTGGCGGGACAGCTATTTGGGGCGCGGCTGTTGGGGGAATTTGGTCTGACCCATTTGCGGATTGACCATAGCTGGTGTTCCAGCGGTTGGTGATAGCCTCTGGTTCGTTTATCCCCAGCAGCTTTTCCATCATGAAACCCCCCGTGCTTCGGAGGGCACGTTAAGCCGTCGGTCCCGACTGCTACTGTCATCTCGTAGCAGTCGTTATTAATGGGATGGCGCAAAACTCCCTCGTAGGAGTAGGTGCCGCAGATTATCGCTTGCGATAATCTACCCTCTGCACCAGATAAGATATCGGGATATCGGCCAAAAATAGAATTCCGAAATATGCTATTACACTACATGATCAAAGGAGTTGGGACACCCCTGTGAACACCTGGGGTGTTTCTCCTGCACTGGACTGGGCCCACTCATCAAGGTGGACAGAAATCTCAATGCTGATGGCTACAGGATCATTGTGGATAATGGGCACTACCAGCGCTGTGGGAACACTTCGGTGATGGACCGTTCCTCTTCCTGCACGACAATGCGCCTTGCCACAAAGCAAGATCCATATCTGACTCATTTGACGAGTGCGGGTTGAAGAACTGGATTGGCCCACCCAGAGTCCTGATCTCAATCCCATCGAACATCTTTAGGACGAATTGGAATGACGTGTGAGATCCAGGATGGTTCGCCCTACATCTGTCCAGGAACTAACCACGAAACTCCTCGAGGAATGGAGGTCAATACCTGTGGACACATACAGTAAACTAGTGGACACTATGCCATATAGGGTGGAGGCAGTGGTAGCAGCTCGGGGTGGTCGTACACACTACTGATTGAAGCTTTTTGCAGCTTTACGGTAGAGCAACAGGTGTCTCAACTCCTTTGATCACGTAGTGTATCTCGAAAATGGCGAGTCAGAGACAAATTGAACCAAAACAGTTTAATAGCGCTTATAAATTGAATGGTCAATACAGAAGGTTAAATACGATCTTTGGTAGGTAACGAATGCTGCATGTCACTTGCACGTGCGCTTTATAGAAAGCACGTGAACTCATGGTATTACATCCGCCTTATTACGTTATTTTCGAAAGCAGTAAATTTCATGATAAAATGTCTCCAAAAATCGGTCCTTACTGGGAAGGGTACATTAATGCCCTTTCTGACGCTAATTACAGTTATCCTGCCATAATTAACGCATGTAAAAAACGAAATTTCTGTTTCGAAGAAAGGCACATCATCAGTACTGATTGGAAAAAAAAAATTCCAGGAAGATTAATTCCAACTGGCCAAAAACAGGAAAATCCTCAAGTTCCCACAAGCTGAACACCATAGTTCATTCGATTTGTCAAGCTGCTTGTTCAATGTTAAAATCCAGGAACCCAAAGAGGGGTCGCAAATATTCTAGGAAGTTCACAGGTTACCATAAATAAAATAATAAACAAAGACTTGCAACTGGAAAAACGTCACAAGAGTCGTGTTCATAAGCTGCTGCTGCGACATCTCGTAGAAAGGAAAGGAACTGTTGGAGGTTCTATGAACGACTGAAGTATGTTGTCACTTTGGGTGAAGTGTATGTCTACTTCAATGACTGCAACAAATCCCGCGCGATTTTCTGCCGTTCAGGTGGAGAGAAGTAATATGAAAAGTAGTCCAAGGAATGTAAGGACAGTTTTCAACAGGATTTATGGTGATTGCGGGATACTCGTACATCGACAAGCTCACAATCAGAAGAGTGGACAGTAAGGCTAAGGTTAATTGTCCTTACTATCAGTAGCATGTTCTCAGTCCAATTTTCCACAAGGAAATCCCCGCATTGTATGAAGAGAACAAAAGCAAAGTTTGAGTGCTTCAAGACAAAGCCTCCAGCCATACGTCTAACTCGACCATTCAATTTATGTTGGATTTGGAAGATGAAACTGGATTTCACGTTATTCTCTTTTATATCACCAGATGCATCCTTGATGGATATCTGTGGATTTGGATTACTGAAACGAGTCTTTGCTGTTCCAACAACTATTGAGGGTCTCTGGAAAGTCTGCATACAGGAATGACACAACAACACCCTCTCCGTTCTGCAGACATAGTTGAAGGCACGGTGCAGGGCGATAGTCCACTATTAGAACACGATCGCTGGTAGAGAAAGGGGTCTTCTTCGTGAACTTTCTCCACAAAATTGTTAGCATAGTTCATAATCAACCTTCTTTAATCAGACGGAAGCTACCTAATCATAATTATCGATAATCAGTATTCAATATCTCTATACATGACATTCGATATCGATGCGACTTATATGTGTGAATGTAGTAGACTCTGTAAAAAATATAAATTTGAGATAATTTTCAAAATTCAACCAATCGCTACAGAGATATAAACTTTTTAAGTTCGTTTTGATAATGGCAGTTGCTCATTCTCATCTGGTTTCCTTTATTTTCATAATTCACCGTATAGCACTTAGATGTAAAAGAAGAATTCCTTAGAAGCAAGCAGCAAGAGAGGAAAAATATTCTGGTATATGACAAAGAACTGGATGCGCTACAAAAAAATGAGCATAGTAAGATTCTAATTTTTCTAATCATTTAAATGCTACAGTCAGTGACAAAAAATAGAACCACTATAATTTTCACTTAAATCGTCTTAATAAAACAAAATTAGTATCTTTTTTTTGGAATGCAGATACTCTGTAATGTTAGTAATAACTTAGTATTAAGAAAATCAAATATTTTATTTGCAACATTTGTATGTGCATAAGTCAGGGATTTGTACAACTCAGATCTTTGTGAAAGGGGTTCGTGAATCGAAAAATTTTGTGAAAGGGGTTCGCGAATTGAAAAAGCTTGGAAATCACTGGCGTAGTAAAGCTCTACATTAGGAAAGTATGGCAATCCTTTTCTGTGCCGCCATTGTTGGCCCAATTGGCCCTATCAATTGGTCTAAAATTCGGCTAAAATGCAATTTTTTAAATATTTTTTTTATTTTTATCATCTGGAAATTTAACTGAAATCAATAAATTTTGAAACTATTGATTTTCCTTTAAATTTTGTTTTCAATAAATAATGATAAAGTGAAGTAATTTAATGATAACTAGATTAAGATTTTAGCTTTTCACCTCATTTATGAAGGGCTAATAAATAAATAAATTAATAAATTTTAAAATACATGCTACGTGTATAGGGTGGTCAGGTGATTGGTTTTTGACAGAACAGTCCGGTTTTTTAGTCATCTGTCCGCTTTTTATCCCTCTGTCAGTTTTTCCCCCCAAATGTTCGTTTTTTTGGGTCGAACCTCAAATTTTGCAATTTTTTCCGAAAAAAATTGGGATCGAAATGAAATGTTAAGAAGTCTCTGATTGGACAACATTGGAATTGATTATCATGATATCACACACTATTCACACGAAGCCAACTGGAGACAGGCCAGGGCACTCAAAAGTCAGCTGATTATCGGGGTCCAAGCAACAATCCATCCTTCATTGTTGGAAAAAAACACTGATTGTAAAATCCAAGATGGGTACAATGAAGGATGGATTGTTGCTCGGATCCCGATGGTCAGGTGACATTTGAGTGTCCAGTCCTGTCTCTTGTTGGACTCACTAGTCACATGGCACGCGTTAATACGATTGAATTTGTATTGGCTATTAGTTCAATGAAAGCAGTCAGTAACAGGTTGTTAGCACATGTATTCATTATTTTACCCTTCCAGAAGAACAATGTTTTAGACTTTTATGAAAACCCTTTTGAAGACTCCTAGCCCATTAAAGATGACCTATGTCGTGTCATTTGTGAAAGGAAACTCGGTTTGTCCGGTTTTGACCTATCTCACCGGTTTTTTCAATGGGATCACCTGGCCACCCTAGCTCTATGAAGCTTTTTGTAATTTTATTCATCAAAATATAATTTTATAAATTTTTATTAAAAATAATTTAATAAACTTTTATCAAATTAATTTTTATATTTATATCAAATCTTTAATATAACAGTTTATTTTAATTTTATTAATTATAAATAGTATTAAATTATTATAATAATAATACCGGTATTACAATTATAAAAATATCAAGATATAATTTAATAAAATAGAAACTGTTGAATTGAAGTTTTTGATATAAATATAAAAATTAATTCGATAATTATATTTTGATAAAAAATTTATAAAATCAATTTGATAGAAAATTTAAAAAATTATTATTTGGAAAAAAATTATATCGTGATGAAAAAAAAATTCACAAAAAAATTACACATGCCGTGTGTTTTAAAATTTATTCATTTATTCATTTATGGAGGTTTATAATGTTTAGGTAAAAATCTACCAAACATTTGTTCTCGTTAAAACTTTCTATATCTTTTTTCAACCAAACAACAAATTTTTGTTATTCAATTTCAACCTTTACATTCAAGCAACCTATGAGTGATAATTAACTTCACTGAAAAAAAAAATAAAAAAAAATAAAAATAACCTAACATCAAAGTTTTATTTCAAATTTTTTAATGCTCGTATTTTCACATTTCACAGACAGTTTACCTTGTTAATTGAATTGTATTTTCTTAAAAAAAAAAAAACTATATTCGACTTGTAACGAAAACTTTCAGTAATTTTTCTTTAGTGTGAAAAAATTATATTTTCTGATCATCTGGGAACTGCACAATGTAACAACATTCGGTGAAGTTATAAGTTTCCTTGCTTTTTATTAGGAGCTTTAGCATAAAAGCTACTTATAAGAATGCGCCCTTGGTCTGTACGTTTATCCGGCCGTCCGGCAGCCGTTTGCACGATAACTTGAAAACGGATTAACTTTTTCTAATTCTGTTTTCAGAAATATGACTATCAAAGTCTTAGCTCGGCCGTATCAAGTTTCAGGATTTTTCGTGGACCCCTTCAAGTTGAATTCACGTGCTAAAATAGTGAGTGTAAAGAATTCATAGATACTGGCATGTCATATAACAATCGATTTGTCAAGAAGGAATATATTGTTACTTTCTGTTCATCTTTTAAGCATTATTGACATCGGCGCGCGCACGTGAAATCGCTTTGTCGACGCACGATTGCTCAAGTGCTCATAATCTATAAGCATATTAAGTATCGGAAAAATGGAGCTACTTACTGGTTTTATTTTATACACGATTTGAATCACCCTTCATCATTTCTACATTTTTTGAGGTAGAAGGTTGAAATTCGGAATGTAGCTTATTATGGGCATGTGCACCTTCACTATTTAGTTGGGTTTTGATTAGCCCACTATGGTCGGAGTTTTGGGGGTGAAAATTAGAGGGGACCAGAAGGTCTAGGTGTATTTATGCATTTAAAGGAGTGAAATTCGGTAAATCAAGATCTCCATTATATGAAGTTTTTTTTTCCCGAGGTATCCATGCCTTCCCGACTCGGTGGCGGAATTGCATCGAAAAGATGAGGAATACATTGAAAAATAGTGTACCAACTCTGTCTGTAATAAAGGAGCTGTAAAATAATATTTCCGATTTTTATTTGACTGACCCTCGTAAGTAGAATAAGAATGGAGCTTTTCCGGTTTTCATTACATTTCTGATTTTCATTACATTATAAAACCAATATAATGTCAGTCCGTCCCCTTCATAATTTCTACATATTTTTGAGGTAGAAGGTTGAAATTCGGAATATTGCTTACTATGGGGATGTCCGTCTGCACTATTTAGTTTGGTTTGATTGGTACACTTCAATCGGAATTACGGTGGAGGGATTCAGAGAAGGCAATATATCTATGTGCTATTTAGGTACGTAAAGGCGTAAAATTCAGTATCCAGATTCCTCTAGGCAAGATCTACAGTACTATGAAGTTTAGGTCCAATTTTTCCAGTTGGGTCGGATTTGTGGGGGTGATCCTTAGAACTATGAAAACTGTGGTATGTAATATAACATATGTTCGGAAATTACGAGAAAGGAAAGAAGATACGAGGTTTTTTACGTTTTCTATATATTATATTCGAGAAAATCAATTTATTGATTAAAAAACTTGAGGAGAGGTAAAAGGTGCAGATAAATGGGTAAAAATAGTGCCTTGCCCTACTCGGGAAGCGGGGGGGAAGGATTAATTTCTTTTTAATAAATTTATAAATGTATTTCTGCTTCACTGCTAAAGCTCCTCCTTGGAATGTTTACAAGATTTTATTACTTCTTCGGTTATTTTAACAATTTTATTAACCTCCAGGGAGCAATAGATTGAAGGAGCCTCAAGTTTTGCTTATTCGGATTAAATTTTTGGATCAATTAGCGAATACTTCATTAAAAATTTTATTTAGATTGCATCCTCCTTATGCATTTCAATGGTATCTATCGCTGAGTTTGGGCCAACAATGGCTGACGAACTCATGTGACTCCTAAGCAGAACGCAAAAGTACATTTCTATCGCCTTCCATTTTTCGTTAATTGATTTTTCAAATCGTCAACCGGTATCCTAATATACAGGGTCCTTTTGAAAAGGATGTCGTGAGATACCTAGCGATGTTCTGCAACTTAAAATAAACACAAGTTTCCTCATACTTTTGTCGAAACTGCATTCCTTAAAGGAGTAAACAGCTCGTGAAATTTGATTAAACTCCGCCCATAACATAAACAAAAGGGCATAAAGGTGTTCCATTAATAATTCCTGCGAACTACTTGTGCACTAATGTGTTGGCTCTAAACTCTTACAGCCCACTGAAAGATTCGTAATTACTAGATCTCAGAAATGAATTTGTCCACAATTTAGGAAAGACGTGCAAGTGGATAAATGATCACGCAGTTTCCATTAGCCTAATTTGGCTTTCCTGTGAGAGCAATGGAAGAAATGAATGGAAGTGGAGTGTGAAATTGTTACTTTTTAAAGCCGTGAACTACATATTTCAAATTATGCACTTGGGTACAAACATACAGAAGTATATACAAATATTGTGCTTTATACAGGGTGCTTTTGTCTAATCCGTACATTTCTTTTTTCTCGACCCTTAACAAAATTTACAGACACTTTAGGTATTATATTGGGCTTAAACAATCAATGACTCTAAATATTTCCTCTCAATTTCAATAAATTAAATATTATACCCAATCCACAAAAAGATAACCAAGAAAACAATAATAATTGTGAATACAATAAAAATGAATTCAAAAATGAATTAAAAAATTTATTATGAGAAATTCCCTTCCCTCCCTTCACATAAGGAGTGCTTAAGGCCCACAGAATAAAAATTTATCTACAATAAAAGGAAACATGAAGATTTAAAATAACAGAAAACACATCTTTCAACACTTCAACTCGAAGTTATCTTCATAACCTTCTTTCTATTTGCCTTGAAGGACCTCAAGTTTAAGCATGTTATGAATTACGCCAATGCATCCTTGCGTCTTTCTTCTCAGAACTTGGTCCTCTGTCATAATCAAAATCTGTCTTGATGATTTTAAGAATGGAAATTTCTCGATTACGTGCTAAGTTCGGTTGCCATTATCACTTAGGTTTTCTGTTGATTTAATTTGAGGAAAGCTTTGCTATATTACTGTCCATGGTGACTCAGTGGTAGATGCAACATCGTTTTCCTTATCTTATTAATTCTCTAATTAATGTTACATAGGGGGAAAATTTTACTTTTGAAAAATACCCCTTTATATCTTAATATATATTTAAAGATTCTATCTTTTGTAATTCAGAAAAAAAAATGAAAGATGCCCAGGATAAATTGAAACTTTGCATCCAAAAAGAAACTCATGGCAGACAGAAGTTAAAAGATGACAGACTGAAGGATTATTTTCAAGTAAGTAATATCTTTTCAAGAATAGAGTTTCAAAATCCAACTCATAGACGAAGTGATATTTTCAGTTTTTAAAAATCAACACAATTTTAAATGGAATCTTTTTTTCCTCTCAAAATTAATCTTTTTAAAAGTATAGGAAGCAAATGTTAAGACATCAAATTACCGTAAAATACAAAAGCCAAGAATTAAGAATTCTTATCAATAATTTTAATGATATACACTCTGATAACACTTAGAAGCGCCTGAAATCCAATAGGGAGTTCGTGATTGTATCACAATCGAAGGACCTAGTTATGCCTTAAGATTTATGTCAGATTAGTATATTTTTGTAAGTACAACTGTGGCTATACAGTGAAATTAAAGTTTATATTATACACTGTCTCCAAAACTAAACTGACAAATCAGGAATTTTTAAAAAAAATTCTTAGGTATATTACATAAAATCGAGGTACAATCGATAAATAATAAGGCAAAGGATATTTCACAGTAATTATTTAGCGAAACTTAAAAGTATTGTCAGAAAATTTGAGAGAAACAAATATGTGGCCTATAGTAAAGGAGTATTAACCAAAAATTTCATTTGCAAAATAAAAATTACACAATCCAGTTACATTTATGTGACTACCTGCCAGTATCCAAAATAACTACCTTTCGCGGCGCGGACAGCTGCGAGACGGGCAGGAAGAGAGTCAATAAGGTTCTGGAAGATATTGACAGGGAATGTGAAGCCATGTCGTTTCCAGTTCTGTGGCGAGCAGCTGTAGGTTGCGCGATGGAGGATCCATGGCACGAACAACCCGATCGAGGTGGTTCCACAGATGCTCTAAGGGGTTTAAATCCGGGGAGTTTCGGGGCCAGGGGAGTACCGTAAACGCATCCTCGTGCTCTTCGAACCACGCACGATACTGCGCTCTGTATGGCACGTGGCACTGTTCCTGCTGGAAGATGTCATCATGCTGAGGAAACACAATCTGCATGTAGGGGTGGACAGATGCGTACTTCTATTGATCCATGGTGCCGTCCACAATGATGAGTGTATCCAGGGAATGCCATGAAAACATTCCCCAGACCATAACGCTGCCTCCTACGGCCTGGACCCTTGCGGCACGTGTTGCAGGGTGTTTGTTTTCTGACGAAGAACGCCGTACACGCCATCGCCTATCTGTCCTATGGAGCATAAACCATGATTCATCGGAAAAAGTCATCTTTCGCCACTCTATTGCTGACCAGTTGCGGTACTGGCGTGCAAATGTCAGTCTTTGTCGCGGTGAACATCCGTCAGCATTGGTGCACGAACCAGCCGTCTGCTGCGGAGCCCCATACTTAGCAACGTTCGCTGAACTGTCGTTGAGGATACACGTTTGGTAGCCCCCTGGTTCATCTGGGAGGTCAGTTAGTCCACGGTTGCACGTCTGTTCGCTTGCACGCACCTCCGGAGCCGTTGTTCACCTCTGGCCCCTGGTGCACCACTCTTAGCACGTCGCTGATTTTGGGTATTACCATTCTGCCATGCAGGGTAAACTTTGACCACGGCGACACGCGAACAGTTCACAAACTAGCCGTTTCGGGAATACTGCCGCCCTTGTCTCGGAAGCCGATGATCATGCCCTTTTGGAGGTCGGATAAATCGCTACGTTTCGCCAATATTCTAACAATTGCAATGTTTTCTGCTTCCTTTTGACACCCTTCCTCTACCCCCCCCCCCACCTCTGATACTGGTACGTACCTTCTGGACGTAACCATTTTCCGGTGACCTTGAACGTAGGTGGTGGTCACATTAATGTAACTGGACTGACTTATATAGCTACAAAAAACAAAAAAGAATACGATTTTGCATATCGAAACTAATTAAAATATTTTAGAAATATATTTATATTTGGCAAAAAATATGATAAACAAGTATCTTTTCGGTGAAAAAATCACGGATCCAAAAGAAAATTTATTTTGATGCACTAAATTCGAGCGGTACTCACTTCCAGTGGTTATGTACACAGAATACTAATGCCATGATGTGCTCGCAAATTAATTCCATATCTCGGTGCTCAAAGTAAATTCACGCTAATTTCTAGAGGTTACCATAGACGAGAAATAAGATAGCGCGGGCAAAGCCGCCACTTTCGTCTTGTGCCACTCCTCGCAACAACAGTCCCTCTAATAGAAATTTATATTCCTGAAAATGCTAAATTATGACGTTTTTGTATTGTAAACAGCTCCTCTTCACTCTCATCCGTCCCCAAATCGTAGGTGGCTATTTTCCCAAAAAAGGGCGTTTCACTATCTCAGTCATCCAGTGTTTACTCTTCGAAATATTGAGTGCGGTGAAAAGGAGTTTTCGCCTTGCAGCTCTCCTATGATAGCCTATCTGGTGCCGATATCTGACAGCTGTGTTACGACTCACTTGCATGTGTTCTGCCACGTCTGAAGCTTTACAACGGGGACTTCTCTCACCCACTCGTTTTTGCAGCCCTCAGTTGCCGTGCTGTCCTTGATCCTGGCCGGCCTGTAAGTGACACTTTAGTTTTCTTTTTAGTGTTTTCAACTGTTTAATAACTTTATTAACAGTGGAATCTGAAATGTGCGGGAGATTTTCCTTTGGGTGACACCACCTTTGTATTGTCCAACAATATGCGCTCGTTGTAAATCACTCAAGTCGTGGCCTCAGGCGTTCGAGGCGTGTTTCTTCAAGATGAGAATAAGTTACTGCAAACAATAATATAACATAAATGCACATTCACAGTTATTTCTATGAGAACCATGAACACACCTGAAATGTGGGGTGTCTAATTTACTTATTGAGTATCACTCTATATTAAGGCTTATTATTATTTAAAAGAAATGAAATGCATTCGATATGATTGATACACAGATAATTTCATTATTATGCAAGATCTGTAGTAACACGAACATTCAGTAATATGCAAGATATTAGAGTGTTCAGACAAATGTAATTAAATAGTTTCTGTAACGTTTAGATAAATTCACATAGCTTTATTTTTTTCCTCTTAGAGAACGATATTTGAGGAGAATAGAGCGGTACTCCTTAGACAATCCGAAAATTGCAATGAAGAATTTGAAACAATAGAAGCAACCAATCGGCAAGCATTATCAGTCTTTAATCGAAGAGGATTTGCAAGAGAGGCCTCAGAAATTGAAAATGAAAGAAGAAACTTTCAACGGTACAGAGCTGAAAGAAATAACAAATCTGTAAAAGTACTGGTAGTTTTAGCAGGTGTTTTAATAGGTGGAGGCTTAGGCTTGGCCGGTGCTGCTGCTGTACTACCATCACTTGAGACTTTGGCATTAGCAGATATTTCTGTTGAAACAGTCATTGCAGCATTAACTGGGATTTCAACAATCGCAGGAACAATGTATAAAAATATGCAGTAAAATAAAAATAGATGTAATATTGCATTTTTTTAAAATTAAGTAACATATTATATTGTTAATTTTCAAAGTAGAAATATTAATCTACAAAGTAGATCATAAATTAAAATTAAGATCGAAATGACTTTATTAGTCATAAATGTAATTTAGTTTTCGCTGTTAAACGTTTCTACGGTTCCAGTATTGCTAAGAACAGTATTATGAGATCGTGACAATTTACTATGTGATCAAAAGTTTAGGGACGACCTTCTTAACTCATAGAATGCACCGAATGTCATGTAAATTATTATTTAAATAGCATCACACACTTCTTCGGACACATGTCAGCTTTGTATTATAAGATATGGGTCATTCAAAAGAGCTCAGCGACTTCCAACGTGGAACCATCATAGGATGCCACTTGTGCAACAAGTCAGTCCCTAAGCTGTCCACTATTCTACAAATACCCAGTACAATTATAGGCAATGTGATTGCGAAGTAGAAGACCCAGGGAGCAACAACAGTGCAACCACGAACTGGTAGACCCAAGAAACTCACAGAGAGAGATCGTCGAGTTCTAGCACGTGTCGTCTGGAGCAATCGAGGATCGTCTGCTGAAGGTTATCGTTTATACGTGGCTTTTCTACAGCACGAGAAGTACCAACCTTGTTTAATTTCATAATTTTCTCGGCTGCATTATTTTTTCACTTTGTTTTGTTTTGTTGTTTGTAAACAAAAAAATGACTTTACAGTTGGGTTTTTTTTTTGGTTTTTTTATTTTTTTTTTTGGTTATTTTGATTATTTATTTTTCTTGGTTTATGGTTACCTACGACACAGCATTAAACACCATTCAAAATTACGTTGCACTGAGGTTTACTGTAAAAAAAATTTAAAAAAATAAAAAAATAAAACACAGACATGACAAAATGACGGTACGCCAAAATCTAATTGAACTACCAGTATTTGTTCATTTCCTCGATACTTTTTGATGAAAAGCATGGTAAATGCTATCGGTATTAAACAAGGTTGGTACTGCTCGTGCTACTGACTCCGGCGCGAGACAGGGTAATAGGGAAGGCCCTGTGCGAGAGCAGAGTACGTCACGTTGGAGTGGAAGGCGGACCTCTTCGGGATGAGGAATTGGGGAGCGGGGGAACCAGCCAGGCCGCGCCGCGCGAACACAGTCGCCCAAATTTGGCTCGTGCTACGCAGCGCCATGCCATTCAACTTAGTTTTAGGTTCAATTTATGGCGTTGCTTGCGATTTGCGACCCCAAGTGTCTTGTATCACTTTAATCGTCTGAATTTCGTCTACATCGTTGTGTAGTTTTTTTGAAGGAGATAATTTACACCCTGTATTTCTATAACGAATCCAAACGTGCCTGAAACGTTTTTCGGTGATGTACGTGTTAACGGGAAATTGATAGTTGAGGTAAAAACTTGAAATATGAGAATAAGAAAATAAACATTCGGTTTATTACAATCATATGTATCATGGTGCGGCATGCAGGAAATAGATTTAGTCTAAACTTAGCTTATATGTCAACTTGCCAATCGACTCAAAGTTAAAGACGATTGTTGCGTATTTATTTTTATCATGAAATAACAAATTGGAACATAACTGATGGCTTATTAGCATCCAGAAGGATAATAACTTACAAGATAAGAATATTACACAATTTCCGGAAAACCGAACAGTAAAACAAATTAACATGAAATATGTGCGAGTACATGAAAATAATAATAAATACGTTCTCTAAAATGACATAATTTTGACCCCTCCCTCCCCTTTGTAACACTTTGTAACATTACTCAAACACCGCTCCCTTAAATGAGGAAATCTTTCACATAAAAAGGAGCCATAATCACGTGCAAGAGCAAGGACATTTTTTAGTGGTCAATTTTTTTATGACCACTTCCTCGGTACTTTGTTGGGCCAACTTTTTTCTTTAATCCATCGACGAGTCTTCTGGGCTATAAACATTTCAAGATATTGACAGGTGGTTTATGGAATCTGAGACTATGCTTGATGAACAGCATTTCCGGGTTGTCAGATTTGATGGTTGTGGATTTACCTGTCAAATGGCTTATTCAACTTCATTCTACAAATTGCCCTTTCTCAATGGGAATGAGATCTGGAGATTTTAGGGAGGTGACATCTAAGCAAAGTTGAATGTTTGATGGAATATTGAAGATAGCCATCTCCATTGGAATAAACCAGGCTGAAATTGGTCAACAAGGATAATGCGATTGAGACGTTGATCAACACAAATTAATAGGCCCAAAGCTTGCGAGGAAAATATACTCCAAATCATAAGGCTGGCTCCACCAGCTAATGCGATTATAGTAATGCGTTTGGGGTTCATGATTACGTGCGGTTTCCGCCAAATTCTCACTCAGCAACCTGCATGGTGCACCAGAAAACGTGATTCGTCGGAGCACACACGTAAAACAATCGGATCATAACGAATATTTGTGTTTCATAAATTAATTTCAAACATTCAGATTGAACCAAACTAAAATTTGGGGACTTTATTTATTATCTCATTTTTCAATATAAGCGCCGCATTAGTTTACCAATTTCTGTAAACCCATGTCGGCTGATTGTAAAAAAATCCAAATGTTTCGAATTAATTTATGAAATACAAATTCCCGTTACTTTCCGATTCTCCCTCGTAATTGTTTCCAATCATCGAATGCCCAATCCTTGTGCTCCTGTGCGAAATGGAGGCGTTTTCTCTTGTTACCTGCCGACATCAAAGATGAGTACACCCCATACGATGCAGTGAACGATGAACAGTGAGATCTTTTGAGTGGATCCTTGATTAAAATGTGCTGCAATTTGCTGTACTGTTGCCCTTAACAATTCTAAACAGTTTTCGCTGTGCCCTATCTTCTTATATACTAAAACTCTTGCGTGTATTTATTTATTTCTCTGTAATTCTATCTCCTCCTAGACGGTTTGGGCTAGCGACTTGAAATTTTCAGGGCAGGCTTATCAATAAAGGACCTGCTATATCGCCAAAAATCAGCCCCCTACGACTCCCCCCTTCTCCACTTTCTGGGGTTTTCATTTAAAATTATCTGCTTTTGCTTTGTAATTCCCCTCAACAGATGGCGCGGGCCGGCGAAGCCGCGGATAACAACTAGTCACTCACTAGTCGACCACGAGTTGCACTTTGAGATCCAGATTTTGACTGACAATCTGGTCTTTAAACACTTAAACAATAGCTGCTCTTGAACACTTCACGAATGCAGCGGTTTCGCTGATAAACGCATCCCAAATTTAATTTCTGTCAAATCGTTTTGCTTAACCATATCTGCACAAACCAATCAATTCTACCACTGTCCAAAGCACTAAGCTTTCCTTTATTATACCAATCTCGCCTTCTAATGACAACAGCATGATCAGATGAACCAGTCATAATAAACTGGCCATGCAGTGTACAGGCGAACATTCATACATAGAAAACCCCTTCCACTCCTTTATTCACCTTTCACTTTGTCAGTTTCGAAATTCCCCTAACCCCGTCCTCGTTAAGCGAAATATTTTGTGATTAACTCCTGAATTGATACTGTTGCATTGAATAAATTTTCCCCCGTGAACAGACGAAAATCCGATAAATGTAGACTAGAACACACCACGGATACACGGATGCAAAAAATCGTCGCAGATACGAAAATACGCAGGTATAGCAAAGAGTTTCTTTATATTTTTTTGGTACTTGTTCATTTGAGTTACGTGTTCACAGTAACATAACCCTAACAAGGATTCTACCAACATTATAAAAATTAAACACAATTAAACATCCACATACACACCGAGTACAACAGATGGCTAAAATTTCTGATATTTACAGATAATTATTCTCTAAACACATATCTTCAGCCCACCTCCTTTCGGGAATGCGCAGCATATTACTTGGCCTCCTCAGAAATTGATTGACGTTAAATTTAAATAGTAAAGAATACTAACTATTTTTCATTGAAGTCGATTAGTGGAAGCTTTTCTTATGAAACTTATTAAAGATTTGTGAGACCGCCCGAATGATCATTGCTTCTTATATTAAAATAAACTAAAAAGGATAAGAGGGGAAATCCTTACTGAAATGGTGAGACGAAACAGCGCTTCTAGCAACATCTAGAGAGCCTAATTTATAAGTACGGTCTGCTAGCAATTCGTAAAATGTTTACAGCAGGAAAGCCTCTCTAATTCTAATGTTCACTTCTCTTTTACAGAGGGTTGATTCAGATAAAATGAGACGACTTTGCAGTTCTGTTACGATGGTGTAATACTGTGATGTGTTGTTTGCTATGCAACAATGAGTAGTATAGTTGGGGTTTCACAATTTATGATATTACCCAAACACACTCCTCCACAGCAAAAAAACAATCATTGAATACTTATGGGATAATAGTTACAATACACCCATGTAACAGAGGCTTAGTCTAAATTCTCTTATTAGTATCACTTAGGAAGAATTTCTAAGTCTATGTTCCCTTCCCTGAGGCTACGTCACGTTAACAGTCCCACCCAGGTAATAGACTTACTTTTCCCAGTTTCTCAAATTTATTTTTTTATGTGTTGTGCCCTCAATAATCTTTCTTACTTATTCTTATCATTTAATTATTTAACTACTGTAGTATCAATATCCTTTATGATCAGTTATAACAAATAAATGCATCATAATTTAAAGACTGGAACTAATTATTTTAAGAAAGAAAACAATCAATTATGATGATTCAAATTTAGCAAACTTAGATTGTTAGTCGAATATATATGAACATAGCATGTAAACAAATCGCAATACTTCTGAATTTCCAAGAATTGAAATTTTATGATAATTGACTATATTATTTAAAAGCTTTCCCAAGATTATCATTTAAACGCGCAAATGCAATAGTTCAATTTAAGTTCTATGTTCTCTCTCTTATAGAATCGAAGTGAGCTCATTTTAATTGTAAACAGGAAATATATGTTCACTTATCACGTATCTGTGTATTAAGCTGTCACACCTCTAGACAGTATGTTGAGGAACCTGATGAACTTGCTGTGGTGTTGCTTTTGTCAACCGTTGAGATCTTGATCCGATCCGCTTCTCCTCTCGTAGAACTTGGCCGTCGCTGCTCCTCCACCCCACGGCTACAACCGCAGTTGCCTCGTGGATTCAACAGCTCGCTCTCAGCTTAATCACTCGCAAGAGACCTGGTTGATCCTTGCACCATGTCGTGGACAATTGTCACCCGGTTGAACCGCTTTCATTTGCATTTGTTCAATGACTTTGAAACCTGGTTGATCTGCCTAGCTTGATTTTTCAATGTCGCCAAAGCTCTGATGCTTTGGTTTCGATTTCGCCATTCACGTCGAATCATTCGATATTCACAATTGTTCATCATAGATAATTGAGAAATCAAATATGCTACTTTGCATTGGAATCATTATTGAGAGAGCACCTTTGACATAAGAATCATAGTGACAGGACTCAGTTGAGAGACCTCCCCAAAGGAATGCACACGTGCGAGAGAGATGAGAACAAAAGCACAGAGAGAGAGAGAGTTCCGCTTTTCCCCCTTTTTATAAACAACGCTCGTTGCGCGGGAAAGCTTCAAACTGACCAATCATTGCCCTCGACCGCACCAAGGATAAGAAAAGTTCATTCGTGAGAAACTTTCGTTTCTTTCTTTTGCACACGATACAAATGACGCTCTGAAACTATGCTCTTGGGCCGGAACAACAAGAAATAGGCTTAATTATATTTTAAGACTAAATGCATAAAAATGTAAACAAGAGAAAAGAACGCATAATAAAATTGAATATAAGATAATTACAAAAGAAGTGAAATTGACAGGAACTGATCATAAAGTCAAGTTCAAAACGAATTCAAATGAATATATTTGCATTTGTATTCGTGTGACATATCAGATATGTCACAATACCATGGCGCGACCATCGGTTGTGTTCGATGTGAGAACCACGTTGTTGGACTATCGCCCGGCACCGTAATTTCCACTGAAGTAGGCTGAGTTTGAGGGACTCCATGGGAAGTTCGTTCCACATCTGCTGACATACTTTCCATAGCCCATCAACGGTTTTTGGTCGGCGACTTCCGAGCCGTCGTTTCAGGAGACCAAAACCACAGAAATCCATCGGTGACGCGTCAGGAGATTTTATAGGCACATGAGAGAAGGAAATAACTCGTATGCCCGTCTCCTGTTTCGTCTTCCTGTAGTAAGCCACAGATGACTTGGCAGTGTTCAGTTGTGTTCAGTCACTCAGTTGTGTGACCGCACGCTTTATGATGTCGCTCCAGCCCAAGATCGTCATGAATTATTCTGGAGACTGTTGCCTGTGAAAAACCTTTCCTTTGGGCTAGACTTCTCTGTGTGGGAGGGATTTTCTTTCAGCACTTCAGACCGGATTTCTCGCACCACCTGAGCTGGGCTTGTTTATGGTCTGCTTCTCTGCTCGCCCACGTTCAATATATGGTCGCAATTTGTTCTTTTTGATTATTCGACTCACAGTAGCTTTAGATACCACAATACCATTTCGTTTGCATAATTCCACAATGCACGAAAGACTGAAGTTAGCGTCGGAAAGGCCAAACATATACCCTTCCCAAAAAACTGTGATTTTGGAAGCCATGTTTCAGCACGAAATGCCCCAAATAAAAGCAACAAGTGTATACAAAGCTAATCCCCATGCATAGTGGACGAGTCATGCAAAAAACATTCCGTCAAGGTCATACACGGCGTTTAAAGTAGTCTCATTTTATCTGAATCAACCCTCCGTACTAACAGGTATTAATATTTTTTAAGAATTCAATTATAAAATTTTTATAATTTATATTCACAGAAAATAAAAACATTTCTGATTAAAAATATTAATTCTTTGCTAGTTTAAACTGAGTATTTACGTTTTTACGTTTTATTCAAAAGGAAATCAATCACAAGTATAAATCTGATTTTATAAACCTGTAAAAAAAAAATAAAGTTTTAAACTATATTTTAAAGTTTACAAAATATCAAAAATATATTTTTATACAAATAAATATGAAAGAGAAAAATTCCTTACATAAATTGTTCTCATTCTTAAAAGCTTAGATTACATCAAGAAATCTGCAAATAATAATTTTCTCCATACAATAAAATTTGGTCACATACAGAGGGTTGTTAGGGATCTATGGTAACAATTAGCATATTTAAATATGGCACGCGCGTTCATTTCACGTAACCTATCATGAGGAGTATTATTAGGAGAGGTATTAAAATAGTTAGTAATCGTACAGCGAGTTATGACACCGAAAATTGACAGGTATTGGGAGGGCTATATAACAGCCCTTTTCGACGTCAAAATCAGATATTCCGAAATTAGGAAAGCATGCAAGAATCGAGTCTTCGTAGTTTCCAAGAATGTCAAGTGTACTAAATAACATTAGCAAAGATTTTTCTGTCGAAAAATGGAAGGAAAAATCTTTACCGGATGCTTGGTAGGCTTATCCCCAGTTATAATATCATTTATTATTTATCATTGGCAAAAACCAATCCGAAACCATCTACTAGACGTAGGCCTACTCCTGAAGTCGTTCGGAAAGTTAGTGCACTCGTCACCAGCTGTAATCCACCACCACAGTGGGTTATTGCTCGGAAGATAGGGAAGCGACACAAGAGCCACGTTCATAAGTTGTTGCCGCGTGATGTTCAAGAGCGACGGACCAGATGCCATAAACAGTATGAACGATACCTGGCGAATGAAAAATGGAAATACGTGGTCACACTAGATAAGGCGTATGCTTATTTAAGCGACTGCAACAAGAGCCGAGCCATTTTCACCGCGCAATGGGGTTCTAAGGACTTCAGAAAACGGCACTGTGAATGCAAGGAAACATTTTCATGATCGTGGCGAGATATAGTTACAACGGCAAGTTAACTTTACACAGAGTTGAGTCAAACGCCAAAGTCAACGTCATTTGCTATCAGTTTAACGTTCTAACGCCCATATTTACCCGTGATATCCCCGGTTTTTAGTGTACAGATATCCCAGGGAATCTTTAGGTGTTGAGCCGCTACTTCTCCGCATTGAGAGATCTCAGTTGCGCTGGTATGGCCACGTGATACGGATGCCGCAAACTAGTCTTCCTAGGCAGTTGTTATTTTCCAAGCCGGTGGGTAAGAGACCAAGGGGTCGGCCTAGAACCAGGTGGCTAGACTACATGGAGAATCTGGGTTCGAGTCGCTTGGATATTACCAGGGAGGACATGCGCCTGATGGCGGAAGATCGCGATCGCTGGAGATCCTCCATAGGGCTGCTGCCCCCGCGACCCTAACGGATAAGCGGGTTTGAAAAGTAAGTAAGTAAGTAAGACATAAACAATGTTTGGCACCAGATAGGGCGTCGAATTACATCGCCACGTCAACTCGCCTGTACAGTCATGGACAAAAAAAACGCTCCCTCACTCTGTGCTGCTATATTATTAAATGAGCGTTTACTACTTTTGCCACTAGGGGTCTGATATCGATTAGCATGTCAGTTTTTCTGCTGTATTTGATTACAAGTGCACCACACTGCAATCTAATGATAAAATTTTGATTTAACATTTCTTCTCAATTGATTTTTGGATAATGATTGTGAAAAATATTTATTGCTTTGTTATTGTTAATTTTAAAATGTTTTACCTCGATTGTTTAGAAACATGGTCTTTACAGAAGAAAATAGGACGGTTTGGTTTTATTGGTTAAAATTTAGGTAATTTTCTGACTGAACTAAACGATATCAGACACCTAGTGGCAAAAGTAGTAAACGCTCATTTAAAATATAGCAGCATCGAGTGAGGGAGCGTTTTTTTTGTCCATGACTGTACCTGGAATGCATGCAAGAAGATACCAGAATCCGCTCCATACCATTCAGTGGCATACCCGTGAAGTCGCCGGACGCATCGTCTATGGATTTTTGTGGCTTTGCCCTACATAAACAGGCTCTCGGAAAGAGACGACCGCGAACAGTGGAGGGTCTTTCGAAAGCGTGACAACAAGAGTGGTGACGAATTGATCTTGATGTTCAGAATTCCAGCCTCCTTCAGTGGAAACTACGATACATGGCTACCAGATTTTCCACCTTTTCTGGGCCTCTGTAACTTGTTACCATAGTTTCCTAAACAAAATCAAGAATTTTTCAAAAACTTCTTCAGTACATTACAATGTTTTCAAAAAACACACAAGAAAAACACCCATAAAAAATTTGACAGACATAAATATGGAGTCTAGAGTAAAGGAGGCTTACTTGTACCATAAAAATTTGTATAGCTACAAAAGAACAAAAAAGAATATAGAGGGAAGGGAACTCCATTGAAATTTGGCAAATAATATGATAGATTAGAATTACAAAAATTAACAAAACAACTATGAAATTCATTGTTTAAACAACGACTGCACTCTAACAGCTCCACGTGCTAACTTGGAATTTAAAAATCTTTTATTTATTTATTTATTTTTTTTTTTGCCTCTCTTAATATTTGAATCCGAATGCAACTTTGATTTCTACACATATTAACACGTGTGCTGAAGATTGCTCTTAGAGCAAGTAAATGATTTCTCGACATATAAAGATTGAATAAATACTCGCCAGCTATCTTTATCAATGGAAAAGGCAAAACATCAGAAGATAGACAGTGAGCTCAGCAAACAATCAATGGGACAATTTGAACATTCTGAACATGTAAGTCAAACTCTACCTAATCAATCGATAGTCACCAGAGACCAGATTAAAGAGGACTGTACCGTTAAGAAATTTCATTTAGAAGAAGATTCTTTAACCGAAGCAAGTACAACAGTAGTCTCCTACAATAACAAGATTTTTAACTATTATGTGTTTGGGCTTATTCTGTGTTTGGCTTTTATAGCCTTTAATCTTGTATCTTTTTGGAGTATTACATTTTTATATCTGCCCTGTTGTATAGTAATCATTTCTTTGATCCACATTTGTGAGTTTGTGCCTTAATTAGTTTTCTGATCAACTGATAGAAATCAATAAAATTGACCGTGTTACTTAAATATATAAATTCAAGTTATTTTTTCATACTTTATGTAATACTACATAAATTAATAATCACAGTATTTTCTATAAAAAAAAATCAATATCAATTGCGCACAGAAATTAGTAAAATATTTTTATTTTAACCAATGTTTTTTTTTTTCAAAATAAGCGAATAAAAATTTTTTAAGTAGCTACTAAAAAATCTGGCAATTCTAAAACCTTAAAACTTGCAAGTCATGACTCTTAAAGTGTGTACTGTTTGATAATAACGTTTTATAAGCCACTGCTATATGTATCTTTAAAGATATTTACAAGGCCAGCTAGATAAACAGGCACCGCCACCTAAAGGCCGACTCACTGAAACGTCATATATTGTTACATCATCATCAGAGGGCGAGATTTAGGGGGTAATATTGGTAGAAATCACTAAGTGTTGGTTAAATGTTGATGATGTTGGTTAAATCACGTGCCCTCTGATGATGATGTAATAATGTATGACATTTCAGTGAACAGGCCTTCTCTTTAGGTGGCGCTGGAAAAAGTCTTCTGATCCAACACCTCCTAGAAAGAAGGCCTCTGCTATTACATCATCATACTTAGGGCCGAGGTCTACGAGATAACAAGGCCTGGAAGCGAAAAAGTCACCTGACCAACTGGGTGCTAACAACAATCCAACCTTCATTGTCTCCATCTTGGATATGTTAACAATCAGTATTTTTACTTTTGTTGGAAACAAAGAAGATTGGATTGTTGCTAGCACCCAGCTGGTCAGGTGACTTTTTCGCTTCCAGGCCTTGTTATCTCGTTGGCCTCGGGTTAGGGCAACACCTCCTATAGAGAAGGCCTGCGGACAAAAGGTGTATACATTGTTACATCATCATCAAGCGGCTATTGTTATCGTATTTCTACCAATAATAAGCCCTAAATTTGGCCGCTTGATGATGATGTAACAATGCAAACACCTTTGGTCCGCAGGCCTTCTCTATAGGAGGTGTTGTTTAGGGCCGTAGCCCACGAGAAAGACACGCCCTGGCGTGGAAAAGTCACCTGATCATCTTAGTCCGAATAACAATGTAACCTTCATTGTTTCCATCTTGGATTTTTAACAATCAGCAATTTTTCGTTTGTTGGAAACAATGAAAGTTGGATTGTCAGCCCTGGTTTGATGACGCAGTCCACAGGCAGTGAGAAGGCTTTGTTTTTTAGGTGGCGTTGGTTTAATCGCATTACTACCAATAATAAGCACTGAAATACAATTAAACGTATCTTCGGATGATGATGTAACAATGTCTAACGTTTTCGCGCTCAGGCAACACCTCCTAGAAAGAAAGCCTCACAACTGAAACGTCATATATTGTTACATCATCATAAGTCGACCAAATATATGGCTTATGATGATGTAACAATGCATGACTTTTCAGTTGTGAGGCTTGCTTTCTAGGAGGTGTTGGCTCAGGCCTTATCTTTAGGAGGCGTTGGCCAGGGCCTGTCTTTCACGTGGGCTACGAGTTAGGGCAAATTTATGGCTTATCGTTGGTAGAAATCACGGTCTATAGATATTCATGGTGTCACCTCGGTTTTGGCAGAGATTGGGGAATGAAAATGAGGTGACAATGAAGGTAGTAGATTCTCCGCAGTTTATGACGTCAAAGCAACGACCCAATGGGAAGGAGACAGAAGAAATGGAGAGAGAGAAGGTGAAGAAAAAGCCGACCCCTTGGAAAGGAAATAGAGTAGGTCGGAAGAAGAGAGATCGGGTCGTTCCCTCATTGGATGAAAAGAGAAGAGAAGTTTTCGTCGGGAGAAATTTCGAAAGGAAACGGGAGAAGGAAAAAGACTCGAACGTGAGTGGATGGAACCGCTCTCGGATGGTGAAGGAGAGGAAACCCGATGTGAAGGTGGATCGTAGTGATAGGCCGAAAGAAAGCACTAAACCCGGAACGAAGAGTGGAAAGGAGGCATGGAACAGCGACTGGAAGTTAAGGCGAATTCCAGAAAGGAGGAGAAAAGCTGGCCAAGCCGGTAAGATTAGAGATAAGTGCTCTTCAGCGGCAACGTGCGGGACAGTTTATGTAAAGACTGGAGTCAGAAGCGGAGTTGGCCGTCACACACGTATAATTTATCGCAGTGAGCAAGATAAACTTAAATCCACCTCCGAACGGTTCGTTAATAAAGACTTTCGACCACGAGTTTCGATTTTTCCCGGAATCCTCGCGGAGGTAAAGAGCTCAGACAATAGCGACCGGAAATGCCACTCACCAGTCAGCGAAGCGTTTGCACGAGAAACGGTGAAAGCTGTTACAGGAACTAAGGACTCGGAAACCGTTCCCCATACCAGTTTGGATAACATCGTCTTGACCGACGTCGAAAACGGCGCCATTCAGCAGGGGACCACTAGCCCAGCTGAGAGTGGATTTGTAGACGTCTACGGGGATATCAAGCCGGATACAAACCAGTGGCAATTGCAATCTTCGGTCTCTTCCGAGAAGAAGGAGCCTTTTAGCAATATATGCGTGCCTTTAGCGTCTCGTAGTATTGACAGGGCCCTAGTCGTGCTACCGCGCTTGGTAGGCCGCGTAAATGCTTTTGGTAGTGAATTTTCAGACTCTTACGTTCCATTTTGTATTGTGTGAATGTGTATAGATTCTGTGACTTTATTAGGATAATCTGCCAGTTAATTAATGCTTGGTTTGTTATTTTTCCTTCCACTAGCTCCCTTCCACGATAGCCTTTGGGAAAAGGTGGCAAATCACGCTATCTCCGCTGTCGCCCCCGAAACAGGAAATCAGGACGCTCAGCCTCAGTCTAGCCCAGCTGTGCTTTACGTCGAGGCCCAAGAAACGGAGCCCGCCGTGGATTAAGGCATAAGGAAGGAGATTATTTCGTATCCAACAATTCGAAGCCTCACGGATCAGGATCCACATTAGCGTCTTAACTCGGACATTTTTGGAAATCACCTCTCCAGCCAATGAAGAAATTTTGTATGCATTGGATTAAATTATTAATAGATCCTTATATGCGGATTTATAATTTTGAATAAGCCAGTGGCTAAATTCGTCAATCTGTAAAATCTCTATTTCGTTATACCCGACATTCATTGGGTGTAGCTCTTTTTCAAAGATTAAAATTGATTGTTTTTTTTCTATCAATTGTGTGTCTCACGCCTTCCCCTCCTGTACACTAAAGTTTTATCACTCTGCTAGCTTTTAGTTGTGACACATGGTCATCGAGCTTCGGCCATTTTCCATTGTTTCGAGAAGCTAAGAAAAACAGATCGCGCCAGGTGCTGAGTTGGGTTGGTGAAGCAATGATTATTGCTCAATTGTTAACGTATTGTTGACTATCATAGCAACAATGATTTTCTTCACTAACTCAACTCGGTGTTAGCATTTTTGACCTCGCCCAGAGATTTTCATTGAAACTGAATACGAAAGTAAAGTTTCTGTCTGCCGATAGGGTGGCGCTGCAGGCGCAGTTGGGCAGATTGTACATGCAGTGCCACTTTTCAATAGAGTTCCCGCCCTACCGGGAGCTAGAAACTTTAGCTTCAATGGAGCTCGATAACCATGAATATCTATAGACCGTGGTAGAAATACGAATAACAATGCCCTATTTATGACGATGTAACAATGTATTACGTTTCATCGCAGAGGTCTTCTCCAACACCACCT
>JAHWFO010069864.1:517764-535719 GCA_023313115.1 Rhysida immarginata | reverse complement strand
ATACATTGTTATATCATCATACCTAGTCATAATTTCGGACTTATTATTGGTAGAAATGCGATTAAAGATGACTACCTAGGACGTTTTAACAATGTATGATGTTTCCGCGCTCAGGCTTTCTCTTTAGGTGGTGTTGCCTTCTCTCTCGGTGGTTATGCCTGTGCACGGAAATGTCAGTGTTACTCGTATTTCTACACGGCCTTCTAGAAACTACCAGGCCTGAACATGGAAAAGATAAAACATTGTTACGTCGAACTGGTGGTGCTATTAGAGAAGTTAGTTCAACGTCACAATCTTAGTGCTTCAACAATATACGAGGCCAACGAGAGACATGTCGAGAAAAATATCAGTGGGGCAACTCCTTTCTTCAAAATGCAAAAAAAGGGATTATGTGATTCCAACAATTAAGTTGCCTACATCTGGTCAGAAAATATCAAGTATATGTACGAGGGTCATTTTTAAAGAAAGAACCGTTTGTATTAAAAACAATACTATATATATTTTCAAAATTTTTTTCTTTACCAGATTCTATGTACCTTAAACTACCTTTTCCACATAGTTTCCAAGTTTATTTAAGCACTTGTCATAGCGCTCAATGTACTTCCGCATGATCACTTCATAAAAGCTGCCGCGGATGGAGAAAGCCACGCAGTTTTCACTTGTTCATCGTCGCTGAACTGCAGGCTGCCGATGACCTTCATTAGATCCAGGAACAGGTGGTAGCCGCTAGATGCGAGGTCCGAATTATGAAAGCATTGAATTATACCAAAGTTGTACCCATTGAAGGAATGTGAATAATACCAAGAGCTCATAAGTTGTACCCTTATGAGCTCTTGATAATACATTCCGTTGCTCGTTCTAATGGCGCAAGTTCCGCCCGTTTACAAAACCCTACTTTTCTTTTGTGAAGACGTTCTATGATTTTCATTGAAGTAGCTTTCATTTTTGCACATCAAAATAAACTTCAATAACTTTTAAATCAACTTAAGAGTTCATCTGTCCTTTGTCTTTTGGAGAATCTTTCCACTTGGAGATACCATATCTTCATCAAGAGGTTTCTTCATGTACAATGCTCAGCTTTGTAGATAACAGCATGGGTGTAGCGAAGGGAGGGGGGAGGAACATTTGATACCGCCCTCCTAAATTATGTAAACTTATATAATAGAACTTATAAGATAATTACTTCTATCAATAATAAGATGTAAACAGGAAAACTTTGGAGTATTCGTAATGGCTCATTCTGCGAAGACGGAGCAAGTATTTGGTGCATTTTTGTCACGTAATTTTCTCTTATATATATGATTCGCCCTTCCCCCCTCACTTCCGAACATAAGCACATATAGCATAATACTAAAAATGCAACGTATGCAAAATATTTTGTACTTATCTAAAATTTGAAAAGGTATTTCACTCCCAGAGACGAAAACCCATTGACATTCAAGCTTCTCTGCAGTACAGCGGAAACAAAAGTTTAGTGACGCCATCTAGGGATAAAACAGAAATACAGGAGTTATTGAAGTAAACACTTGAGGTCACCACTCGAATCAAAACAAGGCCAACATGATTCATAATCTTGTCTTAGATGACAGAACAATGATCTTCATTATTTCGAAATCGCAAGTTTCTATTTAAAATTAAAAAAAAACTCGAGACGACTGTAGTCCATTTGCAGATTCTCCTTGAAGCTGCGCTGCAAAGAATTCTTCTGGGCGAGCGCTCTTTATAACGACGACATCAGCTGGAATTCAAAAGCGTAGTAAACAACAAACATCTGATCGCCATTTAACTCTACGATGGCTTCGTCGTTGCCTTGTTATTATTTGTTTTTCTCCTTTGCATGTGGATTTTTATTCACGGAGTCGTTGTCGGGTGAAAATAAAGGAAGATTAGTAGGAGGTTGGTCTCCAGTGGATCCTTCGTCGCCAAAAATTCAAGAATTATCAGACTACGCTCTCAGTAAGATTGACGCAAGCAGCAATGCCTTATATAAGCAGAAAGTTACAGAAGTCTTGCACGCCCAGCAACAAGTAATGAAGCGTAATAAGCCGAAATGATATTTATTTAGTTATTTATTTTTTAATATATTTTTTTAATAGGTGGTGGCTGGGATGAATTATAAACTCTCCATGCGTCTTGCTTACACATCATGTAAAAAAAATGACAAAAATGTTGATGACGAATGCCATGAAGATCCCAAACAGGTTTTAACTTGTCACTTTTCTTTTGTTATGTATATTTTGCTTTAGTATACATTAACAATACATAAAACAATTCATAATTTATAGAATACCAATGTGTGCAAAGTAGAAATTTGGGAGAAGGAATGGGAGAAGTTCCGTGAGCTGAAAACCTTCAGTTGTCAACCTGATGAGGGTGAACATGTGATGCAGGTGAAGATTATTATTTGGATATGTCTCTATTTTTATATCCTTAATTCCAGAACTGACTGACAAGGAGACATTGATGACTGATTTTGATGTGAAAAAATTTCATGAATAACTTTAACATTTAAGTTCACTTGCAACGCCATTCGATACAGTTTGAGCATTAAAGGACAACTGACACCCAAAATCACCTATCAATATAAGTCATATTTAAATATCTTATAAAAGATAAGCAACTAACTCTAATCCGACTTATAATTTTTTTTATAACTTAAGTAGTCTTTTAAATATAATTTTTCAAATATCGGTTTTCAAAGCTCAAGTCGATTTGAGCTTTGCCTCAATTCACCGGTACGGTTCGTGCATGTATGGTATCACACTGGTTAAACATCTTGCCTATCTCACACAGAATAACTCATTATCGAAGTTGTTTTAGGATCATTATCTATCCTAATTTTTGGAAAAACCAAATAAATAAATGGGATCCACTTCGATTGAAATGTTCCGTGTTGCACTAGCAATAACCAGATTCAAATTTGCAACAAACTTAAATTTTATTTTTCATTATTTGATTAATGTATGTTTCGGTTTTAAACCATGTTCAAGTAAAGGTAATAAAATTTAAAATCTGAGCAATTTATACATGAAGGGTGGCCTTGGCCTCATCTTGTTATCCATCTTATACTTTTGTTTATACAGGGGGTGGACAAAATAATAGGAACACCTTTCGATTTAGACATTTTGTCGAATAACTAGAAAAATACTTAATGAAATATCCTGAAACTTCAGGGATATAAAGAGCATGTTACACCTCATATATTTCAGCAAAAGATTTGTCCCAAAAGCAAATAGGGGACCAGTAAAAAATTGAGCAAAAAAATAATGTTTGGATCATCCTTTAAAAAATAATGTTTGAAATGTGTTTGAAAATTTGCAGTCCCTATAACGCAGTCCTGAAATGACTATTAAAAGGTCGGCAGTTGAAAAGGCTGCAAATTTTCAAAATGGCAGTTGAAAAGGACGTTAATACCAAATAAACCAAACCAATGAAACTGGAGATAACACAGAGGATAAGACTGCCCTTCATGTAAAAATTGCTCATTCCTTGTATGTTTGAAATGAAGAAACAAGTGTTAAAAATAAAACTCACGTTTGTTTCAGATTTGAACCTGCATATCAGCATTCTTAAAAAATGGAATACTGTTGTGTATTCGGCTGATTCACCGTTATCACTCTGTTTCTGAAGATGAATTAGAAATTTTTTCAAATTCATTATCAACTGCCAAAGGATCATAACACTGGGCAACAAATTTTCAAAACTTTTTTGCCTCCGATATGAAAATAACCATTTTTTAATGAGTTGAATGTGCTTAACACGAATATGACTGTGAAAATGCAAAATTGGCTTTAGTTTTATTGTAATCTGCAAAAACAATTGTGTACATAATAAAATGACTACCAATAGCTCTGGTCAACAACATTTTTGGTACTGGGGAAGATAGGTGTTCTAGACTAATTTGAGCATGCTGATTCCAAATCTGAATTCCAAATTTTCCTATCACGTCAAGATCTCGAGTTATAAAAATAGTTTAAATTTTAATGGTAGCCATTGTTTAAAATTGACATCAGGAGACTGTTTTACACCACTGAAACTTAACATCCTGACATGATAGAAAAATTTGGAGTTCAGATATGGAATCAGCACACTCAAATTAGTCCAGAAAACCTATGTTTGTCAAAGTTGCAGTTCTACTGGATAAATATACATGTTGAAACGTAGAAAATGAACTATATTAAATATCTCAAAAACTAGAGCCAATTTGAAAAAACTGATCTCTTATTCGGAATCAGTGCAACAAATTTACCATAAAATGACTTTGACCAGTGTGTTGACCAGTGTAATCATAAGGCAGAAGATTACATGGCTGATAGATTTTTCTGGATAACTTTTTTAGAGTTGACTCATCATGGTTGAGTAATAAATGCAGGGCTGGAAACTCGTTTCGCTCGTATGACGTCATTGACGCCCTCCATAGTTCAAATGTGTCAAATGATTTTTCTTTTTTTTTTTTTTTTTTGCTGTGTTCAGTATATAATGATATATGCTGAATTTATTAAATAAAAAGGAAAAGTTTTTGAAATTAAATTATACATTATGCGATTATAGAGCTTTCTTTAATTATTTATTTAATCTTACAGTATCGAAAATTTTGATGTCAGTTGCCCTTTAAGTGGCACAACAAAATGGTTCTCATGATGGAGACTCTAATTTGAGTTTTATAACATATTTCTTTTCCTCCATTGTTTTTCAAATATAGCAATTTTATCAATAAAGTTTTAACCACAGATTAGGAGAAAAACACAGATGTGCCAAGCCCATGTTAAAAAGTGTTGTCATCTAAATCTAGTGCTGCATGCAGTAACCATCCATGTCATTTCATTTTGATTGTTGTTTTTAACATGTTGCCAAAGCTGATGAACAGTCTTTTTGCAAACTTCTTTTGCAGTGACTGAAGCTGAATTTAATCAACAGGTAAGCAATGGAGTCTGTGATAAATTTTCATAAGAAATAAAATAAATGGTTTCAATAACCATGCATTGATTTTAATAGCTCAGTTTTACCATTTGGTCATGACGTCCATAACTTGGTAAACCGAGGCCAACTAGAAACCGATGGCATTGTTTCCAACAAACTTGTTAACTGATTTGATGTCACATGGGGCAATTGAGTAGCCAACTTATTAAAATTAATGAGAAAAAAATGGTAGGGATTTGAGAAGCGAAAATTTTTGTGCATTATCTAAGAGATGTGGTTTTTAATTTGACAATTTAAAAAAAAATCATGCATAGACCCCATTGAAAGAAATGGATTAATCTGATGAATAGCAATAGAAGTTTACTGCATGAATCACCATCTGGTGATGAAACTTAAGCACAACAAAACACCTATTCTGGTGGCACATCTGTGTTTTTCTCCTTAATCTATGGTTTTAACTCATCAAGTATGGAGGCAGGGGGGAAGGACTTCACGTTATCCAATGGGTTCACCCACACCATATCACCCACCATTTTAGGTTTTATATGAAGCTTTTTTTTTACAGGTTGCTATGATCAAGTAATAAAATCAATAAAATCGTATCAATAAAATCAATAAAATCAAAGGTATTTTATCTTTGGTGTAGGTAAAATATTTCCTGAAATATGACCTGTCCATATTTAAGGGCGAAAGACTCCGTGATGATCATGTACAAATAAGAAACAATTCATAATTCAGTCTAAAATAAACATTTTAATGATAAATTTTTACAGTGTTTCCTGTTGACCTTGACAATGTATATTTCAAGGGACTGAGCAAAAAATAAGGCGTAAGGCGTGGATTCCGCATGCGTAACAACAACAGCAGAAACCACAAAGCAGAAAATGTTCTGACATCATTTCCTGCTCTTTTCTTTCTTCCTGACAGAAAATTCTCTTATCTTAGTAGGCAATGACTTAATCCAACTTGAAAAAATAGGAGTTTTCTGGCGGGCAGCAAGACGAAAGTAGGAACTGACGTAACATTTTCTGCCTTTTGGTTTCTGCCATTGTTTTTACACATATGGAATCCACACCTAAAAACTGTGCTAACGACTACTTTTGTTTAGTCCAGCAGAAAATTACAAAAATGTAACCACTGCTTCTTTTACTCTACTGATTAAAATTGAGTGAAATTGTCTACATGACCATACATAATTGTAAGAAATTACATTCCTTACAGTGCTATGCAACTGTGGAAGATGGAAGATATTGTGAATTCTGATCAATGCATCAAAATGCACAAGTTTATATAAACACTGAGAACCAATCAGAATTCCTGATCATCCAAAATAGCACGTGCTTCGTTGTTTGTATTTAACGGAACCAATTAAAATCACAGAATGCTTAAACGATGGGGATGAAGAAATGTGAAATCACAGGATTGAGCTCAACTGCACGTAGAACACTTTCTTCCACTCCAGGAATTCTGGTAGTTCTGGTTCGGCCCACATCCCACCTGCTAGCACTGAAAGATCCACTTTCGCAAAGCTTGCGGTGTACGCACTCAAATGTTGTCTTATTGGGAATCGTTCCCTGTACAGCCTCTGAGCAGCTAGCCCATTTCTGTTCACTGTCCCATACATCACATGAATATTTGCAATCTCTGCGATTCTAAAGCGATGCATGCTATTGTAAATCCCAGATGCCTTTACTCCCATCAATTGACAAGTTCGCATTGCAGTCTAGGTATTTCTGGTCTCAGGTTAATGGAAGCTGATACAATGGCATGCGTGCTACCGCCAATGTAAACCCATTGCAGTGTTCCAGTGTTGAGCCAATACTGTGCATGAAGCTCTATGGTCATGTGCATAAGATGGTCATTCCATGGTCTGGTCATATTGCTTGGTCCAGTACTTACTCATCACTACATACAACCTTCTTCTATCCACTGGTTCCACATCACTGTTGTAGTAGGTTGCCCTGTATGAAATGCCATGGCATGACAAACCTATTTCCCGGTCACCAATCATTCTGCCCCGTTCGAACACACACAAATGCTGATATTTTGCACTTTGGTTAAATTTATTTTTAATCAAAACCCATCACTCAGGCCATATAGTGTCTTTTTTGCAGAAAATAGTCAGAAGGGCTTATGCTTCTAGGAGCACCGACCTGAACTAAGTAACTTAGCCATTTTTGTTGTTAAAATTGTTTTGTCTGAGGCCCAATAAGAATTTTATGATAGCTCCAATTACTTTACCTTCTTTACGTTACATTGAGGGACAATAGGAAATGAATTTTAATTTGCTTTTCTTATTAATTTAGAAAAGAATGTTGCCATCTTTCCCTTATAAGGGCTACAACGAAGATTTACGGCGTTTTAAAGAATTCATCCAGAAATATAAAAAAATGTATAATAGTGAAGAAGGTGAGAAATCTTTTTCTTTTGTTTAATTATTTTTGTTTATAATGGTTGAGATAATTTGGAATTTCTTCTCACAGAAATGGAACGTCGCTATAATATATTTCAAGAGAACTTGAAATATATTGATGCTCTGACAAATACTGAACAGGGAACAGCAGAATATGGCATCACTGAGTTCACAGATTTAACAAGTAAGTGTAAAATAAAATTTATTCATGAGTAAATTATCACTCAAGCCAAAAGCATTAAAATTATTTGATCTTTGTAATGCAAATTTAAAGCCTTGTGACTTCCTCATTAGCAGTATCGTGTCATACACCCATCTAGTGCTTTGTTTATTTCACACGTGCAATTCATTGTACAGTTCTATAGCTGATTGCACATTGGCAGTGTTTTTTTTTATTATTCTCTTGAACTTTTGGCCAAGTGTTCAGAGATTTTTCGAGAACACCAACAATGCATCCTTAAGAATGTACAGTCTATTCCAAAACCGTTTTCACCTATACAGCGACCAACCCCAACTTTGGCCTAACTGCTATTGGTTGAAGCCGACCAACCCCAACTTTGGCCTAACTGCTATTGGTTGAAGCCGAACAAAGCTTCCAAAGAAAATAATGAATGCGCAACATAAGATTGTGCTCATGTCATTTGATTGTTGACTTTTTATTAGCTTAAAATATGAGGAAAAAAACTAGCAGGAAAAACCCCACGAATGCGGTATTTGCCTGGAATGCGGTGCAACCCTGCCAAGATGGCTGAAACTATGATTTCGCTACAGTAGCTGAAATAGTTTCTATTCTAGCCACTGTAATTTCGCTTCATGCTTCAACATTTGCTTACATGGAAATTTCTGACAACTAGATTTGTGTATAAATTGATGGCAACAAATAAAAAACCGTTTGATTAGCTAAAATGGCACCAAAATGGAGTTGATAATTGCGAAGAGCGAGTTGAGAGAAGGAAAAACATAAAATGAAGTCTCAACAATAGGAATTATAGGAATAGGAATGAAGAAGTGTAATTAAGGAATCATCATCAGCACATGGAAAACCTTTCAAACCTCAGGGGGTGTTGCAAATAAATGTAGAATTGGATGCCCACGGCGATAAGCAAGACTCAAGATCAACATTTGAAAAGACTGACCATAAAAATGAGAAAAAGTTTATCGTGAATCATCAAAAATGAGTGGAAGAAAACATGGGCTGATGTTTCCAAGAAAACTCTGTGGAACAGGTTACATGAAATGGGTTTTTGTTATTGCAAGATGAAAACAAAGCCCTAATGATGAAAGAACAAACAAAAAACATCTCCAGTGGGCCAAAACATATCAACATTGGTCCGTAGAAAAATGGAACTCTGTTATTTTTTCAGACGAAAGCCGAATAAATGTTAGCAATAGAGATGTATGCTAGTAGGTTTGTCTGAAAAGTTCACATGAAAAATTCCACCTGGACTGTTTGTTGAGTAGCCGAAAGTTTCCTCAGAACGTTAGGACCTGGGATTGCCTATCCAGTAAGAGAGGGTAAAATGTGCATCGTAAGAGGAACACTGAACTCGGAAGATTACAGAGAACTTCTAGATGCTTTTCTCCATCCTACTGTGAAGAACAATTCGGTGATTGTCATTGGACCAGGAACGTTGCTCAATTCCTGCCTGAAAGTAATATCCAAACAACACCGTGGCCTGCGAACAACCCAGATATAAATCCTATTGAGAATTGCTGGTAGATGTTAAAGAAACTTGTGCAGCGTAAGGCACCAACAAGTAAAGAGCTAAAACACAGTACTTGTTTTTTGTTGGGAAGAAATCGACACCAAAAACTGTAAAAATTGGCAGAAAGTATGCCAGCATGTGTTCAAGCTGTCATTAAGGCCAAAGGTGGCTCTACCAAATATTAAACTGGTTGTTGAAGGCATTGCTGAATGAATATGCAACTTTTTTCTCATAACTTTGACTATGTAATATTTTTTTCTGAGGAGGGGGTTTCTTTAACAGTTTATTCTTTAATTAATTTTCAATTGATCCCACAACAGTTTTGTGCAAGTAGTTTAAGAACAGACAAATAAAATATTTATAAAGCAAAGGCAATGGTGGATTCTATTACCATATCAAAACTCTTTGCATTTAGAAGTTGTTAGGTTAGAAAATTATATGCTATACTTTTGCCAGGAGTTGTATATATTTTATCTAATAGATGAAAAAAAGCATATATTTATGCAGTATTACTATATGCTGTTTCCTACATGTATACGGTATATTGTAATGGCTTTCATTATCTTATAAAACATAAGCATAATATATGGCGGCATGAACAATCTCGGTATCAAAATGTTACAGAATTTAAAAAGTAATAAGTAAAAAGTATCAATTGTTCGAAAAACATAAAAAAAAAATAAATAAATAAAGTAGCTCTTCGAAAGTGCCTGGTTCGAATTCAGGCTGTGTAATTTTCTTTCCTATTTTCATCAATAATTTAAACATCTGAGGTTTGTCATAGGATAAACCTTCATCAAACATTCTTGAGATATTTTAAATATTTATTGCTTTGTTTTTAATAAGTGCATTATATATTTCATCTGCAAAGACTACCTTACTGAAATAGAAAGCAGCGATTAATCTTTTCAGTTAAAAGTACTGTAATATGCCAACACCAGTCATAAACCTGATCCCTATTTCCACTCTAGATGGCCAAGTCCATTTTAAACTTCTACAATGTTCATTCAAAATATTAGACTTCATAAGCGATCAACTTTGGTTAGCTCAACTCCTGCCAAGCAAGTGAAAACACTTTTGAATAGACTGTACATGCTGCAAGTGGGCAGATTGTTTACCATAATTTTCAATATATATATAATTTGTGTCTTATGCAAAATAAAAGTTAAAAAGCATTATTGTGTATTTTGAATGGTTCTGTATAATAATCCAACTATAAAATCAGGAGAATACACTAAATAGTTCTAAAGGGTTGCACTACTTCAGAAATGGATTATCTCCAACCATCCTTCCGCGTTCGAACTCCGATAATTCCTCGTTGTATAGCTATAATCCCGTTATAAGGTGTTTCGGGCAACGGCTAATAGTCGAATTGACAGCACTGAACTATTCTGCCTATTTATACATCTTTTACTCAATACAAGCAACCCCTGAAATTACGCAAGATTTTTGTCACTTAAATGATAAAGAACGTCATATGATAAGTTGTACACGCTTTCATCCATCCCTGATATCACTTTTTCCCCAATTCATTTTGAGCAGTACATTAAAAGAAAATAAAAAAAAAAACTCATTGGATTATTAAATCTTTCTCAGAGGAAGAGTTTCGAAAACACCATCTAGGATTAAATTCAGGACTTGCGAAGACTGAACCTCGAGGACAATCTAAAATTCCCAATGTTCAAATTCCTCCTTCTTTTGATTGGCGAGATCACAATGCTGTCACCCCTGTGAAAAATCAGGTAGATAATTTTGTTTTTTAATTTGATTTTTAATAGTTTTCCCCCTAGAAATTTCACTGTGCTTTTTTTTTTTATATTTTGAACAGTAGAATTTACAACCTTAATATGAGGGGAAGTCAGTAAGTAAGTTAGAAATGGATTTAGAAATGAAACAAATAAAGAGTATTGACTTGAAATCTACTTTTATTTCTCTGCATAATCTCCTTGTACAACGAGACACTTGTTCCATCATTTCACAAGCTCTTCAAAACCAGCAGCATAAAATTCTTTGGGTTGCTGTCTGAATCAGGCGGTAACTATTCTTTATACAGCTTGAAGCTGAACAAATCTAAGTCGCTTGGAAAAAAGGTAAGGGCTATAAGGAGGAGGCTCGAAAACTTCCCAATTGTCTTGCTTGCAATATGACGTGTGTTAACATGCAATAACAATACGCCTTTGATGAGGATTCTGGACGCTTCCGTCGAATGGCATTACAAAGTTTCATGAGAATGTTACAGTAGGAATCAGCATTTACAGTTCACTCTGGCTGCCAAACTATGGTAAGCAATATGCCCTAGTGATCCAAGAAGACTGGGAGCATCACTTTCCCCTATCCGATTGCACAGATGTCGACAGTCATGATGGGTCAATGGATTCATGTTCTTTGCAATCTACAGGCTGACCCAAAAGTTAGGGAAAAAACTGTAGAACTCAATAATTCGTACATGAATGCAGATAAAAAGTTTCCGTTTGCAAGGAAACGATTGAAATGAAGTCTGATTTTTTTACAGGGAAAAAAAAAATTAATGTTAGATTTATACAGTTTTTGACCAATAAATGGCATTGTCAGGTTACAGATATCAGTTTATGCACATTTTCGGACATTAATTAATAGGAATCATACTATCTGCTTCCAAAATAGTGTTTGCAACGAGTGCTGCTCTTTATATACCGCTTGAAAGTGTGCATAAACAACGTCGACTGTTGGTCAAAAACAAACAGTTCATTTCAGTCGTTTCAATGCAAACAGAATTTTTTATATGCATTTGTGTACGGATTCTTGAGTTTTAAAGTTTTTCCTGACTTTGGATCACCCTGTACATGATGCATCAGGAACTTCGACTTATCGGACCAAGTGGCTCGTTTCCAGTCGTCGATGGTTTAGTGCTCATGTTGACCATAGAGCTGACATATCGATATAATTGTACTGAAATAGATTATTTAGGAGGCAAACATTTATTAAAGTTAGTTCTATGGCCACGTAGTAGATAGACTTAAAAAAGTCAGGATTAAAAATAACGTTTTGATTGCCTGCAAAATTTCTGTAATAATCTGCACTTAATACCATATTACTCTGTATAGGTTGCAGAAACGCAAATTCATTGCTATTTTTTCTAAGTTGTAACTTCACCAGCATCATATCCTACACTATCTGGCCATTCCTCACTGGACATCCCATAATAATAAGTTAAACTGGCAGCCTTTTGCCAGAATAACATCTGCAGTCCTTCAAGGAAGACTTTCCACCAATTTGCGACAAGTGTCGGTGGGAATATTGCTGCATTCATCCTTCAAATTGACAAACAGCTCGGTGATGTTCTTTGGGCTGCATGGCCTGATTCACCAGCACTCCAATTCATCCCGAAGGTGTTTAGTGGGTTGAGATCTGGACTTTGGGCTGGCCAGTCAACATTCCCCACACCCATTTCCTCAGATCAGGTGTTAATAATACTAACTGTATGACAGGGTGCATTGTGTTATTACCAAAGTTCCCACAATTTCGGTAGTGCATAAGTGTCCAGAACTATTTGGTACAGTTCAGCATTCATGGTTCTGCGAACTAAAACAAGAGGAACAAAACTTACTACAAAAATTAGGACCAGACCATGATGGCATTTCATCTGAATTTCACTATAGGTACGACACGGTCCTGTAAATATCGTTCGTCAGGCATTTGCCAAATGCACACACATCCATCAGACTGCCACAACTGGTAGTAGGATTCATCACTCCATAGGATGGTTTTCCATAGTTCTGGAATCCATCGGCGACATTCCTTGCACCACTGTAGCCGACAGGTCGCATTGAGGGCTGTGATATTTGGCTTCTGAACTGCTGCTTGTCCATGAAAAACAAGTGTGAAGATCTTCCAGCAGATAGTACGATCACTTGCATCACTATTTAACGCCGATCAAAAGTCCTGCGCCAATGAAGCCTTCTGTTTTGACGACATCATGCATTTCAAGCATCAACAGTCGCGATCTGTCAGTTTCATCGAGTCACTGGGTCTGGGTTGGCATGTTAAAACTCCCTCTCGCTTCCAATTCAAAATAACATCACTCACTGTCGAGCAGAGTATCTGAAATTGATTTGAAATCTCATGAATCGAATGCCCAAACCTATGGGCTCCCAAGGATTATCCCTCTTTCCTCCGCACTATGTTTGCACTTCCGTTCATATTGAGTGCTTTAATTGCTATGAGTGTATTCCAGTCCGTCGAAGTCTTTTATAGGTTGTATGGCATGTACTCTTCCATGGGCTTTTGGAGAGTTGTCTGGGGACGAATGGCCAGATTTGTATGATGTACATAAAATTGGAATTTTGTGAGGTATACAGGGGTGCAGGGTATATTGCCAAGAATTTGTTACTATTCTGTCGGGGAAAAAATTCGCCTAGACTTTATATTTCCTAATTTTGTACCCAAACATTTCATTTTTTTACAGTGGATTTCATTTTGTACCCAAAAATTTCATTTTTTTTATACATCATTAATTTAAAAAAAGTTTATATAACACTAATTTTTTTAATTAATTTATTTATTTTTTTAAAAATAGCAACAATGTGGCTCTTGCTGGGCATTTTCAGTAACAGGCAATGTTGAAGGACAATGGGCTATTCAAAAAGGCAAACTTCTGTCCCTTTCAGAACAAGGTAACGTGGAATGATCATGAAACAGTTTGATAAGTAAATAAATGTAAGTTATGAATGCTGAATTAGTTTTGTACTTTTTATTATTATCTTTTTCAGAATTGGTAGATTGTGATAAATTAGATCAAGGATGTGAGGGTGGCTACATGACAAATGCTTATGAACAAATCATAAAATTAGGTAAGTGAGGACATAATTGTATACTCACTGATTCTTGTGTAGTTTTGCAAATAAAATAAATCAAAAAAATGTAATTCCTGAATTGTTGTTTTTTTTTCTTTTTAATTTCAAAGGTGGTTTAGAAACGGAAAGCGACTACCCATATGAAGCAGAAGATGAGAAATGCCATTTTCAGAAACCTAAAGTTAAAGCAACCATCAATAATTACGTCAACATAAGCCAAAATGAAACTGGTAAGCCTTTAGTCTTGTGTGAAGTATGATGGTGCCTGAAAACACCATGTACTGTATTTACCCAAATTTAAGCCGACTTACATTTTCAAACATTTTAGAGCATTTTTTTGGAAAGAAAAGGTCGGCTTATATTCAGGCAAATACGGTACCCTAAACTTTGGAGGAGGTAGAGAATATATATTGTGCTGAACCATATTCACCTAGGAAAGCATCACCAGAAATGGATAGGTGCACTTATTACTCAGCACCTGGGGCTTCCTCATTAAGGATTACAATGTCACATGCATCGTTAAGCTTCATCTAATAAGTGCTTTATATTGCTTTGTTTATTCTGTTTTTGCTGGGTCTTGTCATCTCCGGTGGGTGACGTTTTCAAATTGCTTTCCTATACAAGTATGATTCAGCGCGATGTTCTCGACATCCCCTCAAAGTCTGTATGTGGAATTTTGAGACATCCTGTACAGTAAACTCTCGTTACAACAAACCTCACAATAACAAACTTTTCAAATTAACAAACTTATTATGAATACTTTGCAAAAATTCATTGTTTACAATGTTAATTTTTTTCAGTTTAATAATTTCAAAATTGTGAGCTGTTTAAATGATAGCTTTTCACGATTTTTTAAAAATTAAATTTAATTAATTAACCCATTTAATGAACTTTTTAAAGTTAATTTCAATACTTAGACTCCAGTCTAAAAATTAATAATCATCTAGCATTTGAAATTCATTGTTTTATTTCAAAACATATCCCAGATAAGTTTCATCACAAATTAAATGAAATTGGCGACTTCCTTGCTTCAGAAACGTTAAGAGCAACAAAGCAGATGAAAATTCACAATTATTTCAAAAAATAATTGATTTTCATATTAACGAATTTTCAGAATGACGAACCAATTTCCATGGTCCCCTGAAGTTCCATGGTTATGACGAGATTTTACTGTATATGGTTAATCAAAAGTTTTTAGGTGATTAATTATGTTTCAATAATTTATTTTTAGAAATGGCGCAATGGTTGTACAAAAATGGACCAATTTCCATTGGGATCAATGCTAATGCAATGCAGGTGCGAAATTTGTTAATTCAAAAGTTCAACATTCCATTCCATTTTAAAACGCATCTCAACTGTGTGTTTTTCTTTTGTATTAGTTTTATTTTGGAGGAATCTCTCATCCATGGAAATTTTTATGCAGTCCAAAGAATTTAGATCATGGTGTTCTCATTGTTGGTTATGGGGTTTCCAGTAAGTATTTGAGTTAAGTTATTTTTTTGCAATGATGTAGTTCAAAATCTGATTAATAACATTTAAATCTTCTTTTTTTAAGAATATCCCGTCTTTAATAAAACTATTCCTTTCTGGATTGTGAAGAATAGTTGGGGTAGCTCTTGGGGAGAAAAGGTAAAGAAAATTTTGTTATGGCTTTTTCTTTTTAATGAATAGAAACCATTCAGTAATTAAATTTCTTGAATTATTTCTTTAACCATTTGTATTGATCATGTGTAGACTTTAAAGTTCGGGAAATATCTGTATTCTAACAATGCAGTGTATTCTAACAATGTCACTAGAAGGTATGGTATATGGATCAGTAACTTCCACAATGCTATGAATCTTTAACAACTGTTTAACAATCGTTAACAATGTATAGACTTTTGTGTATTTTGCCAGCTACGAAGAGTGACTAACAAACAATGATATCTAAAACAACTGGATCGCTGACCCTATGCACAGTCGGCAATGAGAAGTGAGTCCAAAATACATCATAAATGCTCCCTTCAGGTCATTGACTAGTAGCATCAGGTGGCCTAAAAAGCAACGTTAAATCCCTCATAAACGCTCATAAATTGACTAGTAGGTTAAATCCCTCAAAAACACTCATTCCTCATAAACGCTCATAAGGTTAAATCCCTGAAAAACGCTCATTCCTCATAAACGATCCCTTCAGGTCATTGACTAGTAGCTTCAGGTGGGCTAGAATTACGGACTCAGTTCTCTCCCAGTGAGTCAGCGATCCAGTTGTTTTAGATATCATTGCTAACAACAGACAGCTGCCACTAGTATGATGAAGGTCTACATTAACAATGCTGTGAGAGAGAGTCAATAGACTCTGTTTTATGTATTTTCTCGAAAACTGTTAACGTATGTGTATTGTCTCAAAAGCTGTTGTTTTATTGCTTGGCAATTGTTTTACTCTTAGCAATGCACACACAAGCAAAGTAATGCAAGTCGGGGAACCAAAATGCCCAGGACCGATAAGATTTTAAGGAATTCTAGAATAAAAAAGAAGGCATTTGTTTTTAAGAAGCCTTTCGTGGTTACGGTTAGATGAGTTTGCTAAGGCAAGATACTTCTAACTGAAATGTGTAGTTCAAAATGAACAAAAGTACCCGAAAGGTTAAATGGAGAGAGTATAATTCTCTATATATTCTAACGTACGGTCTGTATTGCAATAAAACGAAAACTACTACATATATTTTCAAAATTTTTTCTTTGCCAGATTCTATATACCTTAAACTATTTTTCCACATATTTCTAAGTTTAATTAAGCACTTGTCATAGTGCTCAATGTACTTCCACATGATCACTTCATAGAAACTGCCATTGGTGAAGAAAGTCATGCAGTTTTCACTTGTTCATTGTTGCTGAAATGCAGACTGCCAATAATCTCCCTTAGATCCTGGAACAGATGGTAGCCACTGGACGCGAGGTCTGGACTGTTAGGTGGGTGGTCAAGTTGTTCCCAAACAAAAAAAGTCTGACTAGTTGGGAACAACTTACCACCTGCTTTGCAGTCTGGACCTTGCGTCCACTAGCTACCTACCTGTTCCAGCAGCCTGCATTTCAGCAACGATGAACAAGTGAAAACTGCATGATATTCTTCACCAGCGGCAGCTTCTATGAAGCGATCATGCTGAAGTACACTGAGCGCTATGACAAGTACTTAAATAAACTTGGAAATTATGTGAAAGAATAGTTTAAGCTACATAGAATATGGTAAAATAACAAATTTTGAAAATATATATAGTATTGTTTTTATTGCAAAACGAACCTTACTTTACGAACAACCCTCGTACATGAAATTGTATTGTGAAAAACATGGTCCCCCTCTGTTATTTGTAACCTTTTGTACTGGAAGTCGTTTGAAAATCAGTTAATAAATAAAAAAGTTACGGCTGTGGAGACCTTATTTATCAATCGCCCCTCTAGTATGCACTTGTATATAATACGAATCTTAGTTTTTACAAAATTTTGGAAAAAAATTTTCCGTATAAAAATGTGCATCCATGTATTATACGCAATTTATAAATATAAGGGTTGTACAAATGAAAACGAAATTTTTTTTTTTTTTTTCAAAGTATAGACAAGGAATTTAAAAAAAATCTCCAAATGCGTTGAGGCATTTATTCCACTGTGTAACAAGGCATGTAATTCCTTTATGGAAGAAATCTTTCGATTGCGTGTGGAACCATTCCAAAACCTCTTCCTTCACTTCATCATCCGACTGAAACCTGTGTCCTTTCAGATGTTTCTTGAGATCCCCAAACGTGTGAAAGTCATATGGGTATAAGTCAGGGCTGTAAGGTAGATGATGTATTGCTTCCCAGTTAAACTTTTACATGAGGTCTACCATTGCTTTCGAGGTGTGAGGACGTGCGTTGTTGTGGAGAAGAAGCACTCCTTCTGAAAGAAGTCCGGGACGCTTGCATTTGATGGCTGCGCACATTGCCTTAACGTTTCCCCATATTGTGCTGTGTTAACTGTGGTGCCTTTTTCAAGAAAGTCCAGTAAAATTGGGTCTTTGCGATCAAAAAACCACTGTCAACATCACCTTCAAAAAACCTTTGCGATCAAAAAA
>JAHWFO010069864.1:502278-517754 GCA_023313115.1 Rhysida immarginata | reverse complement strand
AAAACCACTGTCAACATCACCTTCAAAAAACCTTTGCGATCAAAAAATGAAATAATGCTCTCTGTTCCTGTTTCATTGACTCCATTTCGTTGTTTGGACGAAGCGATCACTCTCAGAGCTTCGAAGCGCGAGCTATCATTCTTTCACACGTGATGCAACGCTTGCAACCTATTGTTCAAGTTGCATGTGGGGTTTCCCAATTGTTGAAAACAAAAACTTATGATCCTACATGTCTTCTTTTTTTTTTTTTTTCCTCCACACAAATTTTCGTTTTCGTTTGTATGACCCTTATAAATAGCACATGTCAAATGTTTTATACATATTTTTTCTCATTCCAGGGTTATTACAGAGTATTCAGAGGAGATGGCACATGTGGATTGAATCTAATGGCTACATCATCAGTTGTAGATTAGTAGTTTTTTTTTGTTTTAGAAACCCAGTGATACTGTAGAAGAAATAAAATCTGGCATAGCTACCTTTTGCTAAGAGATTACAGTTTTTGTTATTAATATACAATACGTTTTATGTACATAAGCAAGAGATTGTAAAAAAAATTAAGAAATGCACAAAAATTTTGTACAAAAATAATTTATTTCTAAAATTATAAATAAAAAGGATTAACTTACTTATTTTAAAAATAGAACATTCCAGTTGTGTACATTTAACTAATTGGAAAATGGTCTTAGGAGGATTTTTTCACGCCATTATCTCATAGTGGCTTAGTGGTTATAGCATCGGGGTGTAAACCTGAAGGTCCCTGGTTAGAGTCCAGGCCGTGGAATTTTCTGTACTATTTTTGTCAATTTATTAAGATCGGGGTAATGGTGCTAAAGCCTGGTTTCCATTTAGCGACTCTTTGGCATCTTGTAATGTGCGGCGACTTTTGAGCCTCTTGCAGAAGCGTCATGATTAGCAAGCGAACGCGGTCGTTTTCCATTTAGCGACTTTCAACAGTTATCCTGAATCTGGTCTGATCTGATTGGTCGAGTCACTGCAAACAATTGTCGCTCTCTCAAGGTGATGGAAAAAGAAGATATCAACCACTCTGATCACGTTCACGCTTTGCATTTATTACTATATCATTTTACTTAATAAATAAATGATTCACAAAAATTTTTAAGACCTGTTTATTAATAAATTCACGAGGGAAAAGTCACGAGAACCCGTGTCGGCGAACAGCAGCTACGGCAGCCAGGATTCTCCATCTGAACTACCCAGAATCCATAGCAAAGTACATTGCACCTGATTGGCTATATCAAAATGACACCTAAAAATCTAGCCATGCCAGATCTTGAAAAGTCGCATACCGACGGCAGACATCGGCCTCGGTGGCTCAGGGGTTGCGTGGTCGCCTCTGATGCCCGAGGACGACGAGGATTTTTTCAGGGGGAAAATCCTGAGATCACGCACTTCCTTCGGAAGGGAAGTAAAGCCGTTGGTCCCGTGTAGTCGTTTGCCGGCTGCACGTTAAAGAACCCTTGTGAGGCAAAATTTGCAGCCCCTATAACGCCGTCCTGAAATGACCTTGGCAGTTGAAAAGGACTTTAATACCAAACAAACCAAACCAACCAACCGACGGCAGACCGATGCCGAACAGACTCAGACACCAAACTGGCGATAAATGGAAACCAGGCTTAAAGGTAAACTGCACAGAAAAAATCGACTTTATTTTTTTTGTATCATAACATTAGTCCAGGTTAATAGAGTATATATCATTCAAAATTTTTCGATTTTTTTTTCCTAATATTTTATTAAGAAAAATGCCTCGGAAAATTTGCGTGGGATCTTCCATTCCCTTCTCCAGAGAGCACGACGAAACAAAGCGTCATTTCCTGCTGCGAGAACCTCGGGGGAATTTCATCACCAAGATTCTAGTCGCTTTTAAAGATGCTACATGTCGTAAGATTTTACTAATCTGTTTTATGTTGGAATGCCTTCAATTTGTTCTCCGTTTGGATGTGTAAATAGACAATCGAATAGCAATTTCGCGTTTCATAGATTTCCACAATCAGAAGCGATTAAAAAACAGTGAATTAGTTTTTGACAGCGAGGGAACTGCTATCCAACTCCAAACAGCATCGTGTGTTCAGCTCATTTTGAAGCATCTTGCTTTGTCTACGCATCCGCCGTTATAAATTCAGTATCAATTCAAACAAGAAATTCACTGAACGGGTCTGGCGTTCTTCAAGAACAACGACCGCAACAGCATTTGTTAAACGCCGAAGGAAAGAGGTAGGCATATCTGCTGTGTAGGGCATACGCCGCCGTAATGTGCACACGCCGATGCGGCAAGCAGAAGATCCCGTTTCACGGTTTAATACATAGGGCTATATATCGCAGAAGTTTCCGTAGCATTTAATTCTGCTAACAGCCCTTGTACATCGCTGTCGTCACCATCGGTCTTGTTTTCATATTCATAGTCCATTGTAGGCATAGTCCACTGCGATGCCTGACCAGGAGAACTGATAGCGATGCCTACTCTGACCTGACAATTTACTGATAGCGGCGCCTGCGATAGCATCCAATGCATGAAGTCACGATTTCGAAACTCCTTCACACCTGTCGGCAACTTCTGACGTCACAGATGCCGAAACGTGGCCTCAGTGTCGATCGGGAAGGGGGGGGGATGAAAGTTTTTTTTATATATTTTATCAATTTTGAGTTCGAATTGAAAATTTTTATACATGCTACGTTATTATATGGAGACCTTTATCTTTCAATTTCAACAAAGTTGTTTTGAGTGTGGAGTTTACCTTTAAGACTATTTTCCAATTACAATTAATATTCGCCATTTAATAATAAAGACAGTCCTGAATGCAAACAAGGAGCCTCGCTTTAACGTATGCTCATAGGATATGTTTGATAGTGACAGCTATGTCCGCAATGGCTTAGTGGTTATAGCATCGGGACGTAAACCCGAAGGTCCCTGGTTTGAGTCAAGGCCATGAAATTTTCTTTACTATTTTTCTCTATTTTATTGCGGTTTAAATATTAAGATTTGCTATTATGCTGCATATAGAATTTTGGCAATAATAAAGCATTTCTTTTAATGCAAGAGAAACCTGAATTTTGCAAATTACTTTAGTTCAATTACACTATCCAGCCACTTTATTAGTACAGGGCAAGTCAAAACGCCAGATTTTCTGAAATGGGAAAGGGGTCATGTGACCTCATATGATACCAGATTTTTCTCAGGAGCTTATTCCTGCAATTGGATTTCAGTTATCTGTTGTGGTTCACAAGTTATTAACAAAAACAATGACACTTTCCAAACATACACTGAAAACTGGTTGCAGCAGCTAAAGGATGTTTTCAATGTGCTGTCTCTACTGCTGGACACAGAGCTCAAGGCCCTTTAGCCATTCATTATGCATCTGCACAAGAATTTCGGTGGTAATGCTGTCACAGGCCTGTAGGATGTGTTGCTGAAGGCGATGTTTGATTTGGATTTTCACAGCATACCCAAGTTGTTTCAAGTGGCCCAGAGGTAAAATTTTAGTGGTGTTGGTTCTGGGAAACATGGTGGCCACTCCACAGGATCCTCCCAGCCAATCCAATGAACAGGTAATTGCCCATCCAGCTATTGACGAACATTGTCTCCATGCTACTTGGGAAACTATCATCTTCAGTCAACAGTGAAGGGAACACAGTGTTCTATAACATTTGCAGGTTCTCATCAGCATTTAGAGTACAGTCTATGAAAATAGCTCCAATTAAACAGAAGCCCCATATCCTACACAATGTTGTAACTTTGACATCACCAATGACTTTGGATGGATCTGTCCAATGAGCGTTCCTATCACTTCAATAACTCGTGTTTTTACGGTTAACCTCACCATGGACATAAAAATTTTCCTCGTCACTGAACACAATGTTATATGCAAATAAAGGATCTAGTCGATAGTTGTCTAGATCCCAGGTATGATATCTGTCCAAATCGTCCTCGGATAATTTTTGCTCTATTTGAACTTCAAATTGATGCCACTTGTTGCTTCAATGAATCGTGTTCGGCCATATCGGGAGAAGCAGGATGTTCTGCTACTGCACGACAACGCATGGCGACATGTCACATGCAAAATACCACAGAGGAGATCAGAAATCTTGCATGGAGAATAATGAACCACCCACCTTATAGTCCTGACCTGGCAACATGCAGCTACCATCTCTTTGGTAAAGTGAAAGAATCCCTTCGCGGAGCAAAGTTTGAAGATGACGAATCCCTTGTGCAAGCTGCTAAACGGTGGCTCAAACGTGCTGGTTGAGACTTTACTGTGCAGTTGGCTTAAGGCAGTTGAAAGGGATGGGGGAATATGTGGAAAAATGACATATTGTTCCTAGAGGATGTATCTATGTCCTCCATAAGTTATAAGGGTGTATAATAAAAATTAAATTTAAAAAAAAAAAAAATATTGTGCATTACTTTTGGAATGACCCTCATTCTAATAGTTCAGTCCATTAAGAACCAACTTTTTCCCTGGCTGTTCAAATTTAAGATATGCAACAGCCAAGAAAAAATACTTACATGAGGGAGAGCCAGAAATTATCTACACTTTCGCCATAACACACATTCAAGGTTGTCGTACTGCCTTCTGCGCATGTGTGCTTAGAGTTGGTATGACTGCAGTCACGTGCGAAAATTGCTCCTGATTGTATCGTTACCTTCTGGTTTGACAGGGTAAACATATCCGCTCCGCTAGCAGTTTGCACAGAGAAGAACAATGAGCCTGTGCAAAGTCTCCTTCCATAAAGTTTGTGTGAGATGGGTACAAAGACAGCTTATTGCAGAACACAAGCTCAAATGTTCAACAAGTTGAATTTGAGGTACTCTAGCACCATTCCTACATCCAAGATCTTGCTCCCACAGACTTTTATCTGTTTGGGCTGCTCAAGGATGCTTTGCGAGGTTGTCGATTTTCCAGACAAGGAAAAGACATGCAGGAGTCTGTGCAAAGGTAGCTTCACTGCCAATCGAAAACCTTCTTGGAAGGAACGCACAAGCTTGTGGACCGCTAGTCCAGGTGCACTGACAAGGGAGGCGACTGTGTAGAAAAATGATGACAAGTTGAACCCTATCTTTGTGTACATAAATTGTAAAACGAAAAGTGTAGATGATTTTTGACTTGCCCTCATGTTTTACAGATTAAAGTGAGCATTTGATAATTGTGGATTAATAAGTACGCTAACTGACCAGCCGTCACCGGACACCCCATACCAGTAAGTTAAACTGCAGCCTACATGACATCAGTATCGTGTAAGGCCATCTTTTGCCATCTTGAGGTGCGGACTTTAGGCTGGCCAGTCAAGATTCCCACACCCATTTCTTCAAACGAAGGGTTAATAATGACTATTATATGACAAGGAGCATTGTCGTTCTGAAACAGGTATAGGCCATTACCAAAGTGTTCCCACAATATCCAGAACTGTTTGGTATGCTTCATCATTCATGTTCCATAAACTAAAACAAGAAGACCAAGCCCATACCATGAAAAGCAAGACCAAACCATGATGCCACCTCCTCTAATTTCACTATGTTTTCGACACAGTCCTGTAAATATCAGACCGCCACAACTGGCAGGAAGATTCATCACTCCATAGAATGGTTTTCCATTGTTCTGGAGCCCAGTAGTGGAATCCTTGCACCACTGTAACTGATGGGCCGCATTGAGGGCCGTGATATTTGGCTTGTGAACTGGTGCTCGTTCATTAAAACCATGTGCTACGATCTCTTGACAAACAATATGATCACTTGCATCACTAAAAGACGCCGATTGAAGTCCTGTGCGAACATTTTTAACGAAACCTTCCATCTCAAGATCGATGGTCACAATCTGTCAATTTCATCAGTTTACTGGGTCTGGGTTGGCACATTATAACCCCCTCTCGCTTCCACTTCAAAATAACATCACTTACTGTCAAGTGAGGTATCTGAAATTTTTAGAAATTTCTCAGATTGAATGCCCAAATGTGTGCTCCAATAATCATCACTCTTTTCTCTGCTCTAAGCATGCAATGTCTCTTCATATTGACTGCAGTAGGTGCTATAGTGTACAAGGAGCAGTCATAAAGTCATTACAATAAGCTGGAAGACACAGATGGGTGAGCTGCAAGGTGGTAGCAACAGTCCTTCTCCACATATACATCTCCCAGGGCCACTTTTCCCAACGATAGACGACTTGCTGGATGCCAAATTTATAGAAGTCCTACTTGTCATCATCTTGGAAATGTGTCCACAAAGCAGGTTCTTCAGGCAAGAGAAGATGAAAAAGTCGCTTAGGGTCAGGTCGGGTGAAAACGGCAGATGGGGCAACGCGTTCTCGTGCAGAAGTCTGACCATGATCTGTTCCATGGTGATACGGCTGTCTGAGAGGACTATTGTCTCAACTTGCTTCATAATTCATGGGTTGTCACAGATGGACAGGGCATCCGCTCTGAGGTTCGTGTTCCAGGCATGTCTGGCCGAATTGGAAACTTCGAAGCCACATGGCGAATGTCTCGTATGATGGGGCATTTCATCATAAATGGACACTAACTCCTCATGGATTTGTTTGGCGTTGTTCTCCTTTAAATACAGGGATCTTATCACGGCTCGCATTTCCAATCTTTCATGTTGATCGTTATGACTTTATGACTGCCCCTTGTATTCTAACCCATGGGCTTCAGTGTATACTCAAAAGAATACTGATATTTGAATAATTTTTATTTCGCTTGGCGATGGGTTATAAGGGCAAATGTTACATTGTATAAAAAAAAGTTTCAGCAACTTACATACAAACGCTCACGATGTGATCAATACATGGCATCGAAACGTTAAAGACCATGTATACGTGCCACCACTGCTGATCTATCTGCTTGAATGGTGATATCAGACTGTTACAGCCATTTAGTCAAACACAGTTTAGACAAGAGTGTGGAATATTGAATGAAGTAACCCAAGTAACCAGGGGAAGATAATAGATCATTTGTAATGTAAGCTGCTTAAACTCATAAGAAAAACATTTCCACTGCTTTCAATATCACATGGAAAATGCCCAAAATCATAAAAAAATGAAATAAAAATATCATTGCATCGTACAATTGTTACTAAATAAACGACTTGGCCTTTTGGCAATACTTAATCATCAGTCTGATTATCAAGAAGCTGTTTATGAGTCTGAAGATTTTCTTCTATTTGATAAGACCGCAGACGAAAGTCATACTTGCTATAAAATACGGTTGGCCTTATTTCCCAGGGATTATTCAAGTAAATCCCGCAGTATGTATAAACATCAGGTTTATATTTCATTGGGCATCCCACACCGGCTTTTCGGATTTCTTTCTCCAGTGCCAGCACGTCTCGTCTATTGAAATTGTGATGGCGAATAGTGATGACGTGGCGATGCTTATCATCTGAAGGGTTACAGGAGCTAACTTCCGCATAAGTTGCAACTTCTCCAAGCGATTCATTTATTAAGTGATTGGCTACCTTTTTCCACAAGCCATCGACTTTATCCGAGCCAACATGCATTATCCATTTGCCACCAAAAATTCTGTATTCCAATGCTAAATTGTAAATTCTTTCATATGTGATAGTAGCTCCACTCCTTGTCAATTTTCTCCAAGCTCTTTTAAGTCCAGTAACATCTTCATCAACAGTTTCGTTTAAATTTTTCTTGGATATGACTCCAAAACCATCGATGTGGTCCTCCCTGAGTTCAAATGTAAAGTGTTATTAAAATTTAAGAATTATTTACTTTATGTGAAGTCTTCAAAAGAGGGAACACCACTTTTCCACAAAATACGCACTTTCACGATTTAGGCATTTATCTCAATGCTGCACTAGTTTCAGAATACCCCGCTTACAGAATTCCTCGTCAGTCTCAAATCTCTGACCACCCAGAATTCTCTTCACAAGACCAAAGAGGTGGTAGTCCAAGGGCGCTAAATCCGGACTGTAGGCTGGGTGGTCCTGTGATTTATTGCCTGTTCTTCTGTTGTTATTTTCGTATATCATTGCTGACAAAAATGATGCATGTTAAGGTGCGCAGATTATATGGCGTGGCAATTACCAACAGAAACTTCAGCTTGAGTGGCAAGTGCTTTGACACTCTGGTGTCGGTCAGCCTGCACTAGTTCTGCAATTTTAACAATTGTTTCTGGTAATCGAGTGTCTAGCAGATCTTGGACCATCCTCAATTTCTCGTCGTCCTTCCTTAAGCAGACGATGCCAAATATAAACTCGAGTTCTATTAATGCTGCATCACCATAGGCCTGTCAAAGTAATGCCAGTGTTTTCGAAAACATTTTTCTCAATTTAACACGGGTTTTGATGTTTGCACGCTGCTCAAATTGAAACATGTTTAACCGCTAAAAACTTGAAACGACTAAATGCGATGCGTACATCACACTATGTTACACGTCTGTGTTTGAACATGTGCAGGGACATGTGATTTATTTCAACCTGGGAACAATATGTTGGTACATAGAACTGAAAGGCCTCAAGATCGTAAAATATTTTATACGAAAAATGTTCAAAAAGTTTGGGAACTCTTTGAACCTACCTCGTGTATAATGACTTGTACATGTATTATGGCCCACAATGAATGAAGGCTGCAGAGAGCTGAAATGTACATATGTGCAGAATAAATATGTTTGTGGAAGAGTGGTGTTCCCTCTTTTGCAGACTTCACAATTGTAAGTATTCATAGTTTTTTTGGTTCATCTTTTGACTTAACTAAGTTTACCTTGAAATTTTTGATGGCCTGTTGCGCTTGAGCCAATCTTCTAAAGACTCACCATCACATGGTTCGTATATAATCCACTTATCTTGAGCTGCTTCCCGGGATTCTTCACCAAGTTGCTCTGCGGTGTTTTTTAATTTCTTCCTTCTGAGTAATAATAACTTCTTTGAAATGCTGTCATCATTCGATTCAGTTTCATCCATGCTATTCAGTGACTATTAGAAAAATTAAAACTATTAAACAAATTGAAACTTGAAGTTGTTTAATAATTGCTAACAAATTAGCCACTCGAGGGTCATCTGAATCGGGAGAAAAAGTGCCTCGCGAGTCGGCAGCAGCCAGCTACCTGTGCCTGCATCGTTCCCGTGTCTATTTGGACATAGTCAAAATTTCGATTTGAGAGGTTTAAAAAAATTATTAAAAAAAAAAAAAATTAGAACTACAGTACGTCACAAAAGTTTGGGCACCATGCACATAAAAGTTCCTAAAAAATCGGTTGATTAGTAACTATATTGTATTAGCCTGCGAAATTGTGATTTAAAGATTGGACTTTATTCAAGCTCAAAATTTACATATCTGTCTCAAAATTAAAGAATTTCTTTCAAAAGTTTGGGATATTTTCGTTTAAATGGTTGGGAAAAATTTAGAATTTAAAAAAATAATAAAATTTCATGCAAAATCGGGTAACACCAAATTTTAAAAAACAGGGAATGGTGGGGAAATTTTCTAAGCGCCAGCAAACGTCTCAACATGGGGAAGACACAAGTTTCTGAAAAGAACAGAAATGAAATAATTTTTTGGCATTCGAAAGGACTTCCAAGTTGAAATTGCAAAGAAAGTCAACAGAGGACAAAATACCATCAGCAGAATTATAAAAAGATGGCGAGAAACGAAAACTGTTTATGTCAAACCTCGACATGGATGTCCAAAGGTGCTCAAAATTCAGGACTTGAGAAAGTTAAAAGCCATTGTAGCAGGTGACAGACGAGCTACAATAAGACAAGTTGCCTCAGCACTATCGGACAGCATAGGCAAATATGTATCCCATTCTACAACACACAGAAGACTAGCAGATATGGATATCAAATCATGCATAGCATTAAAAAAGCCAATTCTAACATCGGCTCAGAAGAAAAAATCTTCTCGAATGGGTGAAAAAAACGCTTGAACTGGACACCGTTAATGTGGATCAAAGTTTTGTTCAGTGACGAATGCATGTTTTGTCTAGATTGAATACAGAAATAGTGTGTGGAGATCCCGTAACCAAGCAGCTCAACCATCCTGTGTGAATCGTCAAGCAAAGAACCCAGTCAAAATTATGGTTTGGGGATGTTTTGAAAGTAAAGGTGTAGGAGAACTTTGTATCATCAATTAACAAGTAAAGGTTAATTCCGATGTTTATTGTGGATTGTTGGAAAGTTATTTGATTCCAAGCGTTGAATCTCTCTTTCTGGATGATGGCTTAATTACCAACATGATGGTGCACCTGCTCATAGATCGAAGAAAAGTAAAGCATATATTCAAGAAAAAGACATTCGTGTTTTTGAGAGGCCGGGTTTAAACCCAGTTGAGAATATGTGAGCGATAATTAAGGTTCGCGTGAGAAAATTATATCCCAAGACGAAATCGGACTTGATTCGATCTAACCGAGATGTATGGGCTAAAATTGATGCAGATTATTGTGATAACTTAATTTGAGTATGCCTAAGCATTGTGAAACAGTAATTCATGTTAGAGGAGATTTCACAAAATGGTGAGAAAAAAATCCCAAACTTTTGAAAGAAATTTTTTGTTTTTGAGACAAATGTACAGCATGTACAGTTCTATAAATTCTTTTGTCTAAAAGGTACTTACTAAAAATTTTGTGAGTTAATACACTGGATAAAGTTATGTTAATTCCTCAAAAATAAAAATTACATCCTAAAAACATATCGTGTATTGGCAGGGTACAGGGTTGTCCAAAAGTCAGAAAAACTTTAAAACTCAATAATTCGCACTCGAATGCAGAAAAAAGATTTTGTTTGCACAGAAACGATTGAAATAAAGGTGGATTTTTTTTCCAGAAAAAAAAAGTTAGTACTAGGATTGTGAGGTTTTTGACCAACAGATGGTGTTGTCAGGTTTCAGACGATAAGATGCCGTATTAACTACCGGCTTATAAATGTTTAATGTGCCGTCCGTCATTCAGTGTTGCTATTTTTATAATTTTCTCTTCATTTTGGAATCATTTCTGTGTACCTTACTCCTGTAAGGCAACTGTTGTATAAACAGGTCTCACCAAGATACCATTCCATAGTCTATTTATTTATTTATTTATTTATTTATTTATTTATTTATTTATTTATTTATTAGTTAGGTATAATACATCAGAGCTCATCTAAGACCAGTATGGTAATAAACTGACAAATAATAAATAATAAAATTTATTTATTTATTAGTTAGGTCTTAGGGGGCTCCATCATTCAAATTACAAAAGTGATGTAGCAGAATAAGTACAGAGTGAAATTTTAAAAAAATTCATAATAAAATACAGAATAAGTCCACACCATACATTTATTCTCCCTAATGCCGTATCGCTCTCAGCCACTGAGCCGGCTGTAGTGTGTTTATTTTTAATCTTTTTTTTTTGTTGTTGTTGTTGTTAAAAACAGCGTTTTGAGCTCTATAGCTTACAATTGCAAATTTGTCTCTACCTGTAACAGCTACAAAGTTGCAAGGTGCAAAATTCAGGGGGAAAGATCAAATTTGACACCACCACTGTTTACCCCCCTTCCTAACTTCCTATATGTTGCCTGTAACAGATTTATTGTATCTCTATTTGTTTTGAAATTGTATGGGGGCTACAGACTTTTGACTCACCCTGTATAAAGGGCAAGTCAAAATGATGGACCTGATTTCAGAAGTTTACTCTGCGAAATCTAATGAATATATGGTATTGTGAGACGTGCTACGAAAGTTAAACGTTCACACACATCACATCACAGATGTTCTATGTGAGCGCTTTGTGTAACCCGAAACACATCAAACCTTTCATAGCATGTCGCGATCAATATGAGCAACGACTGCAGTAATTAGGGCATGCAGGTCATCCAATGTTGTTGGCAGTGGTGATACGCACACATGATCCTTTACAAACTCCTGCAGGAAGAAATCACACGTCTCTGTTCTCCAGTCAATGCAATTTTCTTTAACTGCTCACTGTCAACCCTTAACGGTAGAAAGTGAAAAGACTAAACTGTTGGAAACTAAACTGTTAAAGTTAACCTTTCGAAGCACATGTCTCGCATTATGATACGTTCATTAGACATCACAGAATAAGTGTCTGAAATCGGGTCCATCATTTTGAGTTGCCCTGCATTTCTGGGATGATGCAATGGACAGATATAGGAGAGAAGGACGAGACACAAAAATCCTGGAATACATTAAATAACAGTTATTATTTAAAAATTAAAATAAATAAATCAAAATAAAAAGCTGACGTTTCAGATAGAGACTATCCTTTGTCAAAGCAAAAAGGATAATTCTCTAAAAGCAAAGAGAAAAATAGAGAATTATCCTGAAGTTATGAAAGGATGTATATAGTTAGCATAGGGAGTAGTAAGGCGGTATTGGCTGAAATACTAGAAGATAATGATGCAATGGAATAATAAATTCTTTTACATGAAATATCTTTGAAATTATTTTCTAATAGAATGCTTTTCACACTCTCTGCTTAAATAAAACAAAATAGCCAGAAACTGTGGACACCAATATACAATATCGGAATAAAAGGAAAACACAAATCCACAAAAAATTTTTTTGTGGATTTGTGTTTTCCTTTTATTCCGATATTGTACACTCTCTGCTATTAGCCGATTTCTGTTCAATTAACTCGATATTCAAATTGGAAGATAAACATTAAAAATGCACAAGTAATTGTTTCTAGAAGAAGCTTTTCTGAATAGCTGTATGGTTTGCTTGTGACAAAAAGAATGCTCTAAGAGCATCAGAGATTTTTTGGCATTTTCTCGACTGCAGGGAATAAGGAGAGCCATCGTGGTTTGCTGTAATTAAGAAGCTGGTAATACTGAATATCAACAGGATCACAGAATTCCTGTAAGCTGCTAGTCTCAATGCATAAATGGAATAATACTGATCTATTTTCACCACAATCAAGTCAAAATCAATTAGAAGCACATTATGTCTGACCATTGACAAATGTGGAGGGTCTGATCATAAACTTCTGAGATCAATGGGAAGAAAGGCAAGGCCATACTTAGGTTAGGAAGGGGGCAAAAATTCATGATCACGTAAACCCGGACGCTTCACTAACCCCGGACTGCGGTTCTAAAACTAGGACATGTCCGGAGAAACCTGGACATCTGGTAACCCTAGTTAACTAGACTGAAGTGCCAAAAGTCATGGGAGCTTCGTATGCAAATTTTCAGGTGTTGCTTGCATCCCATAAAAGGTATATGGATGATTCCACATCAGTTCAACCTGGCCATGACAACCATGATTTCAGATCTAGATAAAATTTGGCTTATTCAAGGTTAGTCAAAAGTCTGTACCACCCCCCTCTCCCCAATACAATTTCAAAACGAGTGGAGATACAACAAATCTGTTGTAGGTAGTTAGGTAGGGGCTAATCCAGTACAGGTAGAGAAAAATTTCCAGTTGTACAGTTATAGAGCTCAAAATGCTGATGTTAACAAAAAAGAGAGAGATTAAAAATAAGCATAAAAATAAACCCACTATAAAAAATGAAATTTCAGTGCTCAAGCTGTGGTGTGGACTCTAGAATGGCATCGTGATGGGACCCGTTTTCTACAAGCCAAAAACTGTGGACACAAATCTAAAGAAAGAAAATATGAAAGTACTAATCCACAAAAACATTTTTTTTTTATTGACTTCGATGTATATTTTAGGGGTGATGCTCCCTTCATGAATGAGTTATTAATGAGAAAAGATCATCACTATTTATAAGCATAGCCCAGTTACAAATGCCAATAACAAACTTAACATAAAAGAAAGCAATCAATCAGTGATGCTACCCTTTACAATAGCAATTAAAAGACTTAAAATTGTTGAATTTATTGGAGTCGATTGAAATTGTAAAAAATAAAGAAACTAATCAATTGCTGAATCATGCCTGTTGCTGACTGGCATCCTTTCACCAAATACATCAGCAAGTAATTTATCTTTGTTATGAGCTCTTTTATCCGGTTTGAGTCTTCTCTAATTCTTATTATTTTTATTAATTGCTATTATGGAAGAACCAAGAGAAGGGGAAGAAAACAAAAAAGACACTTGAAGTGGGATGTGAAAGAAGTGAAAGAGATACTTGAAGTGGGATGTCCACTAATTCAAATTTGTCAGTTCCTGTATCACACACCATAGTTTTGACAATATTAAAGAATAATAAGAATGCAGCATATACCAAGTTGTTGAAGAAAAAAAACAAACTAACTGATGATCACAAGATGGCATGCAATGGATTGAGCAAAAGATATAATGGATTGGAAAGAAAACTAGAAAACAGTTGTCTTATCTGATGACAAAAATTTTAATCTAGATGGACCAGATGGAAATAATCATATTATTGGCACAACTTAGGAAAGAAACCCAAGGAATTTTTGAGTAGGCAAATGGGTGGTGGTAGTGTTATGGTTTGGGGGAGGGGGGAGAGCATTTGTCTACGATGTAAAAACTGACATGGCAATTATAAATGAAGGAATGACTTCGGTGAAATATCAGGAAATCTTGTATGAACATTTAATTCCTTTTGGACTTCTTATTGGAGGAAACAACTGGATTTTCAACAAGATAATGTGCCATGTCACTCTTCAATGTCAACAAAAGTCTGGTTTTGCAAAGAAAATAATGAAATTCTCAGATGGCCAAATAGAAGTCCAGATCTTAACTCAATGGAGAACTTATCGGCAATATTGGTACTAGCTGTTTATGCCAACAATCGGCAATTCTCTTATGTGAACGAACTAAAAGTTGATATTTTGCATAGCTGGAATAGAATAATAAAAAAAACAACATTACAGCAACTTGTAAAATCAATGCCCAACAGAATATTCAAGTTAATTAGTGAAAGAGGAAACTTTATTAATTATTAGCTGACTTTTTTCACTGAAATTTTGATTTTTATTTATAATTTCTTTACACCAAATTTGGTTGCAAATGTCCATTTTATTTATTTATTCATTTTTTTGGAAAAATGATTGTCAAAACTTTTATGAGAACTAATAAACATTTTTTCAGATTTAAAAAACTTATTTAATTTAGTTTTTTATGTTGCACCTTTATTCAATAATGCTTTACAACAATATCATTTTTGTATTTATAATTTCTTTACACACGAGAATTAATTTTGAGCTAAATTGTGTGACATTTCAAGTTTTACAATATAGTCTGGTGATTTTTTAATGAGATTGTATAATTTTGTGTAAAGGTGAAGCATTTGACATCCTGTTTTTCACAAAACAGCACATAAAAGTGCTCCAAGTTAGAAGAAGGAAAAATAAGGCATCAATTTTATTAAGTATAATGACAGAATATATCTGTGGGCTCATTTAAAATACCAACATATTCATTCATCGCATTCATCACTGAAGCAGAACAGTGTGCTGGCGAAACTGATACAGCACCAAGCGAAGGGACTGCTTCCTCTGTTGCCTTTCAACTGTTTCTCAAACAGACAACCGATTTTGTAGATATACGAGGCATGTTTTTTAAGTAAGTACCGTTTTGGAATTAAAAAAAGACGTG
>JAHWFO010069864.1:465925-492077 GCA_023313115.1 Rhysida immarginata | reverse complement strand
CCTCCATTGTTTCTTATGACTTCAAACATCCTGTTTGGCTAATCGACAAGTTTATGCAAGTACTCAATGGTGATAGATTCCCATCCTTCCATGATGGCAGTGGTGAGCTCTTGACTAGTCTGGAATTGCCGATGATCTTTATAAAGAAGACGTGCTAGTTGTCCCCATACATTCTAAATTGGGCTGAGGGCTGGGGAGCATGACGGCCAACATAAAACATTTATCTGCTGCTCTTGAAACCATTTTTTCATAAGGTTGGAACGATGGCATGGAGCATTACCTTGCTGGAAAGACCAGTTATCTCCTCTAAGAATTTTACCATAGCTTGAAAGTTGAGTTTCCAGCAGCACTTTGTATCTTGCAGAGTCCATCCATCCATTGATCACTACCATATCACTTTTACTCTGAGCAGAAAACGTCCCCCAAACCATTACTGAGCCACCCCTATTTGACGACTCAGTTTAAGCTATTCATCTTGTCTGAAGTTATGCCAAAAATAGTCCCATCCATCGGAACCATCAAGGTTGAATTTTTCTTCATCAGAGAACACCACTGTGTACCACTCGTGAGTCCATGCCATTTTTTTCTCTACAAAACTCCAATCTTGCATTTTTGTGAGCTTGGTTTAGAGGTGGTTTTCGTAGAAATTTTTTGTAGACAATGATGGGAGTTGTTGCAGAACCTGTGCAACAGTGCGCCGAGATCAGTTAAGTGAAAGGACATCTACAATGTGTCCATCAGAAAGATTGCTTCCAGTTGCCGGTCGTCGAATGAGATTCATCTCGAGAGCTTAAGATTTTTTCCCTTCCTCTTTGTTTCTTCGCTTTCCCATCAACTTCCCGTTGTAATACATTTCTGACAGCACACTGGGATCGGTTAAGATGAGCTGCAATTTTCATTTGGGACATTCCACATCCATGCAACATCAATACTGTCCTAATGTCTGTCTCACTAAGCTCTGTTCATCGTGGCAATGTTTTACACAGTATAAATCTGCAGCAGACACTTTCTTACAATAAATGATTGCAAATACAACCTTTTTTGCAATTTGCATATGATAAAAATAGACGGGCGAACACATTTTTAAGGGTGAGTTTATAATTTTGTCCAAGTGAAATTATGAGTTTATTGTCGTTGTTCACAAAATTTTTAAAATATACGAATGAAAATCAACAAAGTGGTAAATTTATGTTTGATAAACGATATTTAAAAAGCTGATGTAGATCATTTTATTTTTAATAAAGTTTGGTTCAAAATTCATGTGAGTTTATAATTCTGTCCAGCACTGTATATTGATTCCATTGCTATGAAAATAATGTTTAAAACTATAAAAAAGATGTTTTTGAAGTAATCCTATAGTGGAAAAAAATTAAAGTCTTGATAAATAAACATCCTGCTCAGTGCGCTCTTCATGTTAGGGGAGCCTCATTGAGACAGGTGGAGAAACTCAAGTATCTCGGGATTGCATTCACGAGTGATGGACGGCAGGAGAAAGAATTGGATGCTCGGATCGGTGCAGCAAGCTGTGTCAGACGTGAACTGTGGCGAGCTGGGTAACAAAGCCAAGCTCTCCGTCTTGGCAAGAGATATTACAGGAAAAGGCAAGTTTTTCAACTTTTACCGTATCAATTTTAACGCTAAATGTAATATTAAATTATTTTAAATTAACATTATTAAATTAAATTTTAAACTAACGTTATTACTATTGTAGAATTAAATTATTTAAATTAAAAATAAATTATTGCAACAATATTAACATTAAATATGGTGTTAAGAATATATAGAATATAGAATTGTCTAAAAAAATATGGGAATTATGTCTCCAAGCCCCGTATAAAATAATAAAAATTACAAGGGAAGAAATACGTGTTTACAAAAAAAATTGTATTTGAATATTCATCTGACCAAAATAGAGAAGCGCTTGTATACAACCCCTGGTCAAAAGATCGGCCTCGGTGGCTCAGCAGGTTGCGTGATCGCCTCTGATGCCCGAGTACGCGGGTTCGATCCCGGCCGAGGACGACGAGGATTTTTTCAGGGGGAAAATCCTGAGATCACGCACTTCCTTCGGAAGGGAAGTAAAGCCGTTGGTCCCGTGTAGTCGTTTGCCGGCTGCACGTTAAAGAACCCTTGCGAGGCAAAATTTGCGACCCCTATAACGCCGTCCTGATATGGCCATAGCAGTTGAAAAGGACGTTAATACCAAACAAACCAAACAAACCAAACCAAACAAACCAAACCAAACCTGGTCAAAAGTAAGGAATAATCCGTGAAGCGTTGAGAAATGGATAGTTAGAGACGTTGCTGTGTTTACATATTTCACAATACTTTTAAACTGACACGAAATATTGGTATGTAACTCACAAACAAAAAAGGAGATTCCTATATTATTAAATAAAAAATCTACAGTGACTTAACGATAGAAATGAATGGACAAAAATATGGAATATGCTTCAGGGAGGGACAAAACTATGGAATAATCATCCCTGTCAACATAGTAAGATCTTCCATGAGCATGCAAATCACTTAGTGATTAGATCATTGAATGCCATATATGTAGAAGCACTTTTCAAATTTGGTATCGTGTCAAAATTGCGTTCATTATAGCAAAAGCAAAAGAATTAACTGATGCAGCAAAAGATGCTATTGTTAAACTTCACGGTAAAGGAAACAGTCAACAGAGAATTGCAGAAATTATGCAGTCCTTCCAGGGAACTGGTTCTAAAATACTGGGAAAAGTCAACCAAACTGGAAGCGTAGCAAATAAAAAGAGAAGCGATCGACCACGAGCTACATCCAGACGAGATGACAGAAGGCTGATTCAATTTGTGAAAAAAAATCGTTTTAACTCATCTCATGATATCAGTGGACATTGTGCAAAGATGGGAATTGCTGTGAGCGGTAAAACAATCAGATGCCGTTTGAATGAACACGGTTGCAGGTCACGGAAAGCCATAACCAAACCATACATGACTGCTAAACATAAAAAAGATCGTCTGAAGTGAGCGAAAACGTACAGGAATTGGTCCGTGAGTGATTGGAAACGAGTCATCAAAAATGCATCTCCCAACTCGTCTAGTCAGCGCGCGAGATTATACCAAATAACCCCGCGTGGGGGGGGGGTGGCCTATGTCCTGCAGTGGACTGACACAGGCTGAAACATTATTTAAAAAACTAGTTAGAGATGTTTGAACAGAAGCTTGACTTTTATCAGTGTACAATTGTCTATAGCACTGATACAAATTTCTTATTCCTCTATTTACACGAGAACTGCGTTCAGAGTCGGGATTATTCTTTTAAAAAATAGCCATATTTCTAAATGGTTAAAAAGCATCAGCAGGCATATTTTTCCCCTAAAATTCCTCCTCTACCATCACAAGATCTTCATTAGAAGGATCATCTGAAGACCAATTAACATCTAACAAGGCTTAGAGCTTTGTTTATCATAACTGGCTAGTTTATATGATATTTCACGATAATAATCGAACACTATTGCATTTTTTTTATAATCTTTTTGGGGAAAGGAATCCATTTTTCTTTATGACGTAAGTGCGAAACGACGTAATTCGGAGTCTTACGGATATGAGAATACGCTATTATTATTAAAAAAAAAAGTATACACCAGTATACGTATTTAAAAGTACCTGTCTTCCGTGAATATGAGAACAACGGATATGAGAACAATAACCTTTATTATACAAGCAATAAGTTGAAAATAATAATTAGATAGAGAGACCACTTTCCAGTTCTAGAATTTAATAAATCTGGGCTATAGTTAAGTGTTTCATATTTGCCATACCTTGAAAATTAAGAACGAAGTACGAGGGAGTATTGAAAAGTAATGCCTCCATGGCTGTACTTTTTTATTTGTTAACCGATTTTCAAAATTCTTTTTGTATCTTATGCTCACATTTGTCCTCTATGTAATGCACTATTCACTTTTCGACATAGTCCCCATCCCTTTCCACGCATTGCGCCAACGCGTGACTAGTTGGGTGAACCCGTCGGAGAGGAATTCCGGAGTTGTTGTCGACACCAGGATTGAATAGCAGCTTTGGACCCTCTTCTGGAGTACGATAACGTCCGCCCGCCACGAGTCGCCACACACCAGAGCCGTTGCAGCGACTGAAGTTCAAAGATGAAAGACTTTGCACCTTGCCACTTTCACCGCTTCCCAAAGAAGAAAGAGCCCCTTAAGGGACATGAGTTGGTTCTGACGGCGAGGTAAACGCTGCCATTCAATCCTGGTGTCGACAACAACTCCGGAATTCCTCTCCGACGGGTTCACCCAACTAGTCAGGCGTTGGCGCAATGCGTGGAAAGAGATGGGGACTATGTCGAAAAGTGAATAGTGTATTACATAGAGGACAAATGTGAGCATAAGATACAAAAAGAATTTTGAAAATCGGTTAACAAATAAAAAAGTACAGCCATGGAGGCATTACTTTTCAATACTCCCTCGTACTTCGTTCTTAATTTTCAAGGTATGGCAAATATGAAACACTTAACTATAGCCCAGATTTATTAAATTCTAGAACTGGAAAGTGGTCTCTCTATCTAATTATTATTTTCAACTTATTGCTTGTATAATAAAGGTTATTGTTCTCATATCCGTTGTTCTCATATTCACGGAAGACAGGTACTTTTAAATACGTATACTGGTGTATACTTTTTTTTTTAATAATAATAGCGTATTCTCATATCCGTAAGACTCCGAATTACGTCGTTTCGCACTTACGTCATAAAGAAAAATGGATTCCTTTCCCCAAAAAGATTATAAAAAAAATGCAATAGTGTTCGATTATTATCGTGAAATATCATATAAACTAGCCAGTTATGATAAACAAAGCTCTAAGCCTTGTTAGATGTTAATTGGTCTTCAGATGATCCTTCTAATGAAGATCTTGTGATGGTAGAGGAGGAATTTTAGGGGAAAAATATGCCTGCTGATGCTTTTTAACCATTTAGAAATATGGCTATTTTTTAAAAGAATAATCCCGACTCTGAACGCAGTTCTCGTGTAAATAGAGGAATAAGAAATTTGTATCAGTGCTATAGACAATTGTACACTGATAAAAGTCAAGCTTCTGTTCAAACATCTCTAACTAGTTTTTTAAATAATGTTTCAGCCTGTGTCAGTCCACTGCAGGACATAGGCCACCCCCCCCCCACGCGGGGTTATTTGGTATAATCTCGCGCGCTGACTAGACGAGTTGGGAGATGCATTTTTGATGACTCGTTTCCAATCACTCACGGACCAATTCCTGTACGTTTTCGCTCACTTCAGACGATCTTTTTTATGTTTAGCAGTCATGTATGGTTTGGTTATGGCTTTCCGTGACCTGCAACCGTGTTCATTCAAACGGCATCTGATTGTTTTACCGCTCACAGCAATTCCCATCTTTGCACAATGTCCACTGATATCATGAGATGAGTTAAAACGATTTTTTTTCACAAATTGAATCAGCCTTCTGTCATCTCGTCTGGATGTAGCTCGTGGTCGATCGCTTCTCTTTTTATTTGCTACGCTTCCAGTTTGGTTGACTTTTCCCAGTATTTTAGAACCAGTTCCCTGGAAGGACTGCATAATTTCTGCAATTCTCTGTTGACTGTTTCCTTTACCGTGAAGTTTAACAATAGCATCTTTTGCTGCATCAGTTAATTCTTTTGCTTTTGCTATAATGAACGCAATTTTGACACGATACCAAATTTGAAAAGTGCTTCTACATCTATGGCATTCAATGATCTAATCACTAAGTGATTTGCATGCTCATGGAAGATTTTACTATGTTGACAGGGATGATTATTCCATAGTTTTGTCCTTCCCTGAAGCATATTCCATATTTTTGTCCATTCATTTCTATCGTTAAGTCACTGTAGATTTTTTATTTAATAATACAGGAATCTCCTTTTTTGTTTGTGAGTTACATACCAATATTTCGTGTCAGATTAAAAGTATTGTGAAATATGTAAACACAGCAACGTCTCTAACTATCCATTTCTCAACGCTTCACGGATTATTCCTTACTTTTGACCAGGGGTTGTATACAAGCGCTTCTCTATTTTGGTCAGATGAATATTCAAATACAATTTTTTTTATAAACACGTATTTCTTCCCTTGTAATTTTTATTTTTTTATACGGGGCTTGGAAACATAATTCCCATATTTTTTTAGACAATTCTATATTCTATATATTCTTAACACTACATTTAATGTTAATATTGTTGCGATAATTTATTTTTAATTTTAATAATTTAATTCTAATAACGTTAGTTCTAATATTTTAATTTAATAATGTTAATTTAAAATAATTTAATATTACATTTAGCGTTAAAATTGAAGCGGTAAAAGTTGAAAAACTTGCCTTTTCCTGTAAAATATCTTGCTAAGACGGAGAGCTTGGCTTTGTTACCCAGCTCGCGTTTCGTTATCACAGATCGCCACAGTTCACGTCTGACACAGCTTGCTGCACCGATCTGAGCATCCAATTCTTTCTCCTGACGTCCATCACTCGTGAATGCAATCACGAGACACTTGAGTTTCTCCACCTGTCTCAATGAGGCTCCCCTAACATGAAGAGCGCACTGAGCAGGATGTTTATTTATCAAGACTTTAATTTTTTTCCACTATAGGATTACTTCAAAAACATCTTTTTTATAGTTTTAAACATTATTTTCATAGCAATGGAATCAATATACAGTGCTGGACAGAATTATAAACTCACATGAATTTTGAACCAAACTTTACTAAAAATAAAATGATCTACATCAGCTTTTTAAATATCATTTATCAAACATAAATTTACCACTTTGCTGATTTTCATTCGTATATTTTAAAAATTTTGTGAACAACGACAATAAACTCATAATTTCACTTGGACAAAATTGTAAAAATGTGTTCGCCCGTCTATTTTTATCATATGCAAATTGCAAAAAAGGTTGTATTTGCAATCACTTATTGTAAGAAAGTGTCTGCTGCAGATTTATACTGTGTAAAACATTGCCACGATGAACAGAGCTTAGTGAGACAGACATTAGGACAGTATTGATGTTGCATGGAGGTGGAATGTCCCAAATGAAAATTGCAGCTCATCTTAACCGATCCCAGTGTGCTGTCAGAAATGTATTACAACGGGAAGTTGATGGGAAAGCGAAGAAACGAAGAGGAAGGAAAAAAATCTTAAGCTCTCGAGATGAATCTCATTCGACGACCGGCAACTGGAAGCAATCTTTCTGATGGACACATTGTAGATGTCCTTTCACTTAACTGATCTCGGCGCACTGTTGCACAGGTTCTGCAACAACTCCCATCATTGTCTACAAAACATTTCTACGAAAACCACCTCTAAAAATGCAAGATTGGAGTTTTGTAGAGAAAAAAATGGCATGGACTCATGAGTGGTACACAGTGGTGTTCTCTGATGAAGAAAAATTCAACCTTGATGGTTCCGATGGTGGGCCTATTATTGGCATAACATCAGACAAGATGAATAGCTTAAACTGAGTCGTCAAATAGGGGTGGCTCAGTAATGGTTTGGGGGACGTTTTCTGCTCAGAGTAAAAGTGATATGGTAGTGATCAATGGATGGATGGACTCTACAAGATACAAAGTGCTGCTGGAAACTCAACTTTCAAGCTATGGTGAAATTCTTAGAGGAGATAACTGGTCTTTCCAGCAAGGTAATGCTCCATGCCATCGTTCCAACCTTATGAAAAAATGGTTTCAAGAGCAGCAGATATATGTTTTATGTTGGCCGTCATGCTCCCCAACCCTCAGCCCAATTTAGAATGTACGGGGACAACTAGTACGTCTTCTTTATAAAGATCATCGGCAATTCCAGACTAGTCAAGAGCTCACCACTGCCATCATGGAAGGATGGGAATCTATCACCATTGAGTACTTGCATAAACTTGTCGATTAGCCAAACAGGATGTTTGAAGTCATAAGAAACAATGGAGGACCAACAAAGTACTAATGTTTGAAAAATAATCGCCATATTTCTGTTTTCTAAGGATGAGTTTATAATTTTGTCCAAGTGAAATTATGAGTTTATTGTCGTTGTTCACAAAATTTTTAAAATATACGAATGACAATAACCAAAGTGGTAAATTTATGTCTGAAAAATGATATATATAAAGCTGATGTAGATCTTTTTGTTTTTAGTAAAGTTTGGTTCAAAATTCATGTGAGTTTATAATTCTGTCCAGCACTGTATTACATAAAAGTGGATAGCTGAATTAACCTTGTTATTGGTGCAGTTCCTCAATAATAATTAATTTACAGGGATTATTTTTATTACAACTTCTTCAGGTTTCAGAAAACTTTATTTCGCAGAATATTGCACATGAAAAGAACAAGAAGTTGTCATAGTTTTGATGTATGCCCTCCTTATCGTATGGCACGTCCGTTTGATAGTCATATAGTTGGGACTATATCGGACAATAACACTCATTCATAGGATCAAATCAGCGGAGTTCAAATCAGCAGCTTGTAATGGTGGGATGTAAGCAGTGTCTTTAGCATGTCCTCTTCCTCCAAAAGAAAGGAAAAAAGATCACAAATTGAAAGGACGGGAGACCTGGGTGCCATCTCAACAGTGTCGAATCATCCCCACAACATTGCCCAATTCTGCGGTGTGGGATGTCGTCATTCCGATTAAACTAAGCCCAAATTTTAGGATTTGAAATATTCTCTTTTGTTACGAGGTTGGCATGAATGTTTGCAACGCAGAAGCTTGGAAGTTACAGAATTTTGGTACCGATGAATTATTTGTAATAAGCCTGCGTATTATGTGACCAAATCATCTGGCATAAATGATTTGAACACATTGATAAAATCCATCCATTCTCCCATTTTTTTTCATTATCCCTAAGTGTTTTTTCTCAGGAGTAATGGAAAAAAAATAATGATAGCTGCCATAGAATTTCACTATATGGCACAGGAATTTTATTTCTCACCTAATTATATATTCATTCCATCCAGATGCTTAATAAACATTTTGGAGAGATAATGGTTCCTTTTAATTTTGTGAATCTTTCTTTGGTGTCTCCACAAACTGATAAAATTGTTCATGAGTCAAGAGATTTTCTATTTCAGAAGAATGCGAAAGGGTATTATATTTACTTAAATGCATTTTATATTTACTTAAATATATTGTTGGGCGCACTTCCCAAGGATTATTTGCATAAACACCGCATACTGTGTAAACACTGGGTTTATACATCAATGTACATTTAATACCAGCTTTTCGGATTTCCTTCTCCACTTCCAGAACCTCTTCTTGGTTTGTGAAATTATGATTGGTAATGCAAATAACATGCTCATAGTTTTCTTCAGAAGGGTCAAAAGGGCTAACTTCTGCAGAAGACACAAGTTTACCTAGTCGCCCATTTATTACATTAATGGCTACTATTTTCCACAGGAGATCAACTTTATAACCTGACTTAACATAAAACAACCACATTCCACTAGTCTCGTTGTATTCCAGGGCTAAACTGCAGATTTTTTCATAAGATATAGGATCTTGACTCGTTGTCAAATCTTCCCAAGCATTAAGGAGTCCGTCATATTCTGGTTCACTACCACTTGTTTCATCTGTTTCACTTTCACTCCTAGATGTGACCATTATCCACCCAACATGATCCTCCCTGAAGGCAATTCATATATGCAGTGTTATTAAATTTAATTAATTATAAAAAAGATATAATTTTGTTTAATTAATTCACCTAGAAAGTTTTGATGGTCTGTTCGCTTCAAGCCATTCTTCTAATGATTCAGTTATTTCCAATTCTTCCCAAGCCTTTTGGAGTCTACCAGCATCCGCCTGATCACTTTTGATAGCACTTGTCTTGCAGCTGTTCGGAGACCGGACTGATATCCACCCAACATGATCCTCCCTGAAGGCAATTCATATATACAGTGTTATTAAATTTAATTTGAGCAGTATAAAAAAGATATAATTTTGTTTAATTATTTCACCTAGAAAGTTTTGATGGTTTGTTCACTTCAAGCCATTCTTCTAAAGATTCGCCATCACTTGGATCGTAGATAACCCACTCATCTAGACTCGTAGCCAAGGATTGTGCAGCAAGTTGCTCTGATGTTTTTTTTATTTTTTTCCACTTACTTGAACTGTTATATTTACTTGATTCTATTTTATCCATGCTATAAGTTCAGAGAAATTGTGGGAAATTATTAAATCTTTGCAATATTTTATAAAACCAACAAAGGATCAGAAACAGAAGAGCAACATATTAATTACCAGGAGGACATACTGATAAATTCTATAGCCTTATTAGGTATGTTCCTAGTGAAATCCTTTTACGTGTACTTCTAAGTTTTATAATATTTTAAATATATATACAGAAAAACCTCGTTTTAACCAACATACTCCATGGACCCTGAATTTTTAACGTTAATCTGAAACTGGGATGGGGGAGGGGGGGGGCGCACAGAGAGAACAGATTAAAAACAGAATAAGTAGCCCGCATGGGCGCGCCCTCTCCTACAATCTGTTTTTAATTTGTGGGAGAAAGCACGTCCATGCAGGCTACTTATTGTAATGCACTACTGTATTGTTTGTATGAAATACGTATTCAGTATGTGCACAAAAGGAACATTAGAGTACATATAATGATATTATTTTAAATTTACGTGTAATCACAAAAAATATAATCACAAATAACAATAAATTAATAGGAAAGTTAGCGGCAGCCCTGAGTTCAAATACCACGTAGATCAGTTGGTCCCTTCTAACTCCCATCCCCGTACCTTCGACCCCAGTAGGCCACTCAAACCACACTAAATAGTGAAGTAGAACATTAATGGGTAAGAGACATTCCGAGTTTGTCTCTTTTCCAACCTCCTACGTCAAGAAATATGAAAAAAAAAATGAAATAGGGTCGTAGTTGTAAGGGTGGCAATCGCTTGGTCTTTAGAACTATGGCATGTGATATGGCAATGATGAGAAACGAAAGAGGGTAGAGCTCTTTTACATTTTCTAAATACCACGTTCGAGAAAATCAATTTTTTGATTAAAAAATTGGTGGGAGTTAAAAAGTGAAGATAAAGGGGTGAAAATAGACGAATTCAGAGCTTCCGCTACTTTCCTATATCCTCCTCGGGGGAATTAATTTCTTATCGAAAGCCAACTGTGGATACTAACAATAATATAGAAATAACTTCTTGTCCGCGTACACATTAGGCAATAAATTTATGTGAACAAGAATGTTTTTCTATATTAAAATTAATTTCTTGTTCAGTAGCGGAAGAACGGAGCACTTATTAGTTTTGCAGTGTCCGTTTGTCTGTCCGCCCCCTTCATATTTTCCAAATTCTTTGATATAGAAGATTTAAACTCGGAACGTGGCTTTTCATAGGTATGTCCTCCTTCACTAATGATTTTAGCTTTGATTGGCCCACTGCGTTCAGCGTTACTGGGGGTGTGTTGTAGGGGCTACCAAGTGATCTACGTGGTATTTATTTTACTTATGTCAAAGAGTGAAATTCGATATGCATATTCCCCTAGGCAAAATATACATAACTATAAAATTTGGCCCAAATTGTCTCAGTGGGATAGAAGTTGTGGCAGTCACTTGGTCTTTAGAACTATGGCAACATATGGCATATCATAGTTACTTACTTACTTACTTTTCAAACACGCTTATCCGTTAGGGTCGCGGGGGCAGCAGCCCTATGGAGGACCTCCAGCGATCGCGATCTTCCGCCATCAGGCGCATGTCCTCCCTGGTAATATCCAAGCGACTCGAACCCAGATTCTCCATGTAGTCTAGCCACCTGGTTCTAGGCCGACCCCTTGGTCTCTTACCCACCGGCTTGGAAAATAACAACTATCCAGTTTGCGGCATCCGTATCACGTGGCCATACCAGCGCAACTGAGACCTCTCAATGCGGAGAAGTAGCGGCTCAACACCTAAAGGCTCCCTTATTGTGCTGCTGTGCACTCTATCTAGCAAGGTAACACCTGCCACACCTCTCAGAAATCTCATTTCGGACGCTTGTACCCGCGATCGCACTCTTTCAGTCATTACCCAAGCCTCATGACCATAGCTGAGAATGGGGACAAAGATAGATTTGAAGACGGAGAGCTTGGCTTTGTTGCCCAGCTCGCGTTTCGTTACCACGGATCGCCACAGTTCACGTCTGACACAGCTTGCTGCACCGATCCGAGCATCCAATTCTTTCTCCTGCCGTCCATCACTCGTAAATGCAATCCCAAGATACTTGAATTTCTCCACCTGTAATTTCTACACCTTGTTTGCCGAACTTACACGATTCATTCATTTCTTATCCTCTCGATTTGAGCTTAAATCCATAACCACTTCCCGTGAAAAGGATCCATTACTATTAAGACTTCCATCATTAAAGAGTAGACGAAGGATTCAAGATGTTCTCTTTGTCTATAAATTGATAAATGGGTATATTGATTCCCCCGAACTTCTGAGCAGAGTTAATTTCAAAATTCCTAATTCACCCGTAGTAAAGTTACTTTTCACATTCCCTTCTGCGCCACAAACTATAAAACAATGTGTGCAATTATTCGTATCCAAGTTACTGGTAGTACTATTCCTAAGAATCTGGATCTTTTTAATTGTAATTTTTATCGTTTCAAGAGTGTTTTACATAGAACTTGGAATTTTTAACTATAAGTAGAATTTGCTGATTGCTTTCTTTTTCCTTTTAATTTTTGTATGCTGATTTTTTTCCCTCTTATTGTTTATAATGTACTTTATGGATAATGTACTTTATGGGTAAATCCCGTTGGAAACTTGAATAAATTAATTAAATTAAATTAAATTAAATTCAGAGAAAAAAAAGTTTTGTGTTGGGGAAACGAATATACAGATCGCCACTTTTAGTGAGTGGATCTTTTTCAAAAATCTAGTGAAGGGATATACGGGGTAAACATCCCAGAGATGGCATGTAGGATCAAGCCTGTAGTTCCAGATGGCTGTGGTTTATATCCTGAAGGCCCTTGTCCAGCACTGGTCAATCAAAGAGTTGCACATGTGTAGCATGAGTATGCCTCAGCACACACCGCCAAGCACAACATAGCCAAACTCCAGAAAGTTGAAGGAAATGAAGTGCTACCCCAACTCTCCGTACAGCCCAGACCTTGAGCTACCCCAACACTTCTTTCGGCCCTTGCCACACTTCATGTGCAAACGGCAGTTCAACAATGTGAAGGATATCAAGAACGGTTGCTGAATTTTTCCTCCAAAACCCAAATGGTACCCGCATGGACTTTAGCTATTGGCGCAAATTTGACAATAAACTGTAAATCATGACAGAATTTACTTTGATGAATTTTTTTGAACTTTTAATTATAGGCAAATATACGAATAAACTTTTGATAGAACGTTAGATTAGAACGTTAATCTGAAGTGCATGTTAATTTGAGGTACGTTAAACTGAAACTTTTTAACATTCAAAGAATAGATCTGCAAGAATCTTGAAAAAATTATGGCTAAAGGGTGTTTCTTACATGCTTAATTACGTAGTAAAATGCCTAGAGAAAGTGAAAAGAGAATGCACTTGCACAGAAAAAAATCGAAGATGTCAAATTTAAATGTTTGGGAATATTTAAAAGGTTAGCCTTTGAGGAGGGCATCAAGAAATTTGAAGAGCATTATGAGTGATGGTAAGGTATATGGCAAAGAAGTTGGCATATGAACTGGTGATGAATAGAAATAGGGGAAAAGGAAGTTGAGAGATATAGTGGAACATATCAGGATTTATGGCAGGACAAGTACGTGGAAGAAACAGATCAAAGAAAAGCAAGACTTTAAAAAGATATACAGAAGAGAACAGCAAGAAAGAAAACAGTCAAGACTTTTGAGAAAAGATAAAAAGACAAGAGTAATGAGAAGCTTTTAAGGGATGGTAGGGAAATTGCGTCCCAGACATTTGCGTCCCAGTATATGCACAGTTAAAATTAATAAGTTTTTAATGTTTATAAGTACTTTCTGATTAGATTTAATATTTTCTGTGTCCATTTGTTTAAAAATAATTTTATAAAGTTTAAAAAATAAAAGAAAGAAAGGATTTACACAACTGGAATAACATCCAATCAAGTATGAATAATAAATCGAAACTTTGACAACACAATGGATGATTCATCAGTACAACGACCAACGAGATAGAATACAACAAAGTTATTCTGACCATGACCTACTGAATGATTCTTGATTCGATTTCTAAATCAAATTATTTATTCATTTATACTTCTACATAAGAAATAACCGTTGAAGTATTTGGTAATGCCTCGAAAAGCATGTTAAAATGACTTGAATGCTTTTGCACAATGATCCTGACATAAAAAAATAATTTTGAGATATTTTGTAGCTCCCCTTCCTCTCTCTCCGTCCCTAAAAATGAAAAAACTTGCTTTTTTCACATTTTATTTATTTTTGATGCGTTTATGCAATCAGTCATCATATAAAAAATACATTATGGAAGGAATTTTTTTTTTTTCATTCAAGATCTTTTCGGACATTTTGGCGAAATTTAAACTTGAAAATATTTTTTTTTGACAAAATTAATCTTAAAGAAAAATTTTAAAATAGTTTCTAAAATAGTTGGTATCTTAAAAATTTTCAATTTTCTAAAGAATTTAATGTTGTGAAAATAGTGGTTAACAGCAACTATGTTGCTAGACTTTTCTAGAGCTTTTGATTCGGTACCAGGTGATCTTCTACTATCAAAATTACCCATTTCCTAAAACATACATGGTCCTCCGTTGGCTTCGCTAGCAGATTTTCTCCACGATCGGCGATATTTTATGACATGTCTAGGGACGTCATCAGTCACGATTACAAGGCTCAATTTTATCGCCCCTGCTATTTAATCTATATATTAATGACCTCCCTTTAGTGTACATCCCACCCAAAATCATTATGTATGCGGACGATGTGGTGATCCTAATAATCTTTGCTGATCATTACTATTTACTAGTGGTGATCCTAATAATCATTTATGGGCGTTAAACGAAGCCCTGCGGAAGTTATATGTTTGGAGCAAGCTGAACCAATTGGCTGTTAACGTTGAGAAAACGAAAACAATGTTCTTTTTTCAGCACATTGTTCCTTTTTCTCCGCACATTTATTATGGGAATCAGCCAGTCTCCACAACTGGCTTTTGTACAGTATTGGAATCGTTCAAATACCTTGGCCTCACCCTATCTCATGACTTGTCTGGGGATTTGCACATCGATTCTCTGTTAGTTAGTCTTAACAAGAAAAGCAAAGAGTGATTTCAAGGTTGCATTATCTACCCCGGGATATTTTAATGCTGCTATATCACTCATGGATACACTCGCATTTACAAAAACAGGCCAATGAATTAGAAACCTTCGTTCAATATGGTATTGACACTCCTTTGGTTGTAATTACAGAACACACGCGATTTGGCATGGGCTCTACAAGGTGTTGCAATGCAGGTAAGGTAATCGCAGACCATGCATTCGTCAGAGAGACCTTCAGGTCCTGCAGAGTAGACGGAAGCGGATGCCTTCGGTCCCCGGTCTCCCATAAACCATTGGGTACTCTTACTGTCTACCAGGTTTATAAGCTACAACTTGGGGGTTTTGTTTATACCTCCCTTAGCGCCCAACTTTTGGTCTTTCTCCCATTTGATATACGGTTAAACATGGATAAACACACTTATCCAACGAGACAGGCTGGGGATAAACATCTTCCTATATCTCGCCGTTGCTTTCGCCTGTCTTATGCAGAGATTAGGTATTGGGCGTCATTACCTTTAGTAATCCGTACTGCGGAACCATACTCTATTTTCCGAAGAGCTCTGAAATAACACGTTATGTCTTCTTCAGCTCCTATATCTCCTCCTATCCTACCCAGGTAGTGTTGGATTTTAATCCTTGTACTATTTATACCAAATTTAAGTCTTTTTGTTCTACAATCATTACTTCACCTTGATTATTTTAACTTCTTTTTCGTCTGCATCAAACTAAATAGTTTTTCTACCGAACTAAGTGAGGAACTGCATCAAACTCAATTCATTAAAAAAATCATTTGTGCCTTTTTAATTTTAAGATTAAAGTTTTACGGCAAAATCTTTAGAGTATTTTACTCATATGTTTTATACCAGTAATTGGTATTTTGATTGACTGGTTTTTTCGCTGTTATTTTTAATCGAATTAGTTTTTGTGTTTTTTCCCTTTGGTTTATGGGCCTATCGCACTTCCAATGTTTATTTTTAATAATGTGGTAGTATTATTCTCTTGGGTGCATTAGGACCTGTGCACATTGGCGATTTTTGACGCAGCGACTCGCCTAAACAAAAGAGGGGGACAAGGCTAGGTAGGGTTGAATACAATGGGTGTAAATTCCCAATGCACGCCGCAGAACGCGCCTACTCACTTGTTATTTTATTTGCGTCAAATCAGGAAATTGTCTCCTCAAAATTTTCAGAAAAGTTAAAGATTTTAAGCCTGGTAATTTTATATGTTGGTCACAAGCCTATATCTATTTATATATATTTATGAAGAATAGTCAGTCACTTTTTATTCACATGATTAATTTATTAAAAGATATTTTACAAAAATAAAATAAAATAAAATAAAATAAAATAACTACTTTTTATTCGTGGGATGCGAATAATCCGATATCTTCACTCGCATTCACAAACATAACTCCGCGTGAGTTGAATCTTATTTAATTGAAATTGTTCTTTTTAAAGTGATTTTTTATTTGGAATCTTTAATATTTTTATTGCTGTAAAAATATTTATGTAAATTTATTTCAAAGAAACAAAATTTGTTTTTAATTTTTAAAAATCGAATTATTGGAAAAAAGAAGAATAAATTCCTCTACCTGGAACACAATTTCAAAAAATTATTATTATTATTTTATTTATTAGTGATTATTTTATTATTGATTTTACGATTTATTTATTTACATGTATTAATTAATCTATTTATTTATTTACTTATTTGTCTATTTATTTTTTACCTATCAAAAAATTAAAAAAAATTTATATTCTTTTTAATAAGTATTCTTGTTTTATTTTAAAAATTTACTAAATCTATTATCATTCATTTAACTTATTTTTAAATTTGGCATCAGAAAATTTTTTTACTTATATTTAAAATGTGGGGGAGAGTATCATGGTTCTCTTCAAGCATAGAAATGGAATCATGCTGGAAGAGGATTCAATTGCCCTGGAGCAAGGGGAAACGAGAGTTTGTCGCGCTTGTCGCAGCTTCGTGTTGAGAAATCCTGGCGACATGCCTGAGGTACAGAGGGGGTTACTTTGCTCTTCATTAGCCATTGTATTCCACCCCTATAATCCTTCTATTGTTAAAAAATCGCGCGTCAAAAGTCGCCAGTGTGTACCGGCCTTTGGACTGCTGTGCCCTCGGCCCATCTTGATTGTTAGATTGTTTAACTATTACTAATCAACTCACATTTTATTGTTTTTTTAGTGTTGTTAACTAACCTTTTGTTACCTGTATATTATTGTATGCTATACTTTATCCCCGGGTTCCAACTCGTCGGTCAATGACCACACACGATTCCGGGTGGTAACGTTGTATATCTATGTAATCCGTAATTAAATAAATTAATTAAATTAAAAAAATTAAAATTAAATTAATTTATTTTATATAGTTACTGGTTTCCACAGTTCCTGCCCTTTTACTTATTTGGATTAATGTAGTATTTTTGAGAATTTTTACTTTACCTTGCGAGTGGTGCGACATATTGAAACAAATTAAAAAGCAATCTTTTACCTTTTAAACAGCACGTTTTTATGACTGTAGGTGATGATATAATGACCTTGAAACCAACAAATTATAACGTTTTTAATCATTGTTTACAAATCTAAAGTTAAAAAAAAATTCAAAATGCAACATTTAAAATAACCGTCTAAATTGCTTCAAATTCTCGACTTTTGGAAATTAAATTCAAATGAATCCATCTTAAAAAATTGTTAACAAAATTAAATCAATCTGAAGTAAAATTAATTTAAATTGAAAGTGAGAGGAAACACATGTTAATTCTTAACATAATAAAAATGTAGCCGAAACACAGGGAAAGAACGTTTCGTTTCAACGATGCATTACGTTTTCATCTGTTAATTAGTATAGTAAATAATAAAATTATACTGTTTATCAATGGTTAGATAAATGTTTTATTGAACCGTCTCGTTTATATAAATTATAACGATATCTAACACGGAGCTGCAGTAACCACTCGCGAGTGAAATTCTGACGCCCGCGAGATTGTAACAAAATTTTATTGTTGGGCAAATATATTTTAGAAGAGACAACCATCAAAAAAATCTCGTTTTTCGTCAAAAAATTAAAAAAAAAAAATGCATGTCATAAAATGATGCTTTAATATGTTGGTCAAATAAACAGTCGATTCACATTAATGTAACCATCTCCTATTTGTGATGTCAGAGCTAAATAACCAATCGCCGAAGGAAATAAATGATATGTCATCAGCAGATTGGGAGAGTATACAGTAAACAGCGAGTTGTAGGCTTTGGAAAAACGTTGCAATTGTTACAATGCAGAAACGGACCGATTTATCAGACGTACAAAAAGGAATGATTATTGGCTTTTGGGCCAAAAGTAACAGCATTTCAGAAGTTGCAGAGTTTGTGAACTGTTCGCGTGCAGATGTGGTAAAAGTGTACCGCCCATGGCAAAATGGCACTACAGAAAATGAGCGACGTGGAAATTGTGGTGCGCCACAAGCCATATAAGAAAGAAGAGAACGGCAGCTGCGGCGGTGTATTCGGAGGAACCGACGGGCTACAGTGGAGTAACTCACTGCCCAAATGAACCAGGAGTACGTGTGGAACCACAGCTCAGTGAAAGTGGCTGCGTATGGGGCTCAGCAGCAGACGGCTGGTGGCAGCACCTATGCTAGCGACCGTGCATCGGCGGCGGAGGTGGTATTTGCACGGCAGTACCGATGCTGATTGATATCCAGTAATTGGCAAAAGATTGCCTTCTCAGGCGAGTCATGTTTTTTTGCTCCATCGGACGGATGGACTTCGGCGCAATGGCGAGAAACCTCTGAAAACAAACATCCTTCAAGCATTCTCTGAGTACACTAACCATTGGATGTCAAAATGACTAGATTTAGGTACGTATAAATTTTTATAGACCAAGTACACCCATACATAGCCATTGTTTTTCCTGGGCGTGATGGTATGTTTCAGCATGATAATACGATAGTTCATACAGTAGGAATTCTTTAGAAGAGCACGTAGTTGCACTTTCCTGGTTCCCAAATTCCCCGGACAATGGAGCATCTATGGGATCAGGTTATTCGCTCCATGGTTACCACATCTCGCATCTTCCAACAGATGTCAGCTGAATTGCATTCAGCATGGCTCAAAATCCCTGTGATCACTTTCCAGCACTTCACTGAGTCTCTCCCGCCGCTGTCCGAGCTGCACATGATGGATGTTCCGTATATTAACAGGTGGTCACATTAACATCCAGGATCAAATATTGCAAAATATCATTAGAAAGTTTTCTAGATCCTATAGTGAATATTAGCTATAAAGTTAATATTTTTCAAACGGCTGTTGTGTTTCTTCTAATTGTCGTATCAGTAAAGAAAAAATGTTTTGGCTTTTAGCTCTTGGGATCCACTATAAATCCCAGTTGTTTCTATTCGTTATGAATAGATGGTAGCCGCTATTTATTTCTTTGAATAGCTGCTTGAATTCACCATAAAAAATAGAACTGCAATGCCTTCATCAAAATCACTTCTATACCTGTTTTTGCATATATCGAATTTTCATTTTGATTTTCAAAAAAAAAACAAAAAAAAACTACACGCCAGAAAATTTTTTGACCTGAAAAGAAACACCCTTAGAATTCAATGACAAAAAGAAAATTATGATTAAAACCATAGTTAATTTTTTTTAATTATAAAGTGTTTATCGGCAGCAAATTTTTTGAAAAAAATGCACAACTCCGTATTATGATTTTTTTCCCCATTTTCAGACAAAAACACTTAATCATCTCTTTATAATAGAATAAAACAATAGTAGTGCTGTCTTCCATCAAGTTTGGTTCATTGGTTTTGTAACTGTTTATGAACTCGTTTTTAATTTGAAATTGTCGTATATTTTTTACATACTTCTGCATATAATTACAGCCTGTTTCAACTATGTGCTAAGTTTCAAAAAGTTTGTGCAGTTTGATCAAAATTTGACTTTTTTTGCGGGCGAGCGCAATTTTAAACCTTATTTGCACCCCTGATCTAACATTATTTAATTTTTCCAGTTTTATGGATAATATGAATTGTAAATATGGATTGTAAATAAATTTTTAATAAAATGCAATTTTTTAACTTAATAAAAATATATTTGATAAGGTTATTTGAAAACACATGGACACACCATTAATAATTTACGAAATTTAAATATACATTATGAATGTAATAAAGATTTACAGATAAAATTAATTGGATAGATAGGATTTTTAAAAGTACTCATAATTTTGCATAGATCAATTAATTATAGGCTTATTAGTTCACAGAAATCATTTCTTAATTTTATCCAAACCGTGCATATATAATATACTTACATAATATAAATTATTTTTTATAGGATTCGCACTACTCCTAAACTTAAAACCAAAACAGAAAATAAAAGTTTAAGGCAGAAATTGATTGTATATTAACAATGGAGGAAGAGATTATGAATAAAAAAAAAACAAAAAAAAAACTATAAATAATTACTTTCAAAACTAAAAAAAAAAATAAATAAAAAATAAAAAAATAAAAAAACCGGGAATCTAAAACAACATTTACTCAACAAATTCTCTGTGGCCTCTTTTAATTATAAACCGAAAAATAAAATTACATTATGATTTGAAGCGCAATGTTCAAAGGATTATTTTCCTCCATCGCACGGAGATCAGAGTGCTAAGTGGAACTTAATCATGTCACATGGGAAAGAATTTTTTTTTTTGATCTTGAGGACAAGTATATCTCTGTTATCATTCGGTCATAAATTAAAAATACAAGGTAGAACAAATTCCCCCAGGTACAAAACGCCCACAGTAACAGTACAAATAGGAGCATATCCCCGAAATGAAGTCTGGTTATTTTAGTAATTTTTAGATCAAAATTTTATCCAGCTATATCGAATATTTTTATTTCTTTATTTTTTTGTTTCTTTTTATAATTATTTTTTCTAAGAGTAACAAATGAATTAATCATTGTCGATCACTCTGAAGAGAGAATTTAAATTTCGTTAGCATATAAATAATAAATTAAGCAGTTTACCATATTTCTGATTTTTTTTTTGAGTTTTAATTTAACCTATTTGTTCTTATTAAGAGAATTTTGGAGCCGAACAATAATATCTTTTTTATGATAAAATTTATCAGAATTTATCATGAATGCTCAGCACCTACACATTTATCTGTCATAAAATTTCGTTGGTTTGGAAGGAATCGTTCATAAAATACGTTCGCTAAATTGACAAAATTTTAACCCCCTCCCTTCCTTATTAATCAAACCCCTTTCCCAAAATGAACGTACGTAACTTATTCAGACATCACGAGATAAAAGCAAGTCACGTTTGAGCTCTACAATTACATGTGCTCAAAGTAATTATTATTTGCATCCAAATACTTATTTTGCAACGAACTTCTGCTCAGGCAACGTTGGCCAAAGTGTCAGCGGGAATGCTGCATATGCTATTTCAATTTCGTTCCAAAAAGTCACAATTTTATCTAAGTGTATGTCATAGATAAAGAGTCTGAAAGTGTTAAACCAGGAAAATGTGCAGAGAACTCAATTACGCTTGCTTGTTTTTCCTATCCCACATATCTCGGTGATAGCGAATTCATCATTTTCATAAAGTCTATAGTCATAGGCACAAATTGTTAAAGCCAGATCATAATCTGCTATATTAAACTGAAAACGGTATTATTTTATATTTGTCGTGAAAAGAACAATTTCTCAACTTCAGTTAGTGCAAACTGATAACAGAACGAAACAAAATTTTGTCATTTCATGACTATGGTTTGTCATCTAGACAAACTGTAAAAAAAAAAAATCAATAAATTTAGGACAGTTGTTAATAGTTTCTTGAAGAAAAATAAGATACATATGATATGACACATTCATCAGGACTAAGAAATTGACACTGAGACAAGAAAGAATGGGCGTTCCGAAAGCAAGCACTCAATTAATAAGAGCAAAAGAAATTGGAGCAACTTTGTAGTTCGTTGCATCTGTTTCCGAAGTCAGAATTTCAAAAATTCAAACTTTTTTAGTGCACAAGCAAAGTCTTGGGGGCAGCAGTCCTATGGAGGCAGGTCTCTGTGTCTCTATTGAAAAATACTGGATTCTTAAAGACCATTAAAAAGTAGAATAGGAATGTTTGTAAGACCCACTCTCTATCTCTTTGCCTTCATCGATAAAACAAGGTTCAAAACTTTAAAAGTTCCACACTTTCAGGGCCTCTACCTCCTAAACGGTTGGATCAATTGAAAAAACACCAAGAATAAAATATTTCTCGAATATTGTGTACAATTTGAATATACCTATTTTCTCCCGTTAATTGGGTTTCCTATTTAAGATTTCAAAGTTACCCCCGTTCTCCCCTCACAAGGAGGGGGGGGGGTAATTTTTTGGCTAATGAATTTCCCCCGCGATATAATTCAGTTTTGATTTCGGACATTTTTTCGTACAATACTTTGTTTTCGAGATATTTCCGTGTCTACACTTAAATGGACCGCCCTGTATATGTAGATAATTCAAGTAAACAACTAAATAAAATCTTGTAAACATTCCAAGGAGGAGCTTTACCTATGAAGTAGAAATACATTTATCCATTTATTAACAAGAAATTAATCCCCCGTGTAGGGTAAGGCAAGTAGCGGATCCTGCGGTTATCTTTTTTTACCCTACTATCTGCACTTTTTACCCCCTCTCCTCTCCAAGTTTTTTTTTTTAATCAAAAAATTGATTTTCTCGAACATAGTAGGTAGAAAATGTAAACGAGATCTATCTTCTTTCCTTTCTTATCATTTCCTGACGGACGGCCTTCTTATAAGTACCTTTTGCTAAAGCTCCTAATAAATAGAGATAAACAAACGTACGTTAATCTGGCCGTCCGCCCTTACGGATTAACATTTTCAAATTCTGATTTCAGAAATATGATCACCAAAGTCTTAGCTCGGCCGTATCAACTTTTCAGAATTAGTCGTGGACCCCTTCAAATCGAATTCACGTGATAAAACAGTGACTGTAAAGAATACCAAGATGAATGGCATGTCATATAACAATCGATTTGTCATGAATGAAGATATTGTTACTTTCTGTTCATCTTTTAGGCATTATTGAGATCGGCACGCGCACGTGAAATCGCTTTGTCGATGCACGATTGCGCAAGTGCTCATAAGCTATATTATTAAGCAGCGGAAGAATGGAACAGTTATTGGTTTTATAATGTCCGTCCGTCCCCTTTATAATTTATACATTTTTTGAGGTAGATGTTTGAAATTCGGAATGTACGTTACAATGAACATGTCCACCTTTACTATTTAGTTTGGTTTTGATTGGTGCATTGGGGTCGGAATTGCGGGGGTGGGATTCAGAGAGGACAAAAGATCTATGTGCTATTTAGGTACGTAAAAGGGTGAAATTCAGTATACAGATTCCTCTAGGCAAGATCTACAGTTTAAACCCAATTGTTCTACTATGAAGTTTAAACCCAATTGTTCCATGGGGTCGGAGTAAAACCCAGTTTTACTATGAAGTTAAAACCCAATTGTTCCATTGGGATCGGAGTTGCGGGGCTGGCAGTCACTTGGTCATTAGAAATATTGTAACATATGGCATATGATATGCACTTCCATTGGCAATGATGAGAAAAGAAAGAAGATACGAGCTTTTTTTGACATTTTCTACATACTACATTCGAGAAAAGCAATTTTTTGATTAAAAAACTTGGGCGAGGTAAAATGTGCAGATAAAGTGGTAAAAATAGATGACCGCAGGGTCTATTACTTGCCTTACCCTACTCAGGGGGAGTAATTCTTGTTAATAAATGTATATATATATAATTCTGCTTCATTGTTAAAGCTCCTCCTTGGAATGTTTACAAGATTTTATTTTTATAATTTAATCATTTACACCCAAAAAATTATATCCAAAAATGGTGAAAAATGCAAAATAAACAAAAAATTTTTCTAAAAGGAGCAAACGAAAGTCTTCGAAACAAATTTTCGCAGAGCTTCATGGGGTTTCTAAACGGAAAGAAAATAAGTACCTATCATGATGTTTTGCACGATGACAAATTTAAAGTTCCTCATGCAGAATGTTCAAAACTCAAATTTAAAGGGTCTAAACGTCACGCGAAGTTTGCTAAAAAGCTGGCAGAAGACGTCATTTAATCTTAACCGAGGCCAACGAGAGACAGGCCAGGGCACTCAAAAGTCACATGATCATCGGGGTCCGGCCAACAATTCATCCTTTATTGTCTCCATCTTGGATTTTAACAATAAGTATTTTTTCGTTTGTTGTAAACAATGACCGCAGTAGTCTGAACGACAATCCAAACGTCATTGTTTCCAACAAACGAAAAAATACTGATTGTTTAAATTCAAGATGGAGACAATGAAAGTTGGATTGTTGCCCCAACCCAGACTACTATGGTCAAGTGACTTTTGAGTGCCCAGGCCTGTCTTTTTCGTCGGCTACGATCTTAACCGAGGCCAACAATAAAGGATGGATGGTTGCTCGGACCCCGATGGTCAGGTGATTTTTGAGTGCCCTGGCCTGTCTCTTTTTGGCTTTGATCTCAACACGAGGCCAAAGACAAAGACAGGCCCTCGCGCGGAAAATTCACATGACCATTTTTGTCGGGACAAAAATCCAACTTTTATTGTTTACAAGAAACGAAAACAGCTGTTAAAATCAACACCTCCTTGAAAGAAAGCCTCACAACTGAAAAGTCATGCATTGTTACATCATCATAAGTAGACCAAATTTAGGGCTTATTATTGGTAGAAATACGATCAACAATGGTCGAATTATGATGACGTAACAATATATGACATTTCAGTTGTAAGCAATGACGTATATTAAAGATAGACTCCGAATCCTATTGTTAACAGCGGCAAAAAGTGAAGCAAATTGAGCCATGACAGTTCTGGGCAGGAGTGAGCCGTGGAGTAATTAGCTGTCTGGCTGCTTTGTTTTTGAAGATTTTGGGCCCGAGGAATAATTAATTCAAAACTATTCCTCAAAGTTTTTCTGCGTATAACTGTACAAATAGACACGAAAAAAGGACCAGGAATCATTTTCCACAAGCATAAATCAAAAATACGTAACTAAAATGAAAATACATAACTAAAAGACGATCGAAACGAAATTGAAATTGAAACCATGATCGAAAAATTGTTTATAAAATATAATAAAATACTTCAAATAAAAAGTAAACGAAAAGATAAACTTATCACTCCGTGATCGGCGTGTGAAAGAATTATTAATCAGCTACTGTCAAATTTAGCCATGTGTTTTGCATCATCTTCACTAACTTTCGGCCATGACAGTTCTGGGCATGGAGCCTACACCTCCTAAAGAGAAAGCCTCTGCACGGAAACAGTCATACATTGTTACATCATCATAGTAGTGCAAATTCAGGGCTTATTATTGGTAGAAATACGAATAACAATGCACTACTATGATGATGTAACAACGTATGACGTTTCCGTGCAGAGGCTTTCTCTTTAGGATGTGTTGATGGAGCTTCCCAATTTGCTTCAAGTTACAACAATTGCTTCGGAGTCTATCTTTAATAGACTGGGCTGTGGTCTATCTTTAATATACGTCATGGGTTTGTATGATGAAATTTTGCGTTATTGATGCTGAAATTTAAGCTATGGTCTCTTTAATCATTATATAGTAATTTTGCTTCTATAAACGAAATTAGTTAATAAAATAATATTAATATGTCAAATTAAAGTTACAAAATATAACTAAATTTTAGCACGGTCTTTTAATTCCCTGGTCTGTGCACACGCGCAAATTCTGTTGTTGTAGTCAGCAATTGGATTGCTGTATTTTTGGAAAAAGCGATTTTAGTCCCCTCTGTTGCATGAATTCGCCTACATCTCAAACTTAA
>JAHWFO010069864.1:451097-465525 GCA_023313115.1 Rhysida immarginata | reverse complement strand
AACAAATGTGCAAATGGAATTTTTTGTGTATCTCTTACGGTTTTCGATATAGAATTTGGATATGTCCTAATTTGCACATTTCAGATGATGAAAGGTGCTCCATCAGATAGAGCACCCTCAAATTCCTATTCATTCCCTGGATTGGAATTTGCGTAACTACATTAGTATCCAAGATAGGAAGGGGGGTAACAGTCTTTTGACTCACCTTATACAGGATGTAAATGGACAACGCTTCACAAATTTAAGGATATGTAGAGGATTATTTGGTGAATATTTTTTTATTAATAAACCCATAGTCCCAAACGAAAAGCGACGGAGCCACAGCTTGTTTGATGTCCTGGTTTGTCAAGCACGTTTACTACGATGTCCCCTGTCATTGCATCTTGTAGGCCTTATGCAGACTGTTATTGAACGCATGCGGCGTATGCGTGGCATATCACAAAGAGTTAGGAGGAAGCATGGTTCGTCGTTGCACGGTCTGCAATGAAGTTGACGGTCGTCACTTTGAACATCTTTTGTGAAAACGTTAATAAAAATGTTCTCTAATCAAACTATTCTCATTAACTTTTCGTTCGTTTGCTTCTTTTGTGTTTGTTTATTAATTGTTTTGAAACCTTGTACGCTTTATCACTGAGATTGTTGTACGTATTTCCTGATGTTTAATTGTAATAACCTCGGTGAGAAAACGGAGCTCTTTCCTCACCGTTTTTGTTGTTTTTTTTTGCTCTTCCTTTTTAAAAAAATTGGTATTCAACATTTGTAAATTGTTGTTGTTTATTGTAATTTATTGTTCCTTTTCCTTTATTGCTTTTTCGAAAGCTTTAAAAATTAAAATTAAAAACAGAAAACGTAATGCGGCCAATTTACATGACTGGTAAACTCCCCCGCCTTTACCCTACCTTTCAGCAAAAGTGCTGCACCTGACCAATCATACAACGGTCGCCGGACGGTTCTATTGGAAATATGTTCGCGCGTTAGGTTTCACGCTCGAAATTCCAATGCAGTGACAACACAGTAATTCAGACAGCCATTCCACGGCTTGACGCAAAACAGAGCATCAAACATGGTGTGGCTCCATCGCTTTTCGTTTGGGACTATGGGTTTATTAATAAAAAATGTTCACCACATCATCCTCTGCATAGCCTTAAATTTGTGAAACGTCGTCCATTTACACCCTGTGTATGAGATTGATAAACTTCAACATCGTTTGACCGATCTCCATGAAAATTGGCACACGTAAGTGTTTTTTCATGGAGAAGGTTTTTATGTTATCCATTTTACTTTAACTCCCCACTAGGTAGCGCTGCAGCACACGTATATAAGCAGTATAACGAGTAACGCCGAACATACGAGTAACGCCGAACACACTCGTTTAAGCTAATAATTTATATTAATAATAAGAATTGTAAGTTGATTAGATTTTATGGTTATTTTGATATTTTCAGGTTCTTTTTTGACTGGTTGTTATACTACTTACTCAACATGGTAAGGTTTTATTTCTCAATCCTATGATCAATTTACAATTAAAAGTTTAAATGAAACTCAACATATAAAAGTAATAGAAGAGAGTAGGAGGTTTCAAATTCATTATTTTATTCTATTAAAAACTGCATGTTTTTTTATCAAGAATTTAATTTTTTTTCTATAACTATACGATTACTACAAAAACATTTATGATATTAAACGTTATTTTCATATATAACAATAGAGCGGAAAGCTGGATTACTCTTGTTATTGGTGCTGTTCCTCAACTCAGTTATTAATGTATCACGGATATTATAATACTGTGTTACAATTTTTTCAGGTTTGTATTTCGCAAAGTATTTATTTATTTATTTATTGTGAACATAACATGTATACCCAATTTCTATGTTCACTAAAAATTTACAATACCACAATTCAAATGTTTTTACAAATATTTCATAACTTGTAATTCACAAAGTTTGAAAATCAAAAATAAGAGTAAACTACATCAATGAACTAACAAATTATTTCACAAAAAAATGAAAGCAATTAATGAAAGCACTTAATACACATGAGGAAACAAGTTATCACAAGAAGCAACAAAGTGATTTTGACTGTACTAAAAATATCAATAGGAAGACGGTGTAATTTATTGTATAAAGACAACATTCTAAGTATTGGCGAATTTTTATGGGAGTCAGTATTAATTCTTGGAATAAAAAATAAAAGTGCGAAACCTATCCGGAGAAATATTAGGAACAAAAACTTTTTTTCCCTCTTACATTGGAATCATCAATTTCATTATGTAAAATTTTGTATAGAAAGACGACCAACTAACAGTTCTTTCCATGTGAAATTCTTTGATATGATAAAAATCTAGCCAAGTCATCAATAGAATCCGGTTAATACGAATTATCGCTTAATACTTTTTTTTTTCTCTGGTCCCGACCACGTGACTTCAATTTCTATACAAAATTAGTAGTTTATTACGAATTTTTTACAACTAATTGCGGATAATACGAATAAAGTGAAGAAATTCATGCCAAAATGAGATATTTATTGTAAAAAAAATCTAGGTGTAACTTCTTTAATAATATCAGTTCTCTTAATTTTACAATTTTCTAAATACCCAAAAATTTATTGTTTTATTTATTGTTGCATATAATTCTGATTGGTCTAAACGAAGAAGGAGACAGGGATTTGTCATCTGGAATTCTCTGATTAGTTTCCAGTGTTTATATAAATCAGGCATTTCCCCATGCATTGATCAGAATACACATTATTCACAGCCCTTTTCATTGCATTTTGATTTTCTTATTTCACGTTATGCTACATTTGATTGTTTCATTACATTATCGACATGGCTGCATCACAAAAGAGGAAACGCAATGATCTTATGGTCAGTCAGAAGTTATCAATTCTTGATGCTGTAGAGAAATCAACAGCAAAAAGAAAACGTTTGGTCAAAGAACTTATCATTGCACCGTCAAGCTCAGCAATGGTAATGAATAATGCCGATAAGATTAGACAGCAAGACAAAAAGTTCATGCAAACAATCTTCATTAACCAAATATTTGTCTGAAATAAATGTACGACGATAATTTTTTAACAATCTGGTGTGAGGCCTGATTCATGATACTCCACCACCAGAGTTTCCTTTCATTATCGGATTGTACGAATCCCGGATAATAAGAACAAAATTTTTGGTCCCCTAAGATTCGTACTAAGTTCTACTATATACCGTATTATTTATTGTTTATCAATCCTATAATTAAAAACAATGTTTCTCTTCAGCAACATTACTTCACATTTCTATCTATTAAATGGGAGATTATTTTTCATACTCAATTTAGTCAAGGCATTCATGAGACTAACACAGTCGGAGGTAGATTTAATAGAATTAAAAAAGTTTAAGATCATCTTCAAGTAACAAAATTTTAGAAGACATTTATAATAGCTGAAATGACATTAATAAATACCGTCAAACTGCGTTATTGCGAATATAATAATAATAATAATAATAATAATAATAATAATAATAATAATAATAATAATAATCTAAACAACCCGCGGGTTGCCCCCAACAGGCCGAAGCCCAACACGGGGTTTTTCTTTTTTGATAATAAAGGACAATCACAAACATCCATGCCCCAGGCGGGATTCGAACCCGCGACTTACTGGTTGCGAGAGCGATAAGACCTGCGCCTCAGCGCTCTCGGCCAACAAGCCGGCAGACTCAAAATGTTGTTCGTATTATCCGGGAATAAAAGAATAGCATTTATTATGACGGGACGAGAGAAACAATTCACCTTACGCGAGAATTCGTATTAACCGGATTCGTAATAACGGGATTTGACTGTAAAAGAAATAATAGAGGACCTAAAATTTGATTCTTGAGATATTCCCGAATATATTGGAAATTTATATGACGAATGATTTTTGTATAATACGTACATATTGAAATCTCTGTTTTCAATAAGATGCTTGTATTTCACATAAAACAGAGAGCGCTACATGAGAATAACAAGAACTTGTCAGAGTTTGATGTAGGATCTCCTCGTCACATGACACACGTCCATACAGTCTTGTAGTTGGGACTACATCGGACCATACCAAACACATGGAGAGTGATCAAAGTAGCGGGATACTTTCCTAGAGCTCATATAATGTAGCTGGCAATTGTAGGACGTAAACAGTGTCTTCAGCAAGTCCCCTTCTCCAAAAGAAATAGAAAAAATGTAGCAAGGTGAAAGGTCCAGAGACCTGGGTGCCCATCTCAACAATGTCAATTAATTCCCCCAACATTGTCCAATCCTAAAGGTGAGGAATTTCGTCATTTAGATTAAATAAGCGCCAATTTTAGAAATATTCTCTTTTGTTACGTGGTTGGCATGAACGAGTGCAATGCACAAGCTTGAATTTACAGAACTTTGGGACCCGATGAACCGTTTGTAATGAGCCTGCGTATTATATGACCAAACCATCTGGTATAAATGATTTGTATATTTTGATGAAACCATTGTTTCTCACAATTTTTTCATTATCCCTAAGTGTTTTTTCTCAGAGGTAATGAAAAAAAAAACACATTTAATGATAGCTGTAAATAAATATGCAGGGAATTTCACTATATTTCACAGGAATTTCTTTTCTCACCTACTTATACATTCATTCCATCCAGATAATGAAAAATTATCTTGGAGAGAAAATGATTCCTTCCATTTTTATGAATTTGGTATCTCCATAGAGTGATCAAATTTTTTATGTGGCAGATAATATTTTATTTCAGAAGAATGCGTAAGGGCATTATATTTACTTAAATATATTGTTGGGCGCAGTTCCCAAGGATTATTTGCATAAACACCGCATACTGTGTAAATAATAGGTTTATACATTAATGAGCATTTAATACCAGCTTTTCGGATTTCCTTCTCTACTTCCAGAACTTCTTCGTGGTTTGTGAAATTGTCATGGAAAATTATAATAACATGTTTATATTCTTCTTCAGAAGGGTCAAAAGGGCTAACTTTTGCAGAAGACACAAGTTTTCCTAGTCGCCCATTTATTACATTAGTGGCTACAATTTTCCACAGGAGATCAACTTTATAACCTGGCTTAACATGAAACAACCACATTCCATTAGTCTCGTTGTATTCCAGGGCTAAACTGCAGATTTTTTCATATGTTATAGGATCTTGACTCGTTGTCAAATCTTCCCAAGCATTAAGGAGTCCGTCATAATCTGGTGCACTACCACTTGTTTCATCTGTTTCACTTTCACTCCTACATGTGACCATTATCCACCCAACATGATCCTCCCTGAAGGCAATTCATATATGCAGTGTTATTAAATTTAATTAATTATAAAAAAAGATATAATTTTGTTTAATTAATTCACCTAGAAAGTTTTGATGGTCTGTTCGTTTCAAGCCATTCTTCTAATGATTCGCCATTACTTGGATCGTAGATAACCCACTCATCAAGAGTCATAGCCAAGGAGTGTGCAGCAAGTTGCTCCGATGTTTTTTTCATTTGTAGCCTCTTACTTGAACTGTTACATTTATTTGATTCAATTTTATCCATGCTATAAATTCAGAGAAACTGAGGGAAATTATTAAAACTTTGTAATATTTTATCAAAATTTTTAATTGCTGACAAATTTTGGCTAAGAGGGAAAGATGCTTTTTTTAAAATCAACAAAAATTATCAGATCACTGGACATATTAGCATGCAACAATAAATACTTTATAACAAACGAACAGAAACAGAAGAGCAACATATTAATTAGAAGGATAAATTATATAGCTTTATCAGGTATGTTCCTAGTGAAATCCTTTTATGTGTACTTCTAAGTTTTATAATATTTTAAATATACAGGGTGTTTCCTAATTATATGGTCAAACTTGTAGGGAAGATAGTATATGCATGATTCTAAGCCAGAAAGGTCATATGAACATGGGTCCGAATTTGAACGCTAACTGAGATATGAACAGAAATAAAAATGCCGCCACCAAGATTAACATGTTAATAACTCAAGTTCTATAACACCTGGAATGATGAAATTTGGAGGAATAATAGGGCACGTAAAACTGCGTAAACCGTTAAAATGTGATCGAATTCCAACGAGTAGTTTCCGAGTTACGAATTCAAAAACTACTTGTTAAGGTAGTTTAGAAAAAAAACCTATATTTAGAAAAACCTCGTTTTAGCCAACATACTCCATGGAGCCTGAATTTTTAACGTTAATCTGAAACTGGGGTGGGGGGAAAAGTAGAGAGCACAGATTAAAAACACAATAGGTAGCCTGCATGGGCATGAAGTAAAACATGCCTACGGTAAGAGACGTTCCGAGTTTCAGCCGTCTACGTCAAGAAATATGGAAAAAATGAAACAGGGTAATAGTTGTAGGGTGGCGGTCGCTTGGTCTTCAGAACTATGGCATGTGATATGGCAATGATGAGAAACGAAAGAGGGTAAAGCTCTTTTACATTTTCTAAATACCACGTTCGACAAAGTCAACTTTTTGATGAAAAAATTGGGGGGGCGGGGTGTTAAAAAGTGAAGATAAGGGGGTGAAAATAGATGAAATCAGGGCTTTCGCTACTTTCCTATATCCTCCTCGGGGGAATTAATTTCTCAATCGAAAGCAAACGGTGGGATAATAACAATAATATAATAAAAAAAAACTTCTTGTCCACATACACATTAGGCAATAAATTTATGTGGACAAGAAGTTTTTTCTATATTAAAAATTAATTTTTTGTTCAGTAGCGGAAGAATGGAGCATTTATTAGTTTTGCAGTGTTCGTTTGTCTGTCCGCCCTCTTCATATTTTCCATATTCTTTTATGCAGAAGGTTTAAACTCGGAACATGGCTTCTCATAGATATGTCCTGCTTCACTATTTATTTTGGCTTTGATTGGCCCACTAGGTTTAGAATTACTGGGGGGTGTGGTGTAGAGGCTACCAAGTGATCTACGTGCTATTTACGTATATCAAGGAGTGAAATTCGATATGCATATTCCTCTAGGTAAAATATGAAATTTGGCCCCAATTGTCCCAGTGGGATCGGAGTTGTGGAGGTGGCAGTCACTTGGTCTTCAGAAGTATGGCAACACATGTGTTATAGATCGGAAATGAAGAAAAAGGAAAGAAAATAGAGCTCTTTATACTTTCTAAATACACTAGAATTCCACCCGTCACATGAATAAAGGTCATCCATACAGGTTGAAGGGTAAAGAAGTGGAGCATCAATGGTTTTCAAAACTTAGGAGGGTAGCCCAGAAAGTAATGCACCACAATTTTTTCTCCGTCAACAATGGTACGAATGTGAAACTTGCGATATGCATCCTTTGAAGTTTTCGGAGTGCGCGCGCAAAGTTTTCGTTTCTACCGACAGATAGCGTACGTACAGCAATGGAACAACATGGCGTCTGTAAGTGATGCACGTTACAAGCAGCGTGTCGTTATTGAATTTCTCACAAAGGAGAAAGATACGGTTGGAAACATTCACAAACGTTTATGTGCAGTGTATGGAGCATTAGCAGTCGACAGAGGTATGGTTAGTCGCTGGGCACAGAGGGTTTGGCGAAGCTCCAAGATTTGGCAACGTTTTGAAGCTGAGGGATTGTGACAGCTGATGAAACCTGGGTGCACCATTTAGAGCCCGAAACAAAACGACAATCGATGGAATGGCGTCATCCCCACTCTCCACAGAAGAAAAAATTCAAAGCAACTGCTTCTGCTGGTAAGATCATGATCACTGTGTTTTGGGACTGTGATGGTGTCATACTCATTGATGTGATGCCGAGAGGCAGCACCATTGATTCTGAGGCATATATGAACACATTAACCAAACTCAAGAAGCGCTTCCAGCGACTTGAACGCAATAACAACCCAGCTGATTGTTTGCTTCAACACAATAACGTTCGCCCTCACACCAGTTTGAGGACGTCGGAATACATTACGAAACAGGGTTGGACAGTGTTACCCTATGTAACCTACACCCCTGACCTAGCGCCCTCAGTCTTTCACTTGTTTGGGCCATTGAAGAATGCCATTCGTGGAAGACATTTTGAGGATGACGAAAAGGTGATTCGCACAGTGAAGACATGGCTGCGTGAACAGATCAAGGACTGGTACCGACAGGGCATACACGCCCTTGTGTCTCGCTGGAGGAAGGCCATAGAACGGGACGGAGACTATGTGGAAAAATAGGGAGTGTAGAAGAAACATCATTCTTTCGCGTTTATAAGTTTCATTGTGTTCAATATATAATTGTTGAAGAAAAATATTGTGGTGCATTACTTTCTGGGCTACCGTCATATATTCTGCAACAATAAAAAATCAACACTAATTATTTTTCAGTTTATTTATTTAATTCACAGCAATGACGAAATATTATCTTACTGGCTAATAACTGAAAAATCTAACTATTGCCTGTTTCAGCTGTGTGCCAAGTTTCAAAAAGTTTTGACACTTTAGATCAAAATTTGACCTTTTTTTTACGGCGAGTGCAATTTCAAACCTTATTTGCATCCCGTGATCTAACATAACCTAAATTTTCCAATTTTATAGATAATATGAATTGTAAATATGGATTGTAAATAAATTTTTAATACGTAAATAAAAAGTTCTTAAACTAATAAAAATATATTTGATAAAGTTATTTGAATACACATGGACACACCATTAATAACTTGCTAAATTTTAAATAGACATATAACGGGAAGCAAATGTTCTATCACCGAGAAGTATATTTATATTATTAGTATAATAAAGGATTACAGAGATTATTAATTAGATAGGTAGGATCTTTAAAGTACTCATAATTTTGCACAGATCAATTAATTTTAATCTTATTAATTCACAGAAATCATTTCTTAATTTTATAAATACAAAACAGTGCACATATAATATACTTACTTGAAATAAATTATTTTTTAAAGTGTTCTCACCACTCCTAAACTTAAAACCAAAACAGAAAATGAAAGTTTAAGGCAGAGACTGATAAGATAGTAATATTATGAAAAAAAAACTGAGAATCTAAAACAGCATTTGTCCAACAAATTCTCTGTGGTCCCTTTTAATTATAAACCGAAACATTAAAATTACACTTTGGTTTGAAGGGCAATGTCTAAAGGATTATTTTCTTCCATCGCACGTAGATCATAGTCCTACGTGAACATAATCTTGTCACATGGAAAAGAACTTTTTTTTAATATCATTTTCACGCCATTTTTCCTTAAAGAAGACCGACTACAAGTTCTACAAGTTCTCTATTATCATTTTGTCATAAATTAAAAATAGAAGGCAGAACAAATTTCCCCAGGTACAAAACGCCGACAGTAAAAGTACAAATAAGGGTATAACCCCAAAATGAAGTCTCCTTGTTTTAGAAATTTTTAGATCACTGTTTTATAACGAATATTTTTATTTATTTTTTGTTTCTTTTTATAAATATTTTTCTAAGAGTAACGTCTGCATTAGTTAACAATTATTGTCGATCACTCTGAAGAAAGAATTTAAGTTTCGTTAGGATATAAATAATAAATTAAGCAGTTTACCAAATTTTTGATTTATTTTGGAGTTTTCATTTAATCTATTTTTTCTTTTTAAGAGAATTTTGGAGCCGAACAATAATATCTTTTTTATGATAAAATTTATCAGAATTTATCATGAATGCTTAGCACCTACGTACTTATCTATCAAAATTTCATTAGTTTGGAAGGAATCGTTCACAAAATACGTTCGCTAAATTGGCTAAATTTTAACCCCCTCCCTTTCTTTGTAACATTAACCAAAACCCTTTCCCCAAAATGAACGTACGTAACTTATTCAGACATCACGAGATAAAGGCAAGTTACCTCTACAAGTGACCTCTACAATTACAAGATGTGCTCAAAGTAATTACTATTAGCATCCAAACACTTATTTTGCAACGAACTTCTGCTCAGGCAAGGTTAGCCAAAGTGTCAGCGGGAATGCTGCATATGCTATTTCAATTTCGTTCCAAAAGGCCACAATTTTATCTAAGGGTATGCCATAGATAAAGAGTCGGTAAGTGTTAAATCAAAAGAACGTACAAAAAACTCAATTACAGTTCTTTGTTTTTCCTATTCCACATATCTCGGTGATAGTGAATTCATCTTTTACTATTTTAAACTGAAAACGGTATTATTGAATACCAAAAGTGTTTACACTGAAAATACAGGAACAAAATAAAAAAATAAATAACGCGTGAAAACAACAATTTCTCAATTTCAGATAGCGCAAACTTGTAACACATTAAATTTAGAGAGAAGAAACACCCCTTGATTGTAAAATAAGACTGATCCGTGTTGTTTTACTTATTTCAACACTTGAATAAACTATTAGGATTACTGGAATTATTTTGTTGAGACGAAATAATAATGGACAAGGTAAAAGTACTTTCTGTTGCAGAACGAAACAAAATTTTTGCATTTCATGACTATGGTTTGTCATCTAGACAAACTACGGAACGAAACAAAATTTTAACAATTTTTTGTAGAAGAAAAGATACATATGATGTGTGGTGTTGAAATCTGATGTATCCATGGTGGCCGAGGTGCTTGGTTCTGGTCCCGTGGATGATGCGAAAAGATTGTCAGTGTGCGTTTGTTCCACGGAGGAACCATTTTCCGATTGACTGCGCGGGTTTCCATAGTATTGTGGGATTGTAATATGGTTGTAGCATGTTGGTTATTTTTATGTATAGCTGTGTTCTTATTGTTTGGCTGCTGATCTTTGTTAAGTACAGAGTGGCTCCGGCGCCAGAGTGTAAACGTGTGTTTGCGGAATTGTCTGTTGTATTTGAATTAAAAGAGGAGAGTCTTTGGGTATTAACTGGTAAAATGTCTGGCTGGGATTGTGGGGAGTCAGCTCTGGCCATAGCTTCTTGGCACAATAAATATGTGATTTCCATGCTTCGTCATATCGATGGACACTGGTCTTTTTGCTGCTCCTGATGACTCCAGATCTAGTCATTGTCGTCGCTGTCAAACGGGAAGTCGGGGACCCAATATGGGCACTGTGCTTGGTTATCCCAGCAATCAATGCACTGACAGAGGTATAGATGGTGTTCACAGTAAGAATGCTCGGTACAGAGTGAGATTGAGTTCATGACGGTAGTGGAGGTTAGAGGTTAGGAGCTTTTATAGGATGGTGTAAGCAGGTCAAATGAAAGAGAGTTGCAAACCAAGAACTAACAACCAAGGTTAAAAAACTAAAATGTCCTTATTCCACTAAACAGGGTGTAACTTAATTCAGGGACAATAAGTACCTAGCGTGATTCTACACATCAAAATAAGTAAAAAGTTCCTCTTCGAAAATGTCGAAAACTCAAAATTTAAATTGCGTCGTTACGTCATTTATGAACTTTCTGCACCAACACTTCACATAATAAACTGCGCTATGCCACGAAAAAACGGTGGCAATTGTTGAGATTAAATGAAGTTTTCCGCCAGCTTTTAGAAAACTTCGCGTGGTGTTTAGACCCTTAAAAATTGGGTTTTCGGCATTTTGCATGAGGAACTTTTTATTTACTTTGATGTGAAGAATCACGCTAGGTACTTACTGTCCCTGAATTACGTTACACCCTGTATAAACAACCTATTCCACATTCCATTCATTAACATAAATGCCCCTGGCATATACTGCTGCTTTCAAATAGAAAATTGGTGACATTCATCAGAACGGCCTAAGAAAGGGACACTGAGACTAGAAAGAATGGTCGTTCGGAAAGCAAGCGCTCAATTAATGAGTGCAAAAGAAATTGTCTGATGATATTTGAAACTTGATGGACTACACCATATCCAAGAGGATGACACCCTTAAAAGAATAATACCATAATCAAACATGACTTCACTTTGCCGCGGAGGTTTGAAGAATTGGTACAACTGTCCATAATTATTTTCCACGATGAAAAAAATTATAACTTGGATGGCCCACACGACGTGCATTCCTACTGGCATGATATGAGAAAAGAACCTGTGTATTTCTCCAAGCGCCAACAAAGAGGTGGCTCAATGATCAAATTTGTGTTTCTTGAAAGATGACAAAATAAATTTTTTGCGTCTGGAAAAACTGCGAGAAATCTCATATTTTTGCGGAGGGTCATAGGAAGGCAAAGCGGTAAAATATGAAAAAAAGCAGAAATTAGTGTTTTGCAAATTATGTAAACTATTCTTGGTATTCTTGGTCCAAACATCTAAGTCATACGTAAATTTGCCACAGAGTGAGGTTGATTGGACGCAAACGTAAAAATTAGGCCTATTTTGGGATTTTTTGGATTTCTGCCCCCCTAAAAATCGATTATCAAAAATCAACGAATGCTCCCTTTTACATCCTCGTGCGCAATTTTGAAGATCTCTGCATTTCCGCATTGGAGTTATGCGGCAAAAACACAAAACGGGGGCCAATCTTTGGGCCTCCTGCCCCCCCCCCCCTACAAAATAGGAAAGTTAAAAAAAAAAAAACAGAAATTCTTTTTTTGTAAATATCCCCGAGAAGCTTCTCTCCGAGTTTCATTGCTTTATCTTTATTCCCCGCAAAGTTGCATCAAAATATCAAAAAATTTTGTGGAACACCCCCGAAAATCGATCTTTTTCAGTATTCGCACCTTTAAAATTCGAATATCGAAAATCCCGGAAACTCCTTTTGTTTGGCACGGTAGCTAGAAACGTTCCTGCAAAATTTCGAACATCTGCGTTTATTGGAGTGGAACCAGGCGACCGAACGTGCAACTCCTTTCGACCACCACACTTTTACATTTTTTTAAAATTCGATTTTTTACATTTTTCTGAACTTTTTAAGGTGAAAGTGTGTGCTTTAAAATTTTTATTTTATATATTTTATTCTTTTTAGTCTTTATTTGTAAAAATTAAGCTTTTTATTTGATATCTACATAAACCAAAAAACCTTGGAAATCTGCCGTCTGATATCGGGTAAACGTTCAAAATACTTTATGCTGGCTAATCATAAACAATGCTCACCACAATCAACAACTTTGCTAGCACTGATGATCAAATTAACAACGATAATAATAAACAACAATACAGGTAGTCGTTACGCCATGATTGCATTGTATACATATTAAACTTAAATATTAAATAACTTACGAATAAACGAAAGACTAGTGAAACATGCATTGTCATCTATAAAACGCCGTTGGGGAAAGTTACAGAGCTGTAGGTAGTCAGGAAGTGGGCAAAATATTGATTACAAAATTTTTCCTTCCATTTTTCGATAGAGAAATTATTACATCATGTTTGGAGGTCATCTCCAGTATATATTTAATTATTTATCTAAAAGTGAACTTTTTGAAAGCATTTAGCAGCTTCTTACATTGATAATACTGCTGAAAAATGACTGAAATTCTTTGATATTTTTATCAAAAAAACATTTTTTAGAAAACAAAACTTTTGTAATGTTGGGGACACAAAGAAAGGCTGGTGATATAATTTGCAGCGATTTGGGCATGGGTTGAAAACGACCCACGATTGACCCATACGAGCACGATGACTTACAATTCTCTTTTCTTCACCTGTGAAAAGATAACCCGCTGTCTTTTGTTTTTCTCATATTGCATCCGTATGCCAGGCAGTAGTTTGGCATGTTGTTCACTCATTCCACGGTAGCTAAAGTAGGAAAAAACCGTTCCCTACCCTCAAATACGTGCCTAAACACATGGAAAGTACCGTGGCATTCGCGATCTGAGTCCCACCAAAAGATGGCCGCGCGAGAGTTTCTGGTGGCGACGCAGCTTGCTAACACATCTAATGCTGCATGATCGCTCTGTATACTCTGTGATTAGACCACAGATCAGATTACCGGGTAGACAGAATCGAAATAAGCCTTTTTTAACATGTGATGATTGGGTGCGCTTTGACGGTCGCGCCTTTGATAATGTGTACTCTATAATGGAAAAACAACGTATTTGAGTTCCAAAATTAATTGAAAAAAACGAAAGGAAAGTAAAAAAATTGATAAGTAGAATGTATTTTAAACCTTTGCCATGTATTTTAATATTTCATTCACTTTTCATTCATATTTCATTGATAAAATATTGACGTCAGGTAATTTTAATATTTCATTCACATTTCATATTCCCCGTTACGTTGTGGAAAAGTGCAAGGAGTTCTCTCTTTTTGCCAGAGCATTCACAAGTCTGCTATTTTATAAGCAGTGAGTAAAAAAAAAAAAAAAATTGAAAGAAAAATCTATGGAAGTTTCAGATAAAATTGAAATATTTTTAGGTAAAACTGTAAAACTATAAACAGTCTTTTTATTACTACAGGAATATTACTGTAGCAAGAACGGATGAAGAAGGTATACAAAAATTGTGTCTGCAATTGCTCTCAAGTACAGAGTAGAAATCTCTGTTGAAATTAGATTATTTTTACACCAAATTTTTAAGTGAATTTTTTTTTACATATTCTTTTAATAA
>JAHWFO010069864.1:403996-415756 GCA_023313115.1 Rhysida immarginata | reverse complement strand
TCAACACAGTATTAGGTACCAAATCGCCATATATTTGTCTCGATTGTAACACTCGCCATAATTCTGTCCCAGATGGTCTGTGATAATTGCATTTTTCGTCTTTTCAGAATCGAAAGCTGAGTCACCACATTTATCTAGAAGACATTGTGTTTATCATTAAATAAATAAATATTGTGTATTTTAGTATATAAGGCTCTTAATAATTCAGGATTCGTTAACACAAGCGGAAAATATAGATAAACTTAACGAAATATTAACGCCTATGTTTTCAGTATAATATTTATGCAAATTCCGTGTCATCAGTCGCTAAAAAGTTGGTTATCTTGGCCACGATACTGAAAGCTGATATCTTAAGCCCGCTATTCCATAGAACTTGGTCTTAGGATGTCAGCTTTCAGTGTACGGTCCGGATAAACAACTTTTTAGCGACTGATGAGTCTTTAACCAACTTTTTAGTGACGGAATTTGCATAAGGAATTATACTGCTAGTGCGTTAATACAGGTTGTTCCAAAATGATCTTTAAAACTATGATCACATATATTTCAGAAATGGGGATAGGTAGAAAGGTGTGCAGCATAATGTTCATACACACATAAAGTTTTGGATTTTTTTTTTGTTTTTTCAGGTTAGTTAATGATGAAAATGCATCCCCCCCCCCCCCCCCGCCACCAGCAGATGGCATAGTGTATGGAATGGTTGATAGAAACCAAATCCAACACCCAGGTCCAGCAGAACTTCTGGACACTCTACAGAAGCACACCACCACACATCCGACTATCAGACAGTGGTACACTAGGTTCAAGGAAACCGGAAGTGTCATGAAGAGGACGAGTTCTGGTCATCCAAGCACGAGTGATGCAGACATAACCCCATTAGATTTTTTCCTTTGGGGCTTTGTGAAGGATACTGTCTACCATACCCCCGGTGCGGGATTGCAGGAACTGCGAGCTTGCATCACAGCAAACGTTAATGAGGACATGGTAGGCCAGACATGGGAGGAACTGGAAAATAGCTTACAAGGGGGAGGGGGCCAGGTCTGTTAAGCTTGGATTTACTGAAATTTAAAATATATTGTTACGCACCCCTACCACTATTATATGGCACAGTAACTCATGCAAATGGGCATTAGTTTACGAGATATAGTTAATTAAATTTAGTTATGTTGGCTGTTGAAGTATATTTACAAATTCGGAGAGTGTGACATTCAAGCAGTCAACGTGGTCATGTGGGTAAGTCGATAGATTGCAGTACTATGCTAATGGTCCTGGTTTCAAATCCTGCTCCTTCCCCAAAATTTTAATTTAATTTTTTTAAACATGTTTTTGAACAAATTATGTATGAAACAAATATTAATATTAATTATTAAAAACATACTTTTATAATTTTTTGCATATTTCATTTATGGAAGGTAACAAATTATTTATTTTCAATAAGTTATTATTATTATATTATACAGGGTGGATACAAAAATGAGCCCCCCTTTTATTTAACGAGAGAGAAATATGTATATTATATAGATACAATGTACGTTGTGATAAATTATATATATGTATGTATAATATAATAACTTATTAAAATAAATTAATTTATATATATTATATACATGCTTCTCTCTCGTTAAATAAAAAAAGGGGAGCTCACTTTTGTATCCACCCGGTATCATAATATAATAATAATAACTTATTGAAAATAAATAATTTGTTACCTTCCACAAATGAAATATGCAAAAAATTATAAAAATATGTTTTTAATAATTAATATTACTTTCATATATAATTTGTTCAAAAACATGTTTAAAAAAATTAAATTAAATGAAAGTTGGAAAAGAGCAGGATTTGAACCCGGAACTTTAAGCATTATAATCCGTCGACTTACCCACACGATCATATTGACTATTTGAATATCACACTGTCTGAATTTGTAAATATAAATCAATAGCCTACATGACTAACTTTAAATAATTATATCTCGTAAACTAATGCCCATTAGCACGAGTTTCAGTACACTTTGGAATGGTCAAATTTCAGTACACTTTGTATCAGAAATTGTGTGTGATCGGGCTAATAACATATTAGGATTATTCTACATGTATTATATATTATATTTGGTAAGAAATTTTCCTTTCAGTAATCAGATAAGTACCTGAAAAAAAATTCGGTATAGCTTCGGTGGGCACAGGTTGAACTTTCTCAATGGAAACCACAACTGAAACTAAGCCAATGAAAGCCACCACCTGTTGGCATAGAAGTGAATTAAAATTGTGAACAAAATCACCAGAGCAGAAAGGGTTAAATCCAAGCTTAACAAACCTGGTCCTCCCCTTGTTAGATATATTGCGTCTTACAGATGGCGCACACAATGAACTCGGTTAAAAGGCTATTAAAACTTTAGGTGTGTGGGAACATCATGCTGCAAACCGCACCTTTCTACCTATCCCCATTTCTGAAATATACGTGATCAGGTTTGTAAAGATCGTTTTGGAGCGCCCTTTATTTCGTTAGGTTTTATCTTTAATTTCCACGAGTATTAACTAATCATGAACTAGTATGAGCCTTGGTATACTAAAATACAGATATACCAAATATTTTTGGTTTAGTTGTTGGTTTGAATTGTTTTAAATAAATATTGAAATTGTAAACGAACATGATACCAGCAAAATCGCCAAATTTTTGTCAAGGAGGGTGTTTCGTTCATTTTTTTTCTAAGGAATGGCATATACAGGGTGATTCAAAATTCAATGTACAAACTTTTAGGGGAGGTAGTATGGGTTATTCTAAGTAAAAAAGTTCATATGGACATGGGTCCGAATTTGAATGATAATCGAGATATGAACAGAAATAAAAATGCCCCCACCAAAATCAACAAGTTAATAATTCAGGTTCTCCAATACTCAGGATAATGAAATTTGGGGGAATAATAGGGTGCATAAAACTGTATATCGTTAAAATTTGATCGTATTCCAACGAGTAGTTTCCGAGTTACGCACTCAACATCATAACACGTGATGGTTAGTACTCAAATGTGAGCACGTGTTATGATGTTGAGGCGTAACTCGGAAACTACTCGTTGGAATTGAATCAAATTTTAACGGTATACACAGTTGTACGTATCCTATTATTCTTCCAAATTTCATCATCCTAGGTATTGTAGAAAGTGAGTTATTAACTTGCTGATCTTAGTGGCGGCATTTTTATTTCTGTTCATATCTCAGTTATCGTTCAAATTCGGACCCATGTTCATATCAACGTTTTTGCTTAGAATCATCCATACTAACTCCCCTTAAAGTTTGTACATTGAATTTTGAATACCCTGTATAAAACGCTTAATTATGGTCCAGATTTGTTAATAAGGCTGATGCTATTTATTACTCGTGTCCGTGAAAGATTAATGCTTCTGTGTTAGAGCATTCTTATACAGTATATGATGTCGACTATTATGGTCTATTGAAAAAAAAATATTCAAATAATTCTGGTCTAAATTTTTGGCACTTTTGAAACCAGAGGTGCAGTGTACATCTGAAGTTAATTGCATTATGTAATAATTAATAATAATTAATAAATAAATCATGTAATTGGACGTTACTGCTAGCCCTGTTACATGTATATGCAGTTTTGTTTATAGAGAAATCTGGACCATAGTTGCACAACTTTATGGTAGATGATTTGTCTGTTAATAATTTATATGCTATAAAGCTACAATTAAAAGTTATAAATGAAACCCAACATAGGTAGACTAAGTAATAGGAGAGAGTAGGGTGATTCAAAGTCAATATTCTATTCTACTGAAAGTGCATGTTTTTTTAATCAAGATTTTATTTTTTTTCCAGTACACTGTATAAGATTACTTCAAAAACAATTTTTTTTTTCATACAAATGGAACAAGTATATTGCAAGAGAGTGGAAAGCTGAATTACTCCTGTTAATGGATATTGTGAGAATCATTCTCAGAGAATGTATAGGGCATGAGTACAAAAATAGCATCAGAGGCTGTCACGGTAGTTGCTATGTTGCTATTACAGGGCGTCCCAAAAATAAGTATCTATTTCAGTGAAATCGGAGCTTTCGTCTTTGCCCTGGCCAACTCTTTCTTCAACAAAAAAGAAGACCACTTGATCACCTTCAAAAGTGGTGGAAATAGCACACAGATTGACTACTTCTGTACAGGAGAAAATATCTGAAGGAAGTGAAGAACTGCAAAGTCATCCCTAGTGACCACGTGGCAACGCAACACCGCCCATTGCTCATGGACCTCCAACTTTCGATGCATGCAGTCAGGGAGAAAGTGAAGAGTAAGGCTAAGGTGAAGAAGATCAAGTGGTTCAAATTAAAGGATACAGTTTTGAGGCGCAGATTTAAAGAAGCAGTCCTGCAGAGGGTTTCCAGGGATTTTGAGGATGTTCAAGAGTGGTGGAATAGAAATGCAGAGGCCATCAGGTGTGCGGGCAGGAAAATTTTGGAGGAAACAACAGGAAAATTCTGGGAAAACAAGGAGAATTGGTGATGGAACTAGGAGGTGCAGACAGCAGTACAGGAGAAGAGAAAAGCAAAAAAGAGGTGGGACTCAACACATGCCCCACCAGATCTAGAAGTCTTTAAGATCAAGAATAAGGAGGCAAAGAAGAAAGTGGCACAAGCGAAGGCCAAAGCATGCCAAGAGATGTACGATGACTTAGAAATACCGGAAAGTCAGAAGAAAATATATAGCATTGCCAAATACAGAAGCCGGAGAGCAAAAGATATCACACACATCAAGCAGATCAAGAAGGCCGATGGAGAAATCCTGAGGAACACTGTGGAGATACAGGATAGATGGAAAGGGTACTTTGAGGAGCTACTAAACGTAGAGAATGAACGAAAATACCGTGAAGATGGAATACCAAATGAGGGGCTGACAACGGACATCACAAGGAGTGAGGTTAAGGTAGCACTGAAGCATATAAAGGGAGGGAAAGCAGTTGGACCGGACGGACTCCCGGCTGAAGCCTGGAAGGCCCTTGGAGAGGAAGGGCTGGACTTGCTATGGGATCTCTTGGTAGATCTTCAGAGAGGAGGAGATACCAGACGAATGGAGAGAAAGTATTCTCTCCCAATCTACAAAGGTAAAGGGGACACTCAAAGGTGTGACAACTACAGAGGAATTAAGCTAATGTCACACACCATGAAGATCTTGGAGAGGATCCTGGACAAACGACTGAGAGCTGAAGTTAATATTGGGAGTCAACAATTTGGTTTCATGCCAGGAAAGTCAACCACTGATGCAATCTTCGGCTTGAGACAAATGATGGAGAAGTTCAGAGAGAAACAACAAGAACTCCACCTGGTCTTCATTAACCTAGAAAAGGCATATGACAGAGTGCCAAGGCAAGAAGTTTGGAGGAGCCTCAGAGTTAGAAGCGCACCAGAGAAATATGTCAGGTTAATTCAAGATATGTATAGAAAAGCCAAGAAGAAAGTGCGAACCTGCCAGGGAGAAACGTATAGCTTTGAAGTGAGAGTTGGTTTCCACCAGGGCTCGGCACTGAGTCCTTCCCTGTTCAACACAGTGATAGATGTTATATCAGAGAAATCAGGGAAGAAGCGCCTTGGAACATGCTCTATGCGGATGATATAGTTTTATGTGCAAGATCTAGAGCAAAGGTCGAAGAAAAGCTAGAGGATTGGAGGAAAGCTCTGGAAGACAGGGGACTGAAAATCAGCATAAGACAGATCAAATATGGCATGCAACATAGAGGCCCAGAAAAATGAGGAGCTGAAACTGATGGAGACAGCAATCAGGAAAAATGACCACTTCAGATACCTTGGATCGACAGTTGATGAATGGAGTGAGACGGGTAGGGAAGTGGCTAGCAGAATACAGACAGGTTGGAAAAATTGGAAAGAAGTCTCTGAAGTCCTCTGCGATAAGAAGATCCCTGTGCGTCTAAAAGACAAAGTTTACAGGACGGTGGTGAGACTTGCAATGCTGTATGGAATGGAAACACTCTCTCTGCAAAAGTCCAATATACAAAGGATGAAGGTGGCAGAAATGAGAATGTTGAGCTGGATGTGCGGAGTGACACGAGCAGACAGGATTAGAAATGAGCGCATCCGAGGGACAGTGAAAGTTACAGGTATTGAAAACAAAATCCAAGAAAATAGACTGAGATGGTTTGGCCATGTAATAAGAAGAGACGAGAACTACACTGGCAAAAGAGCTATGAACATGAAAGTGGAGGGAAGGAGAAAAAGAGGACGACCCAAGACGGCAAGATATTGTGGATGAAGATCTGAAATCAAAGGGTCTCAGAAGGGAATGGACAGAGGACAAAGAGAAATGGAGAAAGCTCATCAAAAACAGCGACCCCACATAGAAGTGGGAAAAGCTGAAGATGAAGAAGAATTTCAGTGAAATCGGACATTTAAAAAAAAAATAAACTAACTTTTATTTATGTTTAAAGTGTTAAGTATGTGTTAAAAGTGGATAAATAGTGCTATATGTGCTATGTTCCATCATGCTCTAACAATACAAAAAAGCCTCATTCATGCTATCATGGCTTTGCTAAAGATAAATCTAGAAGAAAGGAATGGACTATAAAGATACGAACCGGTAAAAAAATTTCCAACAGCATGAAAGTACAGTGATCACTTCACACCTAATTATTACACCGTTAAATAATTTGAAAAAATAATATTAAAAATCTTAAATCTGTCATGAATTCAGCTAAAAAATAAAAAAAAAAGTGTTGATAAACTTTTTGGAAATATTAAGGAAAAAATTTAAAGTAATTTGATACAGTATATCATTGGTGATCACTTCTAATTTTAGTTGAAATTCATTAAAAAAGACCTGAAATTCATAGTCATAGGAATTATGCCTGAAAAATCTAACTTAAGATATTGAGCTTCAAAGAATGAATGCTGTTATGTTGTGAATGACCTGTTACATTCTGAATGATGTGTATTATACCCGTTTTGTGCAATATAGCATCAAAACAAAACATTGTTTATATTTCGTGGTGAAATGTGCTTAATGACTACCATAACAGCGACAAAATGTCACATGTTTATTTAATGTATCTTGTGAAAAATCAAAGTTTATGTAGTTATTTTTCGTGTATAGGCCAATGGAAGTAATTGAAGAAATCAGCAATTCCATCACAAAACTTTCCAAAAAAAAAGCCAAGAAAAACTACCAAAGAGCCGCATGAAGCCTGAAAAAAAGCAGTTCTTGGTATTAGTGAAGCCTCAACGGTAAAAAAACATTGAACGTTAGTGCCTCTGATCATATATATAGAGAGAGAGAGAGAGAGAGAGAGAGAGAGAGAGAGAGAGAGAGAGAGATTATCCGAAACTCGATGGTGGCGAGCGTCCGGTGTCCACTTGGAATAGCTTTCCTGCCCATGCCCTATTGAGATTTTGAGGTCGAACTTTACTACAAAAAAAAAGTAATTGAAATTGAAACTCGTCATAACTCGTCGTCCTTGTTACTCTCGTCTGGAGCAATTTTGAGGAGAGCAGTCACGTGGTTTGTGCTACTTTTGCTCTCCCCCAGAGCACTGACTGGAATTCGCTATTCATATGTATGATAATGGTTAAGTTATTGTATTCTTTACCGCTATTACGATGTCCGAGCGTATATCGAGTGGGTCGGGAACATGGGACGACGTAAGACGGAGATTTCACTCGGAGTCGAAGGGATAATAAAGAATGAGGAAGAATTGCTTGGTATATTAAGAATAATTAATATTAGGCGACGAAATAGGACTATTAGAACAAGAAGGGAGCAGTGAACCATAGAGAAAATCTATTAATGAAGAACTATTAACTTGATCGCATAGCGAAAAAGGAGATTGAGATGAATAAATTGGTTCATTTATTTAAAGTTCGCTATTTGTCTTTATTAGAATGTAATTGGGTAAAGAGTGTATTATAAAATGAGAGTTATTTATGAGATTTTTGTTTTAAATTATTGGAATAGTGTTTAAAAGATTGAATGTTAGAAACAGAAAGATTGTGGCGTTATTTCCGATGAAGTTGGTTCTTTTTTTTTTATAAGCTTTTATTAACTTTGCTGTGTTAGTTGTTTAGGTCAAATCTTGTAATCAATATTAAACCAACTTTCCGACAAGCTAGGGAGCTGCAATTTGACACACTTATGCAGAATCGATGACAATTTATGATAAAGAAAAAAAATTTTCAAATCGGTTCATTGATTCGTGTTCTAATGGTACTAACTCATTATTACGAATTGATTGTTGTAATAATTGGACATTTCGTTATGGCGAGAGTAAATGTATCTATTGTTTATTGTTGCAAAATTAAGCTGTATTGTTGCCACTAAATAAAACATTATAAAAGCTTGGTTTGATAAAACCTTTTTCCTCTTAACTTGTTTTACTTGGAGGCAAAATAAGATGGGTTATTTTGCAAGGATTAATTACTTGGAAGCTTATTAATTCACAGAAACCATTCCTTAATTATATACAAATACAGTATATAATATACTTACATGATATAAATTATTCTATAAAGGATTCTCCCCACTCCTAAATCAAAACCGAAAGTGAAAGCACAGAACGTAAAACCTGTTTTACGTTTTTTGGTGAAAGCTTAAGGCGGAGACTGATTCTCCTCTATTAACCAATGGAGGAATGAAATAGAAAAAAAAAGCCATGATTACTTTCAAAGGTAAAACATCCGGGAATGTAAAACAACATTAGCCCAACAAATTATCTATGGTCAATTTTAATTATAAAATGAAAAATAAAATAACATTGTGATTTGAAGCGCATTAAACCAAAGGATTATTTTTCTCTATCGCCCGCAGATCATAATGCTGAGTGGAACATAATCATATTATATGAGAAAGAACTGTTTTCTATCAACAAATAGGACATCAAGCGTTAGAAACGCCAATGTTTAATAATTTCCATTTCAATCTTAAAATATGAAAAAATAGTGAATTTATAAAAAGAGCGAGTTAAATTTAATTGTTAAAAATATTAAAAAGAATAATAATAAATGGGTCATTTTATATTGTGCTTTGTGTTGATTTATTCAGAGCACATATGCTGTAGTTAATTGATTAAACAATTACACACAGTCTTATATCTAAGCAGGCCTACGCTGAAAAGCTTTTCTGGTATAGACAAGTGATCAATATCACCAAAAGAATAACGTTCACTCACGAAGGTCACAATTGATCGCTGAATAACGATTTGACGATGTCATTTTCAAAAACAAGGCCGACTACAAATGTCAACAGGGGCCAAATATAACTCAGTTATCATTCTATCTTATGAAAATTCGGAGGTACAAACTTAGCCACAGCCACACAAAAAAAATCAAAGAAAATCAAACTTTATCCAAGAAAACTTTCAAAATACGCGTGTCGACAGTAGATTTGACAATGCTGCAAACAATGGGGAAGAAAGGCCGCTTGTTCAGAATGATCTCGTGCGTTCTCGTGTTTTATGCTGTGATTTTATGGCTGAAGCATTCTCCTCTATCGCTCTTGGAATGAAGTTGCTAGAAAAAAATGACTGCACCTTTGAACGATACCTTAAAGTTGAAAGGCAAGTTAATGATTCCCTTGCCTATTATCGTGAAATCTTACAAAAAAAGGAAGAAACAATCAAAATAGTCAAAGTTCGATTCTTATTTCATTAAAATAAAAAAGAGTGGATCCCAACCATCCACTAGCAAAGCACCTGATTCACCTCAGCCATTTACCAGTCACGAGGGTTTAAAGAAAAAGGGAGATGAAGATCCTCTAGCAAGATCAGCCAACTCCTCCTAATAATACCCAATATACAGTACTACAACCATCAGCTTCTGTAACCCCAAATATGCTCCACAATATAATCTTATTTACTTTTTCTTATTTATTTCTTATTGGTTATGTATTTGTAAAAATAAAAAAAAAACAACTCAATTTGTTTACCTCTCCATGTCTTCGTCGGAATGTATCATAGTAGAACGCATCATATACCATTCTCGACCTAACCGAAAAATCGACTTACAACAGGTTTTCCGTTCCCTATCTCTACTTTGTAAGGCGGGGGCCGTGTGTACTTCCCTGATCTTCTAATTCTCCATAAATGCAACCGAACATTATGGTATCACCTAACCGCCATGTTATTCAATGGCTCCTCCACTCCGCACTTTTCAGGAGTTGTAAGAGGCATGGCTTCAGATAGTCGTTGACACCTTCCAGTATCTTCGTGACTCTCTCATGACTTACGCTGGTTATGCTGGCTACTAAACATGATTTTTTTATTATAATTCAATTAGGGTATATATCAAATACTTGTTTTTCCACATTTGTTTTAATTGAAATGGATTACCGTAATTTAAAGAAATCTTAATGGATTAATTCATATTTAACACAGACTTTCTCGTTCCCACATTTAAATAATACAACTAACAACAAAAATAATAATACAAGTATGCATTTAAATTTTGAAAGTTATCAAATACAACATTTAGTAATTGTATAATTTTATATAAGAACAACATATTCTGCAAGAACAACTATTCTTTTGCTTATACTATCACATGAATAATTAAAATACTGACAAAAACCACTTTTGAAGTGGGGAGGCAGATTATATTGCGTCCACGGATTTAAGATCTAAAAAGATTTTCAGGTGGCATTATGTTAGACCCAACGTAAAAAATTTAAACACCTCAAACGTGGCAACATGAACTTGGCCCACAGCTTTCGCTGGTCGGAAGTTAAATTCCGACACCTACCCGCTTTGGCAACCCGGGTAGGCAATACTGACAAAAACCAAGTACAAAAATTTGAAAAACATATTTGTTTCTATTCATGACATCTTAAGACTTTTTCCAATTAACATTTGTATTATTTGGACAGTAATAGACTGCCTTAATTTAAACATTAATTAATTCATGATTAATTCAAAGGTAATGCAACTGCATTTTTATTTTACACATCATGAAAATTCGTTAATAGTAAAAATTTGTTAATTATGTATTATCATAATGATATGCGAGTAAAATCTTAAATACAAGATAAGTGATTAGAACACGGAGAGAAATTAATTGTTGTGATAACCTTATCTATGGTCACTCCTGTCCCAACAATATTTCTTGTTGTGTGGACAAAACTGTTTTGATAGTGTGCTTTGATTAGAGAACAATTCTCTTTATTAATCTCATTCAATAAATATTGTTGTCAGAACAATACTCTTTTGTTACCATACTAATACAGTACTGCTAGAGCAACGATTTTTTCCATGCATGGATAATGGATATTGAGGACACATCAATAGTGTTCTGCTCCTACAGCAATAGAGCTATGGGCTCTTTTACAGTTTATATTTTCATGATACCATATTAAATTAGTGAAAACACAATAAGTAATAAAATTATATATACCAGGTATGTTAGAAGTATCAAGTTCACTTTATGAATTAATAGTTGTAACATATAAGAATAATTCTATTTCCTTTTTTATGCACACCATGGTTTCAAAAAAGGGCTGTTGGAGACAGAGCTGGTGATGATGCTCCAGCATACGCCCTTTAGATGATCAGTAATAGGGCGCGCAAACAGCCCTTAATAAGTTACGTTACCTAAATAAACACCTCAAAAAGAAGGAAATTTAATAGCCACTTTTTTCTATTGAGAAAAATTAATTTAGCAACTACATTCAGCATATCTCTTTTCAGGAAGACACAGCATTCTACTTGCACTCCTCTGAAATTGATTAACATTAAAAATAACCAGTAAGGAATACAAAATGTTGTTCATCGG